>JARHVA010000217.1:557500-1150000 GCA_037957365.1 Torreya grandis
CTAACTTATAATTTTGGTAATATTAAGAAATTTCATCAACTCAAAATTCTAAATATGAACCAAATACTATAGTAGATCTTAAGGTGTTGTTAATGATTTCTCCAAGGTATTCATGAGGTGTCAATTATGCTAATAGGTCAATGACAAAGTGTTCCTTAATGATCATGCATGGACCTTACAGTGTTTGCTTGGTAAAGAAAGATTATGAATGTTGATTATTTGTTTACCATGTTTGAAGGGTCATATGAGGTGTAATAAGTTCTTGGTGTACTTATGTAAGTGAAAATAATCTTTTTGAGTAGTCTTGTGAAGGTCTAGGTTATCCTATTCATCTTGGAAGATTTCCTTGAGTAAGTAGATTGATGACATCAACATTCGCACATGTGAAGGTGTCAGAAGAAAGTGGTCACATGGGTTTATTCAATTTTTTTCCTAAAGCACTTTTTTAAAATTCATGCCTTGAAATGATTCAAATTAAAATTTATGGTGGTTCAAATTTTCTCTCTTAGGTAGATCTCATTATTTCCATACTTAGCCAATTTTGCATAAAAAGTGACCCTTGGAATTCAAATATTTAAATTTACAAAGGAAAACTAGTATACAATTTTTTGTTTATAACTTTTCATAATAGATGAATTTCTATCTAGGAAAATTTATTTGGAGGTTTGAATAGTTGTACAATTGTATTTATTGTAGTTTAAAGTTGACTGAGGGTTCAACTTTCTTCTACAAGTGACCTAAAAAGGGTGTTTATGTTTTTATTGATAGTTTTTGGATGTTTCATGGTGATTTATCTATTTTAAAGTGTTTTATACTCCTTTAAGAGCATCTGTATGGATTCTATGGGTTTAACTAGTCCATTTTTAGTATGAATCATTGCTTAAAAGTTGACTATTTATTCATTCATGGTGTTTTCATAAACAAGGCAAATGATTGAATGGTTTTGCATATGAAGAGGTGTGTAGTGATGAATGTAATAACTTGGGGATTTATTAGGGGTAATGTGGCATGAACCTATGTTATTTGAAGTGGTCTCATGTTTTTATTTTTTCTCAGTGAAGTTTTAAAAGGATGAATTGGTCTCCATGAACCTAAAAGGGCTTCTTAGGCCTAATTGAAAGGTGTTGATACTTAAGGGTGATCTATCAAAGATATGGTTGACATATGTATATGGTGTTGATATTTTTATAAGTGGAATATAATAATTAAGGGTTAAGGAATGTCTTATGGCTGACCAAGAAGGTGGTGATCATGTAGACTCTATAAAGAGCAAAATCAAATATGAAGGTTTCTAGAGTGTATGAACAAAGAAAAGAGAAGTGTGAGTATGTTTTGTGGATGAATTGAAGAGAAGAAAAGTGTGAAGGATATGTATGCAACCTATTGGTCATATTTATAATTTTTTAATAGTGTTTTTTAGGGTTGATGATTGAGGATGAGTGAAGAAGTGTAGAGTGATCCAAAAGGTTATTTTGGATGCATTGCTTATGTGTGAATGATTGAGAGAGTGTGAATGGTTGAAGAGAGTTTTTATACACTTTTCTCCATCACATTAGAAGTAAATAAGAGTTATGGAGGTGTTAATATCATAATTTATTGTGTGGGTACTCAAAATCTAGGGCAAGTGGGTGTTTGCCCATGCTTATGGGTTGGTTTTCCTTGTGAAGAAGGTGATTCACTAAAGTATCTTATTTGTGATATATTATAGGACTATAGTCCATGTGTTTTTAGGATTTAGAGTGGGTTTTATCCCCCATGAGGGTTTCCTACATAATTCATGTGTTATGTGATTTTGATCTTGCATGGTTTTCTTTATTCATTGTAATGAATGATTTATATGCTTCACGAATGCTTATGTTGAATGGTTAAGAGTTTGAAGAGTTGGAATTAAAGTTGAATTTTTGTATCACTAATTCACCCCCCCTCTTAGTGATTTTACCTCTAAAATTGGTATTATATACACACCTTATTTATAATTTTAACCACTTGAATGTGATGAAAGGCACAATGGGTGGAAAAGACGCTGAGACATATCTTCAAGGTAAACTACTATGTGCTCTATCAGAGATCAAATGTATAGAGGAAGAGAATGAAAGATTGAATAAAATAAAGGAAGTAAAAATTTAGATATGAATCAATCAATATGTTATGAGATTAATTCAATAATTGATGGTGTGAAGACACAAATAGATAAACTAGAAGCAACAACCAAGAATTTGTAGGGCATGATGGATAAAGGCTTGAATAAAATAATGAATAATTTGGAAGGTAAGTATATGACATATATTTATGTGCTTTTATCTAAATATAAGTAGAGTTCTTGATCTACAAAAGAATTTAAAGATGAAACTTTTTGGGTTATTGATGGTTAAGTAAAAGGAATGTATAACATGAAAAACTATATTTATGTCTTTAATGGGTATAGTTACACTTGTAATTAGTATGATCATAGATATAGAGACTATACATTCTCTTTAAAGAATAAAAATGAAGATATATAATATAACTATAACCAATAGGGAAATATAACCAAGTACTATAAGAGGGCCTATTAGAAAAAAGACATACAATTCATTGGCACCATCAAATGGTTTAATAAAACAAATCCAAGATTGAAGAAAAGAAAAATTAGAATTCAAGTAGTGAACCAAAGGAAGAGTCAATGTTTGTTCAAACTACCTTGAATACTAAAGAGAATGAAAACAAGAAATGGTACATATATAGTGGATGCCCAAGTCATATGATAGGAGACAAGATCAAGTTTATCTCTCTCAAAAATCATAATTCAGGGTCAGTAAGATTTGGTGGCAACAATTATGCTAACATAGTTAGCAAAGGTTTTGTAAGTTTGGAAAATGGTCATATTAAAACTAAAATTGTTTTATATGTAGAAGGTTTGAAACACAATCTTCTACGTGTTAGTCAAATGTGTAAGAAAATGTTCTAATTTTTCATGATAAAGGGTGTGAAATGAGAAGGGATAAGTCTGAAAAAATAGTTTCAAATATTCATAACGCATACAACAAATTGTATGTGTTCTACGAATCCAAAAGGGAGGAGTGTTTCTTGAATAAATTAGAGGAAATCTTTATTTGGCATAAAATACTTAGACATTGGAATTTTGGCAACTTGGTAAGAATCAGTTCAAAAGGGTTAGTGAGGCATATGCCTAAAATCACTAATATTCCTCATACTATTTGTAAGACATGCCTTCATGGGAAACAAACCAAAAGAAGCTACAAATCTAAGGATAATTCTACCATATTACCATAGGAGTTGATCCAAACTAACCTATGTGGACCTACAAGAACTCAAGGTATTCAAGGTAATAGATACTTCATGCTATTAATTGATGATTTTACTAGGATGACTTGGATATATTTCCTCAAATAAAAATCAAAAGCCTTAGTAAATTTTAAAGCATTTAGAGATATTTTTGAAAATGAAAAGGGATCAAAAATCATGTGTGTGAGATTAGATAGAAGAGGTGAATTTTGTTCTTATGAATTTTATACTTTTTATGAAGATCAAGGGATTAGAAGATGGTACTCTACTATTAGAACACCCCAAAATAATGGGGTGGTTAAAAGGAAAAATAGAACTATCTAAGAGATGAGTAGAACTATGCTTCAAGATTTCAAACTATTAGATGGATTTTGGGAAGAGGATGCTAATACATCAGTACATAGCATAAATAGATTCCAAACTAGAGTAAATGATGATGAGACTCCATATGAGCTATGGAAAAATGGTAGATATCAAACATTTTAGAGCGTTTGGGATAAAGTGTTTTATCAAAAGAGATGAAGAAAATCTTGACAAGTTTGATTCAAGGTCTAATGAGGGAATCTTCTTGGGTTACTCCTCTATAACTTCTTATAGATATTTCAATAAGAGACTTCACATAGTTGTTGAAAGTTCTAATGTAACAGTTGAAGAGGTAGGTGATATAAAGAAGCCTAACTTGTAGATAAATGGAACTACATAGAACCATAATTCAAATAATGAAGTCATATCTGATCAATTAGATGATGAAGAGGAATAGGTAAGATAGGACACTAAAGCTCCATCTAGGAAAATACATAAGGATCATCCAGTTTCCTAGGTAATTGGAGATGTGAATGCAAGTTTGTAGACTAGAAGGAGAATGTTGATCAATCAAAATCAACAAGACATAGATTTTTTATCCAAGGTTGAACCTAAAACATTCTTGGAAGCTAGTAAATATGAAAATTAGACATGTGTAATGGATGAAGAACTTGATAAAATAGTAAAGAATGAAACATGGGATTTGGTAATAGGCTGAAAGAAAAAAATATGATAGGAATTAAGTGGGTATTATAAAACAAGATGAATGAGAAAGGATAGGTTACAAGAAATAAGGATAGACTGGTGTGTAAAGGATATGCTCAAGTTGAAGGGATAGAATTTGATGACACTTTTGTGCCTGTGGTAAGAATAGAATAAATTATACTCTTCTTGTCATATGCAATCTTCAAAGGATTCAAATTTTAACAAATGGATGTGAAATCTACTTTTTTGAATAGCGACTTAGATGAAGAAGTCTATATTGAGCTACCTAAAGGTTTTTTTCATGAAAAATAATTAGGACTATGTTTGTAAACTAAATAAGGATTTATATGGTCTTAAAAAAGCAACTATATCTTGGTATTCCATGTTAGATAAGTATCTATTGAGACAAGGATTCAAAAGAGGGGTAGTTGATAGTAATTTGTATATTAAGACAAAGGGCAATAATCAATTACTAGTAGTTATCTATGTTGATGACATAGTTTTTGGATCTGACAATGACAAAATGAGTAGAGAGCTTGAAGATATATAAAGATTTAGTTTGAAATATAAATGTTGGGAAAACTTTCCCTCTTATAAGATTATAGATTAACCAACTTGTTATATGCATATTCATTTCACATACAAAATAAATCAAAGATATGCTAAGTAAGTTTGACATGATGGATTGTAAGCTAATGAGCACTTCGATGATCACATGATACAAGTTAAGTTAATGATATGACTCACTAAAGCTTGATAAAAATGTGTATAGATCCATGATTGGAAGTCTTTTGTACTCTATTACTTCTAGGCCTGATATCATATAAAAAGTAGGCCTTATACATAGGTTTCAAGATGATCCTAGAGATTATCAATTGAAATGTGTCAAAAGAATCTTGAGTTATATCAAAAACACCATAGAATATGGTTTATGGTACCCCAGGAGTAAAGATTTCACTCTAAGGACATACACTAATGTAGATTAGGCAAGGTGTGTGGATGATAGGAAGAGTACTAGTGGTGGTGTTTTCTTCATGGGTGAATGGTTGGTGTCTTGGATAATCCATAATTAATTATTGGTATCCCTATCAACTATTTAATATGAGTATATATATGTTGCTTCATGTTACACTCAATTAATATAGATGAAGTAAACCTTATAAGACTATAAAGTAAGATAAAATAGACATTGTCCTATATATTGTGACAATACTAATTCAATTAATATATAAAATAATCATGTTATGCATGAAAAAACTAGGAAAATTACTATTATATATCATTTATTGAGAGAACAAGTGAGTAATCAAAGTGTTAAGTTGGATTATGTTCTTACAAAAGAACAACTTGCAGTTATTATGACTAAACCATTAACAAAATCAACATTTTAATATCTAAGACAAAGCTTAGGAGTCATCTCCTTTTATATAAATAAATAAAAGGTAATTTTTTAAGGGGAAGCAACAAGTTCATGTGCTTTCTCAAAAGGTTTGTGATGAAAATCTTCAATAAATTTGTTCAGGGACATTGGTCCTAAAGGTAAGTTTTAGTGAATCTTTAAAGCTTGGTTTTTTTGGTCAAATCATGAATAATGAAGGTAAGGTTGATATGGAGTGTGAAGAGGATGTGTATAAGTTAAATACATGGGGTTTAATTCATTGGATTGGTCACATGAATCTTTAATGATCATTTGTTTAGTTTGACAAGTTTGTTCAGTGTTCACTACCTAGTGAGAGCCCATCATGCAAAATTGATGCATTTGAGGTATATGAAGCTAACCAAGGGTTGAGGATAGTTATATTTGATGTGTCTAATATATAAAGGTTCCTTTAAGGTGTGATAAGGATCTCATGATCCTTTATGTTGTTTTGGCATAGTGACATGGTTATACATAGGGTCTGCATGCACAATCATGAGCTTTCTATGTCTTAAATCAATATTTATGAGTATTCAAGGTGAATTTGTGGCATATAAAGGTGTGTTGACATATATATGTGTGATATAGGTGGTTTCAATATTTTAATGATTCTTTAGGACTAGTTGAAGAATTTTAATGCCTCTTAGGTATGACAGTCTTTATATAAGGGCTAGCAGGATAAAAACCATGTTCATGGATGTATGGGTTCCCTAAGGATTCAAACATAAAAAATTAGTAAAATAGTGATATTTTATGACCTCCAAGTGTGAGATAATTTTCAAAATCTAGGGTTGATTAGAAGATGGTAAGCTGACCATGCTTCTTATCGATGCCCTAATGTTTTAGCTCATATGGGTTAATGACATTCCCAAAGAATTTGAGGTCTCAAGATACTTAATTAGTTTAAATGGACAAATGGGTTCTCAAAATATATTTCACAATCTTTTGAAACTATATGGTTTGTTCTAATGTTGACCATTTATGCAAATAGAAGGGTAATTGGTAGGTTAGTTTACAAAGGAGCTATAGTGCAAAGGAAGAGTTGGGTCATGAAAATTGGTATTTATGAGAGGGAATATGAGTGTGCATTATATATAAATTTTCAAGTCATGGAGATATATATACATAAATTTATGGGCTATTCAAGGTTTAAGTAGGGCTACTAGGCCTCTAGACAAGGCTATGATTCAAATGGAATTTTTGGTCATTTTATCAAAAATACCAAGGTATGATTATTATAATTTGAGTTTTTAAATATATTTTGATCATATTTCATGTTTAAATAATGGCTTGAACATTTTTTGATGATCATGGAGTTGGCTTATGAGAGAAAAATTAAAGCCAACTATGAAGTTTCATCATGGTTGGAGATGGTCTGAAGGTGCTCAAGGGGTGATTAACCTCACATGAATTATGAGGATTTTTTATTAGTATTATTTAGGTGTGATCACTCCTATTTTATTTATATTATGTGTTTATTCATATATCACTACATGGTTAAAGAAAAGTGTTGTCAATGAGCAGGTTTATGGTAGTCATGGTAAGAAATGGTATGCATAGTGATAAGGGGAGTTTATATCATCTCATAGAGGATGTCCCTTATTTATGTTAAATTTTAAAAAAATTACAAGTCATCAATAAAAACAAGTAATCCAAATTTTCATTGTGTCAAAGGGGTAGAAAGTGTGTGAAGAGGGAGAAAGAGTATGTACATAGCTTTGTGTTGGTGTTTACAAGTGTTGAAATCAATGACAAAGGGGGAGATTGTTGAGTTGTTTTTAATGATTTATCCAAGGTGGCCAAGTGTTTTCATGAGGTGTAAAGTATGCTAGTATATCAATGATAAAGTATACCTTACTGATCATGCATGGACCTTGTAGTGTTTAATTAGTTAGGCAAGATAATTAATGTTGATGATGTGTTGACTAGGTTTGAGGGGTCATATGAGTTGTAAGAAGTTATTGGTGTACTTATGGAAGTAAAAGTAATATATTTTAGTAGTATTTTAAAGTTCTAGGTTATTCTAGTCATCTTGGCAGAGTTACTTAAGTAAGCAGATTGATGACATCAACATTCACACATGTTAAGGTGTCAGAAGAAAGTGGTTACATGGGTTTATTTAGTTTTTTTTATTAGACAATGTGTTTAAAATTTAATGAATTGACATGATGTATATAAAAATTTATGGTGGTTTAAATTTTATCTCTCAAAAATATTTCATTATTTCCATACATGGCCAATTTTGAATAAAAAGTGACCGTTTGAATTCAAATATTTGAATTTACAAAGGAAAACCAACATGTAGTGTTTTATTTATAAATTTTGATAATGGATGAATTTAATGATGGTGTAAAAATAAAAATGGTAAATAAATTCAAGGGATATATATGAAAATTTATTTATAGGTTTGACTAGTTGTATAATTACATTTATTTTGGTTCAAAGTTGACTTAGGGTTTGACTTTCTTCTACAAGTGACCCGAGAAGGGTGTTTGTGTTTTAATTGATAGTTCTTGGATGTTTCATGTTGATTTATATATTTTATAGTGTTTTATATTCATTTATGATCATATCTATGGATTTTTTAGTTTTTACCAATCCATCTTCAGTATGAATCATTGCTTAAAAGTTGATTGTTCGTTCGTTCATGGTGTATTAAAAAACAAGGAAAATGATTGAATGGTTTTGCATATGAAGAGGTGTCTAGTGATGAATGTAATAACTTGATAATGTATTAGGATTAATGTGGCATGGAAATATGTGCTTTTAATTTGTATTGTGTTTCTATTTTTGCTCAATGAAGTGTTAAAAGGATGAATATGTCTCCATGGACCTAAAAGGGCTTCTTAGGCCTAATTGAAAGGTGCTGTTGCTTAAGGATGATATATCAAAGCTATGGTCAACCTATGTAGGTGGTTTTGATATTTTTATTAGTGGGATATAATACCTAATGGTTAGGTAATGTCTTGTGTTTGACAAAGAAGTTGGTGATCATGTAGACTCTATAAAGAGCAAAATCAAAGATGAAGGTTTCTAGAGTATATGATTGAAGAAAAGAGAAGTGTAAGTATGATTGATGGATGAATTGAAGATTATAATAGTGTGAGGGATATGTATATGACCTATTTTTCATATTTATGATGTTGTAATATCACTTTTTAGGGTTGATGATTGATGGTGAGGGGAGAAGTGTAGAGTGATTCAAAAGGTTATTTTGTATGCATTTCTTATATGTGGAGGCTTGAGAGTGTGTGAAGGGTTAAAGAGAGTTGTTATTAAATATTTATTCATCATATTGGAAGGAAATTAGAGTTATATAGGTGTTGATATTATAAGTTTTTTGTGTGGGTGATCAACATCTAGGGCAAGTGGGTGCTTGCCCATGCTTGGGTCTAGTGCACCTTGTGAAGTGGGTACTTCACTAAAGTCTATTGTTTGTGATATAATATAGGAATTTATTCCATGTGTTTACAAGTTTGAGAGTGGATTTTATCCCCCATGAGTGTTTCCCACATAATTCATGTGTTATGTGATTTTGATCTTGCATGGTTTTATTTGTTCATTGCAATGAATGATTTATATACTTCAAGAATGTTTATGTCGAATGGTTAAGAGTTTAAGGAATTAGAATTAAATTTTATTTTATTGAATCACTAATTCAACACCCATATTAGTAATTTTACCTCTAATAGTAGATTGTTTCAATAATAGTCCATAACAATCCATCTTGGGTATAATTATAGTCCATAATAGTGTTTTGAATATGGGTACAATAATAACACCAATGTATATAATTTTTCCATAAATGTGTACTTAAATTATATAGCTATGAAATTTGGTGAATTTTAAATTAGTGCAAATATGGAGGACACATTTCTATGGCATGTCCCTAATGGATCTAGGAAATTTAAGAACTAGTGTAAATGTGGAGAACATGTTTCTATAGCATGCCCCACTATAAATATGTAGATGTTGAATATTGAATAAGTGTGGAGGTCATGCCTTTTTGACATACCCCCACTAAAATTTAAAATTGTGAAAATGTGTATGTCATGCCTCTATGACATCCTACCACTAATATTCCCCCATTTTGAGGTGAGGGGAAGTATAATATGGTAGTTACCTTACCTCAAAATGATAACATAACTTAAGTTGTGTATGGATTGTATAGCATATAAAAGTAACATGTCTAGGTAGTTATAACATTAAAAAACATAGTATGTAATCATATCAAGTCCTAAGATGCATGATGTAGATCATGGAATAATATAAACAGTAAAAGTACAAGTTTAGCAAGAAATCAAGTACACACACAAGAGCACTTAAAATAAATACAAAAGGAAATGGTCCAAGGAGACCTCATATAAGGGGCATGTTAAAATTACGCACAATCAAAGGGATATGACTTAGTAAAATATCCAAAAATCATATAATTACATATCTAAATGTCCATACAACAAACTATGACATGCCATATTTAATAGTATAAATAGGGAAACATGACACATGGGTCAAAATTAATAGAGCATATTCAAATGATAAAACAATCAATACAATGCAAAACAATATCAAGAAAGGAACACACTTAAGGAAGTGCTAAAATGGACAATTAAGACAAATATAAACAATCAACATGAACCTAGTATACTAGTTACTATAAATATGTGTTAGAAAGCAATGTTAAGTATGTATCATGTGTAATTCTATCAGATCAAACATGCTAATAGAAAGTGATCATAGAATAATATAACCTTGGTGTGTCATGATCAAAGTAAATGATCCCAAAATACTTAGGATGTGAATGGATGGAAGGCCAAACTTATATATGTGCATATATTATGAATTTGAGTATGTCTATATTATACTCAAATGAAGCATGAAACATAGGTGTATATAGGAAATAATGAAGTTCTATCTACTAACATGAAGATAAAAATATATGTATAATAAATAGTACAATGAATAACATGCTATTTTTTGTATTTTTAAATTATTTGAATGTTTTTTTATTTTTTAGAATATTTGAGTTTCTTTTTTTCTAAATATTGGGAAGGATAAGCAAATAATACATGTACAATGAAAGATCTACTAGAAGTTGATGTACTCATCAAAGAGATTCTTTTGTGAAGGCTTTATATCATGTATGTTGTATTCATATGTTGTATAATTAGTATCATCAAGATCATACCAATATTAAATATTATTAAGATCATAATAATCAATGTAATCATTATTATAGGAGACATGGAACTGCTTAGACTATTCTTAAAAATTTGATGTGTCATTTTGAGCATCTATGTATGAAAAACCAATTGTACCATAGATTATATTTTTATTATTGAAAGTTTAATTTTCTTGAATATGTTCTTCATTGTCAAAATGTTGCATCACATTATGGGATAGAGAAGAGTAATGAATCTTTAGTTTCACACTATGAAAATATTTAATTTGTGTATTGACTTATTTATTTGAAGCTGAAGGCATATATTTTGTACTATTGCAATTAATTATTTATTCCTCTATACATGGAATAGATATGATGTTTAGATACTTGTCAATAATATTTATATCCTTTGATTTTGTATGCATGTCTTGCTTTGAAAAATAATTTATTAGGAAAACTATTTTTAGAATGCTTGTTTTCTTATCTTGAGTTTGATTTTTTGAATTTTATTCTTTCTCTTTTTGTAACATTTCTTTCTGTAGTTTTTCCTTTTAATTTTGATATTTTTGTAATATTTATTGTTCTATCTTTTCCTTTTGAATTTTTTTTGTTCTAGGTTTTACATTTCTAATTATTTGTGATCAAAATTATCCTTTTATACCCATATTTGTTGTTTTGGAACTTGTGCTTAAGAGAGGTACTCATAATGTGTGTGGGTTTCTTGGTTTATTTATCGATGATAGGATCATCACTATCTTTGTTTCCTTTTATTTTTTTCTATAATGCAAAAAAATAAAAATAAATTAAAATTATGATACCTATGCATTATATGATATTCATAATAGTATTTTTATCTCCTTATATGATGTAGAGGAGGAAGTTGAATCACTTTGTTTCAAAGCATTTCTCTTAGGATTTACTTGGAATCTTATTAGTTCTTTTTTTCACTTTTTGAATCACTTGATCTAGATGTATTATATTGTATCTTTTCATTTAGATATGAAACCTTATTGTTTATAACATTTCTAGAGGAAGATATAAACATGTGATTAACACTATCATATTTTTAATTTTGTAGATATGTCACTGATTTTACAAGTATGTAATCCTTTAACTAATTTTGAGTTTGTAAATTTTCTATTAATTTTCCCATAGTGATGTTTTGATCTTTTAGGGATTCATAATCACAAGCCCTAGGTGATTGAAGTTGAATATGCATACACATAATATATAGGGATTTTGGAAGGGCTTGTTGGAAACCCTCTTTTAGCATTGTAGGTTGGGCCACCTTACGTCTTGAAGAAGTGATAACATGGACATAGTTATAGGGATGGTATCTATGAATCTCCTTATGGTAAAGAAGAGGAAGAAGTTATTTTTATCCATTGTAAATGTTCCAAAGACTAATATGATTATATAAAATTTGTAACTAAATAATTATAGTAATTAGGAAAATTAGAAGACCATAGGGAAAATTAGGGTTTAAAGACCAAAGGTCTTGTTTACCAAAATTTTAACCCTAAATTTAGATAAGGGGATTAGACTAACATTTACACAAAGGTGGTGAATTAACCTAATGACTAGGCCAACTAATGTAAAACTTAGATAAACTATAATCTACATTTATAAAACTGAGATTGCTAAAAATATTAAATTAAAACTATTGAAAACTATTGAAATGAATTGGAAATAAATTATAATTAGTTGGTTTACTATGCACATGTATATATGATATATAACAGGTTAGAAGTATATTGGAATATGATCCTTGAATAGTCCTTAAATTTTGGAAATATTATTTTTGTGGCCTTGAATACTTATGATAGATCTAGATAGTTGCATCAATTCATGTGTCCAACTCTCTTTTAAGTGTCCCATATGGAACATTGACTAGATTGGATGCTACCAACTAGAGCCATTTGGAATTTTTATCACCTTTATTTTGATGTCTTTATATTATGCACATAAACAATCACTCTTTATCATAAAACAAAACCCTATCTATTCACCCTTGGAGTGACTATGGAAAAAATAGGTTAATAAGTTCAATGCCGTGGAGCTACCCCAAATACCCCTATATTAATGGGTGATGCCTACATATCCAATAATCTTAATAAGGCCTTATAATTTTATAGTTTTCCCCTACTTTTTGGCTTGTGTGTGTATAAGAATAGTGTATGATAAGATAATAAATGTAGTAACCTAGCTTTTAACTTGGAAAAATGGCTCATGGGATACTCGTTGAATGCCTTAGACCTTTATAGATAATGCTCTTATCACTGGTATGTAAATAAGAAAAAAAGGGCAGATTTTCTCATTTGAGTGCTTCTTAGTATATAGCATTGTGAGTTGTATGTGATTTCCAAGTGATTACTAGGTGAGGAATGAATGAGAGTTGATATTTTATAAATACTTTTACCTTTTATAAATATATCACACTAAATCACTTAGGACAACCTTTAGGATATGTTTATTTTTTAAATTGTATCACTTTTGGGCACCCGAAACTTTGTAAGAAAAGTGGACACATGTCGATACATGTGTCTATTTAAGATCTAGGTGTCCAAGAAGCTAGAAAATAATTCCATGTCTAGTACTATTAGTGAATGATAATAATTAGTGTTAGATATTTTTTCATAGTATATAAGGTGTGGTCATGAGAATAACAATGGTTGGACTAAGAGATAATCAATTTTAGATACAAAGAGATAGTGAACATGTGCCTTTTAATAGCGGGTAGGTTTATAACTGAAAGGTATATCCATGATAGTAATTACCCACTTTACAAGACTAAGGTACTACATAGATAATATTTTAATATCTAGACTATCATTAGATTTTATGCACAAAAGAATATATTATTAGAATGTTTGTCTAACCAAGGGTAATCACTATTGGTGATTACTAGACTAATGTGAATTTGTAAAGGAATTTTTAGATAATTTGGAGGTCTGAGAACATATTCCAAATATATTACAATAAAATTAAATAATTATTTGATTTCTTGTGTAAAACATAAATTAGTGTGTCCTGAAGTACACAACCAATAAATAAGAGACCATATAGAATGGCTATGAATCTCCATGCAAAAGTGAAAGATGAGTTTTAAAAGATGTTATCAATAGGACTGATTTATCCAATAAAATAATTTTATTGTGTAATACCAATAGTGATAAACATCAAAAATTAAGAAATAGTTAGGATATGTGTATATTACCACATGAATGATGCATGTGTTCAAGTTTTTTTCCCAACACCATTTACTAAATAATTACTATAAGGGGTGGTTATATGTGATAATTATATGTTCATAAATATATTTTTAATATATCAACAATAAAAAATTATCAATGAGGATAAGGAAAAGACATTTTTCTATAGAATACATTTTAAACCTAAAATGTAATGTTGTTTGAATTGTAAAATATGTCAACAATTTTATCGAGGATTATGGTAAAAGCATTCATAGATTTTATCCATAAGTTTCTCTAGGAATACCTATATTATTGGATGTTTTATGGACTTGTGAGAGACAATTATTAAAATATGTGCTTTAAAGTATTAGTGATGTAAGTAGCTTCAGATATCATTGTAAATGAATAAGTTTATGATTCTATTAACATTTTGAAATCTTTATGGACATGTCATCTATATATAAGGCATGTTAGTAGATCTATCCAAAATGATTATGATCTTATAATTGGAAGTTAAATGGATAGTTATAATTTTTACGCATTCAAAAATACATGTGAATTTATATTAAATTTTGGGTATTATTTAAAATGTATTTTAAACTATACACACATTGTTTGGTCATTGGAAGAAATATTAAAAAAGGATGGCCCATTTACATAGAAAGATACTCAACAAGTGACATTCAAAACATTGAAGGATAAATTGGTTATTGTCCCAATATTATAGTTTCCAATAATAAAAACTCTTTCATGTGCATGTTGATTCATCTCAAATATATGTTCAAGAAATACTTGTGTAATTATGGGAAGGAAAAGTGGATCATCCTATTTATTTTTAAAGTAGGAAATTATCAAAGGGGTAATGATATTATACCACATTGGAGTTAAAAGTGCTAGAAATGGTATATATATATTTTTTTAATAGAAAATACCTTCTAACTAATATTTTATTTCTTTACAATGGGAATTGAATTATTTAATTAATTATGTTTTTCTACATGGGCACAACGTTTGATGGTTAGTGTTATTTCTAGAACTTCAGTTTTTAATTACGGTAAAGCCAATAAGATTTAATGTAGGAGTAGACGATATGTCGTACATGGAAACATGTGATGTTTCCCATTCCATATAACACTATATACTTGATGTGAAAAATTTCCATTTGAAAATGAATATGGTGGGGTAAGAGCTGAAGGCTCAGAAATAATAATTTAATTAGTCAATCATCACACTTTATTAATTTGAAAACATTACAATATATAGGAATATAAATCTAATAATAGGGTAGTTATTTTTAACCACTAACAACTACTAACTCATAAAAATCATCATGTAGAATCAATATGTGATTTGCACATCCTAACAATATATTTATTTATTTTTCCATGTTAGGACTATTTTCTAACATTCACCCCACTAGTTCTAACATTAGGCAAGAAATTAGAATGTTTTTTTCAATTGATAATGCATTCAATTACAAACATGTGATTTTGAAAATTCTACCTTATTGAAGATAGTCTTTTAAGACTTATTTAAAGCTTATAATGAAAAATACTTTGACTCACAAATTACTCTTGACAAGAATGACAATATTAGACTTACAAAAAAAATTAAAAAAATTAACATTTTTAATTTTTGATACTATTTAAAAATAACACTAAAACTTGAATATAAAAATAAATTTAAAAAAACCCATAATCAAAATAAAAAACTAAAAAATTGTATTAACAAATACTAACTAAAACTATATTAAATTTAAAAAACAACTTCATAAAAACCATTTTGAAGACTAATACCACTAAAATTTATGAAAACAAAACCATAAAATTAAACAAAAAATATAAATAAATCTTAGATTAAAAAGTTATATAACATACATTAAAATCTTAAAATACTCTACTATAACAAAATAATATTTAATTATTTTTTGGAATGACACAAAACCATAGGAAAATACTTATGACTAAAAGTAATAAAAATTAAAAAAACAAAACTATATCAAAATATTAAAAACAAAAATAAAATAAAACTTAAAAATTATTACTTGGTAATAGAAATGGAGAGAAGGATGGTGGATGGAGATAAAGATGTTGAACAATAGTCATGGGGAAAGGAATTTGTTTATAGGGATCTACTTTCAATTGAGGAAGAAAATAACTATTGTGGTGAATGTTGAGAGGTGTGAGAGCAACATGCCATAGGTATACATAGGTGAGGCTCAATGGAGAATGAAGGATGGTAGGGAAGGATGATGAAGCAAAGGTGATCTCACTGGAAGGAAAAATATGAATTTTGAGATCTATAGGTATACACACAAAAAACCTCATAGATATTTTGAGACAAGTCATCATTGACCCATATACTAGTATTTCAATAAATCCTAAATATGCCAAAGGATGGCTTGATACCCCTAAAAGGTAGCTTGTCTCTACAAATATACATATCTATAATAATGATCTTGAGATTGCACTCTAAAATTGAATTTTTATTCTACTAGTTTTCTTTTGAAATGTTTTTCTTTTTTAAAATATTCATGTCCCTCATATTTCATGCTAAACAACCCTTTGAATTTTTAGAATTTATTCAAATAGTTTTTAGGTTTCGTTCTCCTCTTTTTTAGATTTTTTAAACACTTTGAAATTCTAATTTTTGTTGAGAATTGAGAGAAATCACAATTTTATTGAACCTATAAAATAAAAAATGCCTTCTAATATATATATATATATATATATATATATATATATATATATATATATATATATATATATATATATATATATATATATATATATTCAAATTTGTGTGTATGCAAATGGTGGATAGAATGGTGTGAAAACAATAGATAGAGGTGAACATAGTGGAAGAGTAGAATATGTAAGTGGGTGGTGAATAACAATAATTATGCATGTGGTTTGCACGATAAATTATTGTCAATGTGCAAGCAAGAGTGATTGGAAAAATTTAGCTTTTGCACGTGGGATGCACTACATAGCCATTAATCCAATTTGATGTAAATACAAATGGGTGGAGGTATAGAGAGGTCCAAGATGGCCTTGATATGATACTAGATATTGAAATGCCCCCAGTGGGGGATGCACTGAGGGCTCAGAAATAATTAGTCAACCAACACACTTTATTAATTCAAAAATATTGCAATATATAGGAATATAAATCTAACAATAGGGTAGTTATTTTTAACCACTAATAACTACTAACTCCTAAAAACCCTCATGTAGAATCACTATGTGATTTGCACATCCTAATAATATATTTATTTATTTTTCAATGTTAGGAATATTTCATAACAAAAATACCTATAGAGGAAGTAGTGGACATAATGGAATTTTTAACATCAAATTTAGACCCAAGTGATTAGATTGTAAAACCAAAAATTAAACTACAATCAAGGATACACAATATCATATAATTGGTGGTGAGGTATATAAAATCATAAGAGATGAAGTAGAGAACATGTGTGTAATAAACCATGAATGTACATACATGTTGTGTGAGTGTCAAAAATGTATTATAGGTGGGCATTGTGAAAAAGAGGAAACAATGAAAAATATATTATTGGTAGGGTTTAATGGCCAAAATTATATAAAGACACCAAGGGATACACATAAAAAATGTGATATATGATAAAGTATTTGAAATATAAATAATGATGATGTAATGTCATTAATTACAATATTCACACATGAATATTTTAATAAATGAATAGTGGATTTTTTGGATCCAATTAATCATATCATGTAATGTAGTGGCTTGTGTTATATTAGAACACACACTGATTACTTTATAATATGGGTTAAATTTGAATAGACCAAATATTTACATCCATAGTTATAACTATATTTCCATGGGAAAATATTATTACAATATGTGGATCTTCTTTAAGCTTGATAAGGGATATAGGGACCCATTTTATTATTAAGATGGCATGCATGACTCTACAATAATTTATGATTGCACACCACAATACAACACTTTAAGATTAAAAAAATGGCACACTTAAGGCAATTAATAAAATATTAGGATTCATAATCAAAAAGACACATGATGTAGGAAGTAAATTTTAGGATGATCAATTATTTTTTGTGTTATGGGAATATATAATAACATAAAAATTATTGAGTAGCTATACTTTATTCTAATTAGTATATGGGAGATAAGTATTACTCCCAATGTAATATGTGATACTATCATAGTGCATTACAAACACATTACAAGCACATGCACTCTTGAGGAGCAAAATTTTATAGATAAAAGATTACTAGAAATAAATTTTTTGGATGGGTAATACTTAATATCATGATAGAACCATGGGTTAAAATAGACTTTAAATAAATTATCGCTGGATAAGAACATCAAGAGAAATAAGTTGTGCATATATCCCAATGGTGTTGATGTTGATGTTGATGTTGATGTTGATGTTGTTGTTGTTGTTATTGTTTTTCCTAATGATTAAAGAAAAAATACCGAGAAAAATCCATATAAAATTGATGGGACATTATTTGATTAATCATATTTTACAAGGGAATGGTAAAGTAACCATGCAAAGGAGAAACTCACAAGTTGAATGGATGTAATAAAATTATGCCATGCAAATATTTATTTCTTTATGTAGTTTATTTTAATTAACATGTGATTTATTATGTTAATAAATGTAGAAAATCCCATAATACTAGTTAAGAAATTCGAGTAGGTATATGATTTTTTCAGTTTTATTTATCATCATAAAAGAGTTTATCTCCAAAAATATATAAAGGATACATATATGATGATAAGAATGGATATAAATCGGTGTGAGATAGTTTATGAAATTGATTGGTTCAAGATGTGAAATTCAACATTGCATAATAAAAAATATGCATAATAGAATTTATTAGATGATAATTAGGGGGGAAGGAGAGTGGTAAGTAAAGTAGTAAATGTATGCATAAAATGGTTTTGGAAGCTAGAGGATATTTATGCCCAATGTTTTAACTATTTTTGGGATCAAATTTAACCTTAATAGGACAAAAAAAATAGAATATTCAAAACTAATAAAATACATAAATTGAGTAAGATTTACAATTACTTAACAAATATAAGTGTAACTAATTATATATAATATCTTGATTTTTATTAAAATTCTAGGAGAATTAATAACTTGTATAAATTCAAGTCTATCTAGGTATATGGTGGCAAACCATCATCAAAAATAATAATAAAATGATATATGGGTACTCAAATGTGGAAATACAAAGTTAGCATCTACTCATACAAGTGTGTTCTTCGTGGATGGTTCCACTACCATGACACTATCTAGTGGAGTGTGTATATTTCCTATGAATTTTTGATCATCTATGAAATTTTCACCCATTTCTCATGTGTCTGATAAGGATTCTTGATTATTTTGATGTCTAAAAATCCACTCAATTATCTATGTTTTCCTTGTCCTTGATTCAAACCCTAGTTTTGCACTATAAGATAATTGTGAAACTAAGACAAAAGGTGAAATGGAAGGGTTAAATAGATCAATTTTTATGATTAGATATCACCTTTGTCTTGTAGACTTGGAAAACTTAGACATTGGTTGTTCCTCTTAGTTCTTTACCATTCCCACTTCCAAAAGTCTTGCATGTGCTCTATCTTTATGCCCTTTGGCCTATATCTATTATTCTAACCAATCTTATGTTGATGACCCAAGTATTCTATCTTGAAAAAAATGCTTAAATTGTACTTATATTTCAAATCTACAAGTTTAAAACATATACCTATTTTCCTCCTCCTTAGACACTAACATCCATGAAAGACAGTAGCATTGCTGTAAAAGTCTTATCTTGAAAGAAGTGTCTAATGCCCTGAAGCTATGCAATTTTCAAATAGAACATAACCTAATGGTCAGCCTAAGTGCGTTAATGTAAGTTATTACTCCAAATTATTGATATAAATACAATAGTAATCCTCATTCATTTGTCACCCAAAAAAATACCAAAAAGATAAGGAAACTTTTTAAAATCACTCTATCGAGCATTCAATTGAGTAAATATCCCCTATTTCCATACTAGTCATATATATATATATATATATATATATATATATATATATATATAGGTCTGAATTACTAAAGAAGTATCCCAAGTGACCAATTTGCTAAGTTACAAGCTAGGTCATTGAGGTACTTTATTTGTATATGTTTTATGATTCACACACAAACCAAAATGTAAGGGAGAAATACATGATTTTGAGGCCTATTATAGAGTATTATCTATGTAGTCATTACCCTATAATAGTAGGGTCTTTGGGGTTATCTTGACACCATGTACCCACTAATCCATTTTCCCCAAAGGTCACTATGAATATGGATAACTAGGGTTTTTTTATTTCACAAGGAGTGATAGTCCATGAACCAAATCTATATGCACTAGAGTGAAGATGAAGAAAATCCCATAAGGATCTAGGTGGTTCCATCCTATTTCAATATATATTTTATACAAGACACTTGTATTAAACCTAGATAGTAGCATCGATGCAACCATCCTAAGCTGACTTATTATCTAGAGCACTAAAAGTGTCAGATCCAAATTTTCATGACTACTCCAAAATGTCCTATTAAGGTCAACATACCCCCGTTCCTACAAAATGTGGAACCTTATATTAAATTATGAAAATTTGTACCTTAAAATTGAAAAATCACTTGCTCAAAATACCAGTAGCATGTTTGCACATTATCTTTATTTTAATATCATCCACATTTGGATTAAATGACATATTTTCAAATGATCATTGTTTTACCCCTTCTAAGGTTGATGATGATTATTTCTTGTGTTTCTATATTTTAGGTTCAATGGAATCTCATTTCAGGATGAACATGCTTAGGGTTTTGTACTTCAAAGTTAAATTGATCTTTTACTAGCCTTTGGTCTATCAAAAATTAATTGAATCTATTTTAAGTCATGTTAAAACCCTAAGTCTAAATTTTTAACCAAGGTCCCTTTTGAATTAAATTCAAATTTTCATGGGAACAATTTTCATAGGAATAATTATTTATGCCATGGACTTAGCTTAATTTTTATCCTAAGGCTTAGTCATGTTTTTCAACATAACCAAATCTTAGTCTAAAAATCTTATGTTTGGTCCCTTTATATCCCATGACCCTTTGGTATATTATATTATTAGCATGGTCTCGCTAATCACATGTTCCATTTTTTAATACCCTAAACTTAACCTAAAATCCTTATCTTAAGAGTTTTAATTATATTTATTAATACAATTAAAACCCTAGGCTAAGACTTTGTGTCATGTCTTTTAATATTTATAGGGTCCTATTTATTATGTTTAAAAATTAGCTTAAAAATTTTATCCTAAGATTTTATCATGTTTATCAACATGAATAAAACCTTAGTATAAAATATTTAACCTAAGTTCCCTATATTTCTTGAGCCTTACTTAATTCTATTTTATTAACCACAGGATCAATGGTATGCATTTATTTGGGCAAGATTGATCTAATGATGCATATTAAATCAAGACTTTAATGACACCCTAAAAAGAGAGAGAGGGTAACAAGTGTTTCCATCATGGTAAAGTTTCAAAAGATCCAATGGCATGCAAAAAAATATTATTCGATGGAACATGATTGATTAGCTAAAGGTGATCTAATGGTGCAAGATCAACATTGACAATTTAAAGCCCTAGGATGAGCAAGAAAGTGACAAGTGTCACAATATCAGTGAAAGAATATTGAATAGCCAATGGCATTAGAACCCTTGGATCAAGATCTAATAGAGCACATTAATCTATCCAAAAAATATATGATGGTACATGATAAAGGTTGAAAGGTCAAAGACCTAAGGATGAATGTGTACATGACACATGGCATATCCACAAGCCACAAATTAAAGATCAAGCATATTTAAAATACCTATGGTGTGTGGATGAGTGCACACATTTTAATTAATGGTCTATAAATCAAGAGACATAATTAAGTAGATCAAGATCAATAGAGTGTATTCATCCAAGCAAAGAGGATTTGATGGTGCGAGATTGGCATTGACATTTCAACAAAGGTCAAGATGAATGTAAAAGTGAAAAGTGTCACAATCATGAGGAATATAATAAGAAAAAAATGGTGTTCAATTTATTAGATCAAGATCAATGAACCATTTTGACTTGAGATAATATATCCAATGGAATGAGATAAGGTAGAATTTTCAAAGGGCCCAGAACCAACAAAATATTGACATGTGTCCAAAAATGACAAACAATCATATTTTGAATATTAATGAGGAGGATTCCATGATGATGCCACATCAAATCTATGTAAGAATAATACACCAATTTTAAGATTTTATAGACTCAAGAAAAGCAAATGCATAAATATAATATCTAAGTCATGAAGCTCTCATAATTTCAAATAGCTACTACCATGAAAACACTATAAAAAACTTTAGGAAAGCCCTAACAAGTATGAAAACATGATTTGACCTTGTACTCATTGTAATAAATCTGAGGGAGATTGGATTATCATTTTTTCAAGCATAATTTAATATAAAATTGCACTACAGACCATTAAAAATCAATATAGATAAGCTCATAGCCATGGTAGCATAGAAAAGTGTTTCCAAAGAATATGTGGAGCTCTATTTGACCTCATATGAAAAAGGAAGAGTATTCAAGGACACATAATTTGATGCCAAAACTCTAAATATAGGGGACAATAATTAGTCAATCCTATTTTGGATAATTAAGAACTAACAACCTATCATAAGGGAAGAGGAGAAGAACATGTCTGTAAGGAGGCTTTACTGTGACATAGTTTCCATTAAAATGATAAATCTCCATTATGTTGTAACAAAACCCAAGGTACTACATTGTATATACATTATCTCTCTTATTTTTAAAGTTGAAAAATAGATAAGGTCATGATTATTCGTGAGGTTAGTTCTAGTAAAATTACTTAAATCTCTCCTATAGCATTTGAAAACTATTACAAGCTACCTCAAACCCAAGTAAACCAAATGAAAATAAAAAATTAGGCCAAGGATAATGATTTGAAGAACATCCTTTCCCTATGATTATATTATAGAAACCAAGTGTTTCTTAATTTCAATGGTAACATCCCCATTGGATAATTTAGACCTAGAATTAAGATGATCATGACTATGATGAATAGGTTATGTATAAACTCAACCAATATGTATGTGGACAAAATTTGGGTGCCCTTAGTCTACTTTATGATTGATAATTATCTCACCCATCCTCTTGGTAAAGTTATCAACACTTATTTAAATAGACAATTTTTTGAAGTCAAGAAGAAAACTAAGAAATAATTATTCATGATTTCATACTTCCTCGATGCATTGCTTGCCACAACAAAGATAATCAACTTTATATAATGGTCACCTAATGGGACATAGATAGTTTCCCAATAATATTTAAAATTATACATATTCAAGTATTGGGACCATATCCACTTCATTTTTGACTATGTTTATCTATCCCTAATAGATGCCATAATGGGGAATCTAATGTCAACATTCAACCCATTGATCAAAAAATAAAATGAGGCCATGGGAGATATATGTAAATATCCTAATTATAAAATCATTAGGATTAAGGGAACCCAATGCACTCCCCTTAGATTACCAGATTATGTGCCAAATAAGCTTGTAAAATAAGAGGTGGCTTATCAAATATGCAATGGGATAGATGGTTTGTTTAAAACTAAAAGGAAGGAGCTACTTCACACCCTCCCCATGACCATAAGGACTATTTTTACATAATGGGACAACATTGAGGCTAATTCCAAACATAAGACCTCATTCAATCTCCAAATTTATGATATAAGGCAGTGAGATCCTCATGGAAGAGTTAAGGAGCATCTAAAATCTAAAGGAATCAATATCCCTTATGATCACTAGCTTGGTCCTTTCAATCCCATATACACCAAAGCATCTTCATTATCTAAGGTCAACATTAGATTGAAAAGGCACAACATCAATCTAGAGTCTATATTATAGAGGGAATAAAAGGGGAATGATGACAAATGGAAATTAGGTGAAGATATTACCATTTTCTAAGTGGTGCACCTTCTAGATCTCCACCAGCCTAATTATAGATAAAGTCTAGAACTAAGGCATAAATTGAGCAAAGGCTAGAGGGAAAAAGGCTTGATGAAATTGAATCATATTCAATTGAGGAAGAAGAACAAGGATCACTAGTTGAGGATGTAAAAATATTGACATTGGACCCTGATGAGACCATTGAAGATGCACTCAAAATGTTATCATTAGCCTATGAGTCTGAGGTTGAAGAGATGGAATAAGCAAAAAAAATAGAAGGGGAAGGAAGTGTTGGGTCTGGTTCCCATAGACACCCCTAGAAGAAAAGTTGAATTGGTTATTATCCTAGTTAAAACCAAGAACCCCAAGGTGACCTTCACTCATCCTTTGAGTAAAATCAATATCTTCAGTGAAGAAAACTTCATTTAGGGTCCAACCATTCTTGAATGGTTCATATATGGGAAATTTTATAAAATACCTATTACACAACACCATTGGGTAATGATGAAGGAAATAAATATCCCATTTCATGAAGAGGTCAAGCCATGGATAGTTTCTTTGAAAAAGGAAGAGGAGAAAGGGATGACTGCTCCAAGAGAAAAAAGTGGATGACCAATGGAGACCCCATGTCCAAAGGTGACACAATATTTAGTTGGTGTCAAATTTGACCCAACAACTAATAGTTTATAGAGAGTAACTGAGAATAAATCCATGGTTGGTTGATAGGAGTTCACTTTCCAAAAAGTGAAACCTTTTATTGGATTGACTCCAATTGGAGGGAAAAATCTTGGTGAAGACCCAATATTTTGAAGAAAATGTTATTGACAGGGCTCATGCTCAGTTAGATCAATTGTAAATAATGATCAAGGGCATATTTTAGAAGAATAATAATTTGAAGGGACAAGCCATCTTTTCAATCCAAGAAAATAGAGTCTGGAAATTTGAGGACACCATGGGTGATTTATTTAATTCTTTAAATATAGTTATGTCTAAGCATGATGCAATAAATAAAAAAATTAATATGGCTACAAGCCGATTTGGCCAATGGTAGGATTTGAGATACTAAGTGAATGATTTATTAGAGTCTTAACTAAAAATCAAATCCCTAAATCTAGGATAGTCAGCCTAGCCCCCCTTAATATGGCTATGGCTATATTAATTGATAAGATCAAGGTCATAAGTAGTTGGTCCAAGTAGATGGAAGACATTTCTAAGGACCTCAAACAAAAAGAAGATAATATGTTGCACATATGATACAACTTAATCAAAGATCCCACCACACTTAATCCACTAGGCCTTATCACTGATGAGGAGTTCAAGCATATAACTACTCAATTCATGCAAGAAGTGAGGAATCAAGGATAAGGGAAAATAAGGGCTGATAACAAGAAAATCATGGGCCTAATTTTATCATCAGAGGAAAATATAGGAGATGTTATGAGCATCAAACAAGATTTAGAAAGGGCTAAGAGGGATCTCAAAGGCATACAAGATCAAGAAAAGGAATTGTTCATGAGACTTATCATTGATCTGCAGTTGATCAATGAACAACATTATAGAATGAATATCCTATTAGGAAGGAAAAATACTGTATCAACAAAAGGGTCTCCAAGTTAGTTAAGTTAGGAATTTTTTTTTTGTAATTAAACTTGTACAGTTTCTTAAAAAATTATATTGTTTTGTACATGCATGTGCAACTTATGAAGCACATTGCCTATAGGTTAGTCATTTTAGAATGTCTAGAAAGTTCTCAAAAGAATTGTAAAAGTACAACTATCCTTAATACTTGACATGAATAACAATCATACCTCATGAAAGGTATATATAAAGAGGTATTTCCCATTATAAAAGAGAGAGAGAGTTTTTGAGCCAAACACTATTTTGTAAATTTTGAGAAAATTAATACACAAGGAGTTCTCCAAAGTTTGTCCATATTTTATTATGTGAATTGCTATCATGGTTTCTATCTCATTTGTTTGATCTTATTATCAGATTTGAATGGTTCTTGTGAATTTTGGATGTGCATATTTAAATGAAAAGTTTCTAGTTTGTGATAATTCTAGATTAGTGAAAGTTCTTAGGTTCACTTCACTTTCTTTACTCTTCTTGCATCTAGGCTAATGTTATTTACTTACAGAGGTGAAATTATTAAAGTAAACCCTATTCATATTTGCATCTTTTCATACCATCCTTAGATTTTTGCCTAATATGTGGTAGGATTTGAGATTATACTAATTCATGTCATACATTGGTTAAATGCATGTTTAGATGAAATTGGAAAATTTTCATAATATTTTAAATAGAGATCAAAAACACCTCTATTTTCTACCTTACCATTCCTTTTTCTCCTTTTTTATCAATCCACCTTAGGTTAGCTTCATTGTGAATACCCATCTTAGTTTAGCATTGGACTTAGGTTTTGATCTTAATTCACTTTAAATAACATAGATTATATTCAATATTAAAAATCAATTATCAAGACACGGTGGATCCCAACCACCAACTAATATAAAATTGTGGAATAGTCTACTTGTTCTACCCCTATTCCACCAAAGATAATATGATTATCACAACATTCAACTCATGCATTAGATTCTATGAATTTAGAAATGAGTAGTGTTTCTTAAACACATAAGAACCATCTGTAATACTCTTTTAGGCATCAACATGGGCACTAAAAAGAGGGTGTTAGTTAGATCTTTGTAAATTTACAACATCTTTTCTAATTTTGGTGAATTTTATTTAAATATTGATGCATTCTTTGCATATTTGTGTTTCTTTTAGCATATTTATGTAAATATCATTGATCTTAGTGGTTTTAGACCCATATTTGTGTTTATTTAGACAAAGATAGATGTTCTTTGAAGATTCATGAGTAACTATGGTAAAGATAGCTTGAGATCTACGAATACAAAAAGTTTAAGGTTAGTAATAGCTATTTTATTTGAAGATTGATAGTATCTTTGCAAATTTGAGTTTATTTAAACTTAGACATGTAAAGATCATTCACATTCATGTATCTCAACATATCTTTGAGCTAACTTAGTTGAATATTGGTGTCTTTTATTATTATTTATATATATTTGTGAAAAAATTGCTTAATGTGCAAGTCTGATCCTCATCTTTGTAAAGATAAGACTTACACATCATATTTCAAATAGTGTTCAAAGATTTTAAGATGGAATTGCAAAGGATAAGGATCAGGTCATGTTCAGAGATAAAGGTTCCTCTTCTTTCATTAGAGATTCATAGGAAATCTAGGTGAGACATAGGTAAGCATAGATTTTTAAATTCCCAACCAGCTTCACTAGTTTAGGTTACTCCTCTATTTAATCCATATCAGGGTATGGCTTGGCTAGGTGGTTCTTCAATCAATGTACTAGCGTGTGTTACATGATTTTCCTCATAATCCTAAAAATTATTTGACTAATTTTAGTCCTAATGGTGTTATAACTGCTAAAAAACACATTAAATCCTTCAAAACTCCTCTAAGACTTTTGAGTTTAGCTCATGAAGATGTAACATGAAAATTATTTTCTTTTGCTTTGAAGGATGCTGCATATGAATGGTTTATTAACCTTTTATAAAATTACATAACTAGCTAGAATGATTTTTACAAAATCTTTACTGATCAATTTGGTGAAATCATGTCCATGTGACTTGTATCAATAGTTTACCCTAGTTAAAAGAGACTCAAATGAGCCCATAAGATCCTTTAATGCTATATTATAGAAGATATTAAAAAAACTCATAGCTTCTTATAGACCTAATGAGGCTTTACCCTTAGATATTTAAAAAGATGCCTTGGATCTCATGACTTCCATGTTTCTCAAAAGATTTGCTCAGGCCATTAATACATTAGCCCTAGCTTATGTTGAAGTTGTTATCATGAATGATCAGATAAAACCACAAGGACAAATGGCATACAATATTCCTAACATTAATCCAAATTTTTATATTTTTAATGTCATTCCCAATGCCAATAAAAATATGCCCGCCTTTAATCAGTGTCTAGTTCTAAACCAATTACCTTTGAACCATGCACATCTTAGCTAAAACCTAAAATTCTTAATCAATGATACCAATGGATTTAATCCACAAAAAGAGAGAGATTTAATGCCTAAATCTAGTAGAAATACTCAAGTCCATAACACTGAGGCACCCAATAATGAATATGATTCTATATTAAATATGGTTCAAAAGCTCAGCACTAATTTCCTTAAGCTATAAAATCAACTTGGAAATACTAGAGAAATATTTAATAGGAACTTCTCTTTCCAACGGTTCAATAGGACTTCAAATAGATTCCCAAATAATAATAACAATAACCATAACCATGAGCCATCTTCTAATAAGAATATACCTGATATAAATCTTAGTGATGTAACTTTTCCTAATTATTGTAGAGTACATTATACTTTAAATCATGGTAAATTAGATTGTTTATAATTTTGCAATACTTTTGAAGATTTTAATAAAGAATTAGACATTTTTGAAGTTATCCCTAATAAATATAATGTTGTAGGTACCTCAAGTTCTTCAAGGTCATCTAAATATTTTGATTAAACTCTCATGGTGCAGACATTTGAGTTTCCATTTCAATAAGAGAATGAGACTGAGGATATCCCTAAAGAGATTCATGATTTTCAACAATATCTAAAGAAGACCTATCCTTTGAGGAATAGGGAAAAGAATCAACCTTTGACTACCTCATCTCCACTAAATAATTTTGACACTCCTAATGCTACATTAGACAATAATCTAGATCCTCTTAAGGGAAGTACCTCTAAAACTAATGCTGATACATATAATTCTTCTAATAAGACTAGATATGATATAGTATAGGACATGAAAAATATCAAATCTAATATTAATTTGCATGAGTTGACTCAAATTATAAAATAAAGGGATTTTTTGATATAATATATGTCTAAGAAGCCTAACAAACCATAAAATTTTGCACATGCTAACATTGCAATACACAAAAGTAAGGTAAATGTTCCACCTTTCTTGCTTACAATCAAGATCTTTGTTAAGAATTTTCATAGTTATTTTCTAGACTCTAGTGCATATGCAAATATTATACCTAAAGGTATTTGTGAGTAATTAGGTTGGACTCTAATTAAATATGATAACATTGTAAATCAATTAGATAAATCAAGATTCAAAGTGATTGGTAAATTATTGAATTTTCACATCCATATTAATTCTAAACTAAAGATCCAATAGTTCATTGGCATCTAAGTGATGGGCATCCTTGATGCCAATGAAATGCTGCTAAGCATAGACTGGACTAGATCATTACATGGGTACATGTCAACTAACTATTCACACATGTGGTTACCCTTAAAAGGAGTTCAAAACCAAATTAGGATAGAGATGGAGCCCAAAATGAATCATATGATCATTGAGTACAATGAAAAAAATGAGAGGGTCAATATGGTTAAATCAGATCTAGTTATTTACACTCTTGACACCATAAAGGTATGTAACTCTAAAACTTCTCACATTATGCCTAGATTATGGAAGTTGTATTTTGATGGTGCTAGATGTAAATCAGGATCTGAAGTAGGAGTGGTATTAATCAATCCCATTGGGAAAGAATACAATGCCTCTTACAAACTTTAGTTCTCATGCACCAATAATTTAGTTGAGTATGAAACACTTATTCTTGGATTACAATTTTCAATCAAACATGAGGTCAAGGAACTATTAGTTTTTGGTGATTTAGAACTAGTAGCTAATTAGGTCAATAGTAAACATTAATGCAAGTTATCCTATCTTAAGAAGTATACATTTAGAGTATGTGACTTAATAAAATATTTTAATGATTTCAATATTGTGTCAATTCTTAGGGAAGGAAACAAGGCTAATGGTGAACTTGCTTTAGCGACAACCAACCTTATGCCCAATAAAATTTACAAGTTACAAAGTCTTACCATTGAATTAGTCTCATGTCCCTATGTACCAAATAATGTCAACCACTTATAAGTGTTCAGTGATGATCAACATATCATAGATTTCATGAATAGCTTAGGGGTATTTGAGTCTCATATCATTGATGAGGTCAATGAAAATTCCCTTAATGCTGACAAAATTGAATGCAAGATTGATGACAAAGTCATTTAACTTGAGTGACAATAAGATCCCCAAATGAATGATAACCTTAGAGAGACTATTTGATTTAGACAAATTATCTAAGACTATCAAGATTCCCAAGGTAGATGAGAATGACTACAATGTAATTGACCTAGGTTCCCAGGGTCAATCTCAATTTGTGAACATTGGTATAGCTTACACAAATAATGAAACCAAGAGAGATAAAGATTTGATGACCAAGTATAAGGATGAAATAGCATGGTCTTATGATGACTTAAAAATATTTTATCCTAAGGTTATAATCCACACCATACCTCTAAAGGAAGCCTATAAGACATTTAGGAAAAAATAAAGGCCAGTCAACCTTGTCTTAGAACTAATGATATACAAAGAGGTCAAGAAGTTACTTGATGCTAAAATAGTGTTTTCCATTAGATATTACACTTGGGTATCTAACTTAGTACCCATCAGGAATAAAAATAGTGAAATTAGATTATATATTGACTTTAAAAATATGAATAGAGCATGTAAAAAATAAATTATCCCTACCTTCTCTTGACCAAGTAATCCAAATTATTTCTATTTCTATTATGATGTTTTTTCTTGATGCAGTTTTAGGGTATAATCAAGTGCTAGTGAACAAGGAAGATAGAATTAAGACTCCCTTTACTACTAAGTGGGACACTTTTTGCCTACAAGAGAATGCCCTTTGGATTTATAAATGCAGGTACAAACTTTCAAATAGAAATGGATCATGCATTCCAAGGCCTCATAGGTAAGAAAATTAGTATATACATGGATGATCTAATTTTATATTCTAAAAACATGGATGACCACATTATGCACTTGAAATAAATATTTGAGAGATTTAGAAGGTATGGAATCTCACTCAATCCCAATAAGAGTATTTTTGTGTAACTAAGGGAAAATTATTAGGACATGTCATAACCAAGGAGGGGATCTCTATATACCTAGATAGAGTAAATTCAATATCAAAGATAGGCCCCCTTAATAGTAATAACAAACTACAATCTTTCTTTGGTAAGATCATCTTTGTGAGAAAGTTCATTTATGGTTTTATAGAGATTGTGAAGCCTTTGAATGGTATGTTGAAGAAATATGTCAAGATCATATATAATGAGGAGGCAAAGAAAGATTTCAAATACATAAAATTATCAATTAGAAAAGCTCCTATACTGATAAGTCTATATTTCACTAAATATTTTTATCTTTATTCCTTTTCCTTTGATCATACAATAGTTGTTATCCTAACTTAGAAGATATATAAGTGTGATCACCCCATTGATTTCATGATTACTAATCTTAAAAATGTTGAGTTAAACTATTCTTAGATTGAAAAACAAGAATTTTATTTAGTCAATGTAGTAAATACGTTTAGACACTATATCCTTAGAAATAAGATACATGCAATTCTGCAAGACCCAAACACTAAGCTAATGTTGAGCTAATGTGGACTGAGAGAAAGGATAGGTAAGTGGATGTATGTCCTTAAATAATATGATTGAGAGATAAAGACTAAAAATTTAGTAAGATTCAAAGGTTTATTTTAGTTAATTGCTAATAATAATCCCAAATTGAGTATTATGTAGGTTGATCAACAAAGTTTTTAATCCAATGATTCGTATGATCCTATTATTCATTTTATAATAAATGGATATTCTTCTATATGGTTAAGTAGAGATTAAAAGAGAGATTTAAGGCTCAAGGAATCCCACTTCCTAATCAAAGATGTAATGCTATATAGGAATAAATTTGAAGGCATTTACCTAAAGTGTGCATCCAAGAAAGAAGAAGCTGAGATCTTGAACACCTTTTCATGAAAAACTAGGAAGTGGGCATCCATCTAGAAAGAATACATCCCACAAGATCCTTATAACTAGTTATTATTGGCCTATTATCTCCAAATATGCTCACAAGAATGTGTGAGAGAGTCATGCATGTCAAATCTTCAACATTAAAAAGCCTAAGGTAGTCATACCATTAAAACCAATCATCATTGATAAACCCTTTACCTAATGGGGACTAGAATTTGTGGGGTTCATCAACCCTAATTACTTAAATGGTCACAATTATGTTTTGATTGCTAAAAAATACTACACAAGATGGATTGAATAAGTGGAAACTAAGAAGTGTATGATTGAAGAATTGATCAAGTTCTAGGAAGAAAACATATGTACAAGGTTTGGCACACTAGTATCTCTAGTCTGTGATAATGGATCTACCTTTTTGTCCATGGAGATGAATAAGTGGGATTATGAAAATAATATTGTTCTCAAGTTCTCATCAAACTATTATCCCTAAGGTAATGTAGTATCTGAGTCAACAAGTAAGAACTTGATGAAGGCCATAAATAAGTCTATAGTTAATAAAGAAAAAACCTGACACAAGCTACTTAAGTATGCCCTTTAGGTAGATAGAACAAGAGTCATGAAATTTATCAAATAATCACCATTATTTTTAGTATATGGTCAAGAACTTATAGTTCCCATCACACTCAAGCTAGTAACCTACAAGTTTATGCAAGAGTACATGAAGAAGGATCAAGAATTTGCAAGTTCAAGGATACTTGACTTCATATAGATGGAAGATGTAAGAGAGGAGGATTTTACAAATTTTAGTAGGAACACATCACAATTAAGATTTGGTTTGATAAGCATTCAAAGATAAAGGTGTTTAGATAAGGAGACCTAGTTTTAATTTGGGATAAATCCTCATAACCAAAAGGAAAGCATGGGAAGTTCACACCTTTATGGATTGACCCATATTAGATTGTTGAGATCCTGGGGGATAACATCTTCAAAATAAAAGACTTACAAGGAATAGAGTTTACATTACCCACCAATGGGTAATATCTGAAGCATTACTTCTTTGTTATCCCACCCAAAGTTTTCATGGAATGAACTGTAAGACTAATGTTTTATTATTATTTAGAATAATAGAGTTTTATTCCTAATTAATAAATAGGTCCAGAATAAAGTAAATTAGTAAATATTGTGCAATAATTAAAACACTAATTTATGTAAATAGATTATATTTTTTCATTTTCTAAAAATAGTAATAAATGAGATAACATATGACTTAACTTATTCTAAGTTATCTAGTCTGAGATAGTGCCTAAGAATTTAAGTAAAAGATTGGGATAGTGTAAAAAATAAGTTCCTAAACTTCATTTTTTTTATTGGATAAGAGCATTAAAAGTGGGACAGCCTATTTTTCATCATTGTAGTCCTTTTCTGAAACCATTGTCCATGTGATCTAAGTTTTTTAGGTTTTACTCGGTAAGTTTGTGTTACCCTGTCAGTGAAATATTGAAGTCTGAAAGTCTATGAATCTTATTGTGCATCTCTTTTAATATTGAAAAGCCCTAGGAGATCTTTGTTCTTGAATTTGAAAGGAAATTTGGGAAAGAGAGATAAGGGATATGATAGACGCACTTCACAATCCATGTGTGGGCATATTGCCTACATACCAATGCTCTGAGGAAGGATAAAGATAATGTAGTTTTCCCATTGAAGTGCTTGGTGAAATTGTGTATGAAAATAAAACTAGATGTAAAACTAGGTGTAATTCAGATGGCTAGGGACTAGTGTAAGTGTTTGAATAAGCTTGGAATAATATTGGAAGGCTGTATGTAGAGAACAGGGAAAAGTTCTTGAGTGCACTTTCTTGTATTCTTACTTCTCTCTTGTAAATGAGTGTTAACCCCTCTAAATGGAATTTGAATGGAATTTTATAAGGAACCTAATGATCAAGGGTTGAATGAATTCATGTTAGGATAACATGAATTAAAATAAGGATTCAAGAGAATATGACTATTTGAGCCAACTTTGCACTTAGACAACAACACCAAAAATAGGACACCCTAGGTTTTAACACTCTTATCCAAGCTAGGCACTATTATATAGAGGGAATGAGACCTAGGGGGATGGATCTAGGCCTAAAATAGCTACCTAGGTCTATAAGAGTTAAGTTTGAAAGGTTATGGATGATTAGGAATCAATGAGAGAAAATCCTACAAGGGTTGTGCAAGAAAGTAGGAGTACCTATGGATTGGGTGTCATTAGCCACACTCAAGTAACAAAATTTTGCATTTTACATGAATACATTTGACCCCCTTTTATTCTAGTGATGTAGCAAAGTGAAATACTAGGATAAAATAGAGTATAAAACATACCTAAACTTACCTATAAAGAAAATCTCATGAAGCTATGTGGTGTTGGATGTGCATAGAGAGAGCATGTTGTGAAGTGTGAATCTACAATAAAAAAACATAGAGGAGATAAATTATTACTAGATATTATATATCTAAAATAAGAACATATAAATGCTGAGTAAGATAAAAAGGAAGAGAAAGGAATGAATACACCTCATTGAGTATGTGAACCAATACAAAACTTGTTGTGATGTTAGATGATGATGGGTATGTGTTGAATCAAGAGTAATATCATGAACTAAGTTGAGTACTCAATTCCCTAAAAGGTGGCTCAAGAATGAAAAGGTAGGCCCTTTGGATTCATCATCACCAAATAAGTGAAGTTAATGAGTCATGCATGTGCTAATTGATGTTTAAAACATGTGTCCAATCCCTCTGAATAAGTGGCTTAAGAATACAAATTTTGACCCTTTGGCTCCATCATTTCCCCATGAAGTGAAGCTATGAAGTGATACTAGTATAGAATATATGTCATATGAGATGGCTCATGGAGCCCATGGAGGCTCTAAAATTTTGAAAATGTGGTATGGATAACCAAATGTATGCTAGAAACTAGGCTACTCTTGGCCATTTCAAAAGATGGAGGTTTAGCTTGTATGAAAGCCACTCCAAAACTAATGCAATATGCTTATGTGAAAGCCAACCTGGGAACTTGAGTACTCAAGAAGTTAAAAATGTATGAAATATCAACTTGAAAAAGATGCTAACCACCTAAAAATGGAGTAAGGCACACAACTATTGGGAATGCCTAGGTAATCAACTAAATTCAAAAACAAAAGAAGGCCAATGTGTTGTGTACATTGCCCCCAATCACTGGTGTTTAGAACATAGATTCTATTTTATAAGCTATAGCAACTAACTAATCTGAAATTAGAAGTGAGAGCCATCATGCCATGCATGATGCCTCCCTATATCTAGATTCTCTAAGAAAATTATATTGAAACTGTTGATTTTGACTGACCTTGATGTGCAAAAACTATAGATGAGTTGATTTTTTTACCTATTACTAGAAAACCTAGGTGTTTTTATACCTATACAAGAGTTTCAAAATGAGGACACCCTTGTGTTTGGTGTTTCTATCTATTTTTGGTGATGGTGTCCTTTGTTGAAACTAGTTGTTGATCTAGAATTGTCACTATATTTTTGTTCTATTATGATTGCTTTCACCTCTATATTCTAAACAAGGTGATTTGAATGTTGTTATTTTTATTGCTAGGAGATTTGATCTCTATGAAAAAATCCCTATTTATTTCCCCCTCTTATAAGGGTAGGAATGATTGAACTTGCAATGACTACCTTCAAAAGAAAAGAGTCTTGCAAGTGTGTTATGCTGCATAGATACATGATATAACAATGATATTTGACAAGATATCTCTATATATAGCAATGTTTGTATTGAGATATTGTTAGATCAACAAGGGTATGCCTAGATATCTATAATAATGTAAAATCATGTGTAATGTACTGATCTAGAATTGGAAATGTTAGATGTTAGTTGTTAGTTGGAGGGATGGAGTATGATGTCCATCATAGCATCCAAAAAAGTAAGGTAAATGCATGATATGGATCATGACATTGAAAAAAAGGACAATTAATAAAGTGATAAGCATACAAAGCAAGATGTAAGAAGCAAGAATCATACAAGGTTGGCCAAGGGGACATACAAACAAGGGGCATGGGCATCTGTCACTTGAACTAGAAAGTAAACACAAAAGGCATGTTCAAATTCCACATACACATATAATCTAAAACATGCAAAGATTGGAATGAGGGCCATATGAACATAGAATAGTAAAAGCATGGGACATTGGCAAATGTCCAAAGGTACACACACATGAATAGACGCAAAGGACATTAGAAAATGTCTTAAGGCACACATAAGAAACAAAACTAGAACTGGAAATGCAATCAAATTTAGGTATGCAAAGGAAGAAAGAAAAGCATATAAAATATGGAAAGTTACACTCACATCTAACTAATCAAAGCAAGAGTGAAAGTATGCAAGACATGTTTAGTAAAAGACTAGGTATATTCTAGGAAATGCACATGTACAAGATATTAGTGAGTGTTAATGTAGTAATCTATGTAATATAATAATTAATGTATGTCAACATGATAACTAGAGTGTGTGGTGTAAGAATGAAATAAATTGGATGGTGTAGTCATATAGAAGATGTCCCTAGTGGGAAGATGTATCAATGTGCATTTCAAATTTAGAAGTAGGATGCCCCCATAATGGGTAGAGTGAAGCAATCAAGTAGTTGGATATCACTGCACACACTCAAATAAGATCAAGTGAAACATGGTAGTGTAGATAATTGAAAAATAATAGCATAAAATAGAAAATATAAGTCTAAAATAGTAGTAAAAATGCAAAACATGTATGATGCATACAATCTAAATGTTTTTGTATTTTGAAATTTTGTACTATTTTTGTATTTTTATAATTTTTTATGTAAAATAAATAAAAAGAGATCATGTACAAGTATGTTGGGATAGGATGATACTAACCGATGAGTCTCATGTGAGACTCCCTATCATTGTGTCCTATATCATGGAGTGGAATCGTGCATGAATGTGAAGCATGATGAAAATATTGAGACTATGGCTCTAAAAGCTATATATGTTGTAGATGCTCTAAAAGTTTTGAATTAGAATCTAAGTGTGGGGTCCTATGGTAACTCTAAGAAGTGGACGTAATTTTAGGGATCTTAGGGACCCATCTAGAAGTAGGAGAAGCTCTCTAAACATGTGCTTTATGTGTAGACCCATTATATCTCAATGAAATTTTTTTGGGTGTGAAAATTGTGGCTGGAAGCTGTCTATTATCCCAAAGATATGGAGGTGTGTGAACCCTCTATAATAGTGATGGGTGTGTCAATTAATTTTGAATATGGATTGGAGGAAGAATTGTAATTAGTGGGGAAACTTAAACTAGTGACTGTAAAATAGATGGCTCTGAAGTAGGGAGTGGTAACTCATATGGAAGTCCACCAACTATAATAACCTAATTAGTGTGAATGAATTTCATGTATCTATGAATTTTATATGGTACTACTCATATTTTCTAAATCCATGGGTGACCAAGTAACATATCAAAAACTCTTACACTAGGAACTATAGTGAAATGTGTGATCACATCTATTGGACCAGTCTATAAAGGAAGTATAATCTCACCTAATAAAATATGTATATGCCCACTAAATCCATTTATAACTATATATATCAGGGTGATATCCTATTTAGAATAGTCCATGTACTATATTAGTGTCAAGGTGCACATGTTAATAATGGAACCATTGTCAATAATCACACTACAAATAGGTTGATTATGAATATGATCTCTAATAAAGAGTGAAATAAAATTTGAATCATCCTCAATGATCTCCTATTATAATAAGGAGATATAAGGTATATATGGAACTCTAGAATTATATACACCAATCATGTTGCTCAAATGATGTGATTCAACTGAAGGTGCCTAGTATGTAACTAGTGGAGGATGTGTAAGGTATGTGTGTTGAACACCTTCCACTTTATCTTGTTTAGAGTGTTATGTAAATGGATCTAAGAATATTTTAAAAGATTTATATTATGTTGGATTTGCCTCTAGAGGCTCAATATAAGTGCCTAGATCAAGTAGATTGTCATCTATCAAGTCCTATATCTTATGTCTCAAATTGATGCATCTATTTGTAGTGTGGCTTGGTGCCCTTTGGAAATCACAAAATGCATGATAATAATATCCCCATGGAAGAGAATTTTTTGGGTCAATTTCAAAAATAATAGGGAGAGTGATGATGTTTCATTCCAATAATTGCTGTAAAACTCTAGCTAGAGAAACTGGTAGATTGGTAAATGCACATCGAGGAGATGCTAATAAAACCACACATTGAGGGGGATATGAAGCCTCATTGACTATTGGTTGATTTTGATTCTTGTTATAATTTAACTTGACCTTGTATGGGACTTTCTTTTTACTCTTATTAGTTGTGTTTAGAATGCTTGTGTATTTGAGTTTGCCCATTGAAATGAGTTTCACTTCTCTTTCCTTTAATGCATGACATAATTCAGTGAAAGAAGATAATTTATTAAACATAATTGATTCATGAAGTGTTGGTAAAATAACTTGTTTGAAGATGTATTTTAACTCTTGATCTACCATGGGACTAGTCATCTTAGCCAAGATGGTCTTATAGTGAAGAACATAGTCCGTGAGATGCTCATTTGGTCATTGTTTTTATTAAGCAGTTTGAACATATGAAACCTTATCACCAATGTTAATGATAAAGTTTGATAATAAAATGTTAGCTAAAGGATTGAATACATGAATTGACTAATTCAGTAGACTATAGAACCATTGTAAATCATAATCTTTTAGGTTTCATGTAAATAGCTTGGTAAGTAGCCAGTCATTGGGTACATAGTCCAAGCATGTTATGTGAAAATCTCTCAAGTGTGTCTCTGGATCACCCTTGCCATCATAAAGAGTAATATTAGGTTCAATAAAACCTTGTGGGAAGGGTGTAGAATCAATGTGACATGCCAATGGTGTATGCAAAAGAGTAAAAGAATCCAAAGCCCATGCAGGTATAGTGGTACCTTGCTCAAGATGTAGCACCTTGGATTGAAGAGATCTTATCTCTTACACAAGGGATGCCACATTAGGATAAAGGGATGTAATAGCTATAATTGGTGGCATATAGACAAGTTGGGCTACTATAGGGGGTTGTTGAGACATAGTTTCCCCCATAGTGTCATTTTCAACTGGTTACTCTATGGATATGGAAAACTCAAATTTTTTAGCCATTTTGATTTCCATGATAGATTAAAAAATTATTGTATGATATTTAGGATATTACTTAAATCTTTCTCTAAAATTTTGGATGATAAAATCTTTATTGAATGCAACTTAATTATCAACAATGGGTGGAAGTGGATCAATAGTCTAATGTGGTGGAGCATGAACATTGATGTGTACATCATCATTAGTATTTTCATACTAATCTTTGTCAAAATTATACTCATTGAAATTGGTGTGATGTATATGTGTAGAATGTATGACTAGAAATTGAATTGGTTGTTTATCCAGGGTCTATGGCCAAGTTATAAGAATCTGGATGAATTCAAGAGGATTGCCACTAAGTCTTGCACTTCATCTCAAAGGAAGAGATGCAAGGAACTTAGGTGGCATAAGTAAAATAAATTAGATAATAGTAGAAAATATTACACTGATATAATTTAAACAAGGAATTGGAATATGTATAGAAAGGATATAAAACTCCCAAACATGTAAGGTGATACCTCAAAAAGTGAAATAGGAGCTAGTACATGCAACTAGGGCTTTTTGAATGAAAATTTAAAATTATTATGATAATTTTAAAAATTTGATATGAATTTACAGAAATTTTTTAGAATTTTACTTTAAAAATTTAGGAAAAAATAAAAAATATTTCTAAAATTAGCAAAATATTTTTCCTAGTGTTTGGAATGTGTTTGTATGCAAAAAAGAGCTAGTATGTGCAAACTAGGGTTTTAAAAAATTATATGATAATTTTGAAATTAATTTTTAGATTTTTTATTTTTAAATTGAATAAAAATCAAGAAATTATGGCAAAAAGTTAGAAATAATGTACCCTAGGGTTTATAAGTTTTTTGGTGCAAAATTTGAAGTCAAGTTCAGTAAATGTTTTATTAATTTTTAGAATAATGGAGTTTTATTTATATTTAATAAATAGGTTTGAAATAAATTAAATTAGTAAATAATTTGAAATAATTAAGCCACTAATTTATGTAAACAGATTGCATTTTTGCCTTTTCTAAAAATAGTAATAAAAGAGAGAAAATATGACTTAGCTTATTCTGAGCTATCCCATTTGAGATAGGGCCTAAGAATTTAGGTACATGACTAGGATAGTGTTGGAAATAGGTTCCTAAACTTTTTTTTTTGATTGGATAAGAGCACCAAAAGTTGGACACCCTACTTTTTGGCACTGTAGTCCTTTTTTGGTGTTATTGTCCAGGTGATCTGAGTTTTTTGGGTTCTGCTCGATAGGTCTATGTTACTATATTAGTGAAATATCAAATCCTAGAAGTCTATGGAGATAAATATTCATCTATTTTAATCTTAAAAATACCTAAGAGCTCTTTGTGCTTGAACTTGAAAGGAAATTTGGAAAAGAAAGAGAAGGAGTTAGTGTGTAAAGGATACACTAGATGCACTTCACACCTCATATGTGGGTACACTACCTACCTACCAATACTCTTAAGAGGTATAAAGCTAATGTAGTTCTCCCATTAAATTACTTTGTCTAATTTTGTATGAAAATGCAACTGGATATGAAACTAGGTGTACTTTAGATGGTTAGGGACTGTTGCAAGGGTTTGAATAAGCTTGGAATAATATTGGAAGGTTGTATGCAGAGAATAAGGAAAAAATCTTGAGTTTACTTGCTTGTATTCTTGTTTCTCTCCTATAAATGAGTCCCAACCCCTCTAAATGGACTTTTATTAGGAACCTAATGATCATGCATTAAATTAATTTGCATTAGGCTAACATGAATTAAGATAAGGATTTAAGAGAATATGACTGTTTGGGCCAACTTTGCACTAGGACAACAATGCTAAAAATAAGACACCCTAGGTTTCAACACTCCTATCCAAGTTGGGTGCCATTATCTAGAGATAATAAGATCTAGGGGGATGGATCTAGGCCTAAAAGAGCTACCTGGGTCTGTAAGGGTTAAGTCTAGAAGGCTATGGATGACCGGGAATCGGTAAAATAAAAGCTTATAAGGGTTATGCAAGTAAGTAGGAGGACCTATAGATTGGGTATTATTAGCCACACTCAAGTAACCAAATTTTTCATTTTACATTACTAAAACTAGTTAGAGTTAGTATAGGTAAGGATTAGTTTAGCTTCCTTATTGTTCTTTTCTTCCTATCCCTTGTGTGTGCATAGTGTTTGTATATATTTGTTTAATTTTCTTATTTGGTGTGTTTCATTTACTTTAATTTGTTCCTTGCTTTAAATAAGTCTATTATATATATCCCTCTACTTAAGGTTTCTATCATTTCTCAAGAAGAACTCCACAGTTTGAGAATGTAGGTATGTCTCCTTAGCATTGATTGATTATGGATTGTTGAAATGGGAGCTTGAAGTTATAGTTTGGAGAAACTAGTGAGGACTAATTAGTAAGATAATTGGTCCTTGAGATTCTAAGCCTTGTTCTGATCTAATCTTGATTTTAAGGACTACATATATAGGGTGAAAGATTAGATTATTAGGATATAATCATGCTTGCACCTAAAAAACATTAATTGCCTGGGACAAATTTTATAACCAAGGATGATTAACTAAAGACCAAACATTTGAAAAAATATTAAAACCTAGTTAATATGGTTCCTAACCTTTGATAAAAAGTTAAAATAACTTTAAATAAAAAAAATAAAGAGATTTATTACAAAATTCAAAATATTTCTAAGTAGAGGTGATTCTAGTAATCTCCATCAGGGCTATGGATGCCTAGAGGGAAGTGGAACAAGGCCTTAAGAGAAGCCAATGTCATATCTATGAGGGATATGCATGTCTAGCTAGTAGTAGAGTAATGCCCAAGCCTTCCTTGAGATAAATCATGATCCTTAATACACATCCAAATATGCTACAAGTCAAGTGTTAATGGTTAAATTCATGAAATATGGAAGTTGTTCGCTAAATCCCATGGCAAATAGTAAGTGGAAATAAAGAACACACCTAACATGGCTATATCTTGATGTTTGATCCTAATTCTACATGTACAAGAATTTTTCTAACCATGAATTGAACTTAATAATGGTGCCTGATCAAGTGGAATAATTGACCTAATTACTAGTCTAAACCATAGTCTCTGAATTCTAACATATTACTATGTTTCCCCTAGAAGTCACCATTTTTTGAAGTCAACATACCCCTATTCCTAGAAAATGGGGATGCTTGTTTTAAATTTTACAAATTTTTACCTTAAAATTGAAAAATCACTTGATCAAAATATCAATAGCATGTTTACACATTATCTTTATTTTAAGATCATCCACATTTGGATTAAATGACATATTTTCAAATGATAATTATTTTTTCCCTTCCAATGTTTATAATTATTGTTCCCTATGTTTTTGTATTATAGGTTCAATGGAATCTCATTTGGGGATGAACATGGTTAGGGTTTTATACTTTAAAGTTAAATTGATCTTTTACTAGCCTTTGGTATATCAAATATTAATTGAATCTATTTTAAGTCATGTTAAAACACTAAGTCTAATGTTTTAACCTAGGTCTATTTTAAATTAAATTCAAATTTATGTGGGGACAATCTATGTGAGACCAATTATTTGTGCTATACAAATAGCTTAATTTTTATCCTAAGGCTTAGTCATGTTTTTCAACATGACCAAACTTTAGTCTAAAAATCTTATATTTGGTCCCTTTATGTCTCGTAATATTTTGGTCTATTATATTATTAACATGGTCTCACTAATCATATGGTACCTTTTGTTATACCCTAGACTTAGCCTAAAATCCTTGTCCTAAGATTTATAATTTTATTTATTAATATAATGAATCCCCTAGGCTAAGACTTTATGCCATGTATTTTAATATTCATAGGGTCCCATTTATTATGTTTAGAACTTAGCTTTAAAATTTTTATCTTAAGGTTTTATCATTTTTATCAATGCGAATAAAACCTTAGTCAAAAATATTTAACCTAAGTTCCCTATATTCCCTTATCCTAACTTAGTTCTATTTATTGACCATAGGATAAATGGTATGCATTTGCATGAGTAAGATTGATCTAATGATGCATATTAAATCAAGACTTCAAAGGAACCCTAAAATGAGAAAAAGGGTGACAAGTGTTTCTATCATAGGAACCTTGCCAAATATCCAATGGCATGTAGAAAAAGATGATTTTATGGAGTATGATTGATCAATTAAATGTGATTCCATGGTGTAAGATCAACATTGACAATTCAAATCCCTAGAATGAGTGAGAAAGTTACAAGTGCCAAAATCTTAGTGAAATAATATTGAATAGCCAATGGCATTAGACCTCTTGGATTGATATCTAATGAAGTACATTGATCTAGGCAAACAAGATCTGACGATGTGCGATGAAGGCTTAAAGGTCAAAGCCTTGAGGATGAATGTGGACATGACACATGGCATAGCCATAAGCCACAAATTAAAGCTCAAGTATATTTAAAAAATTAATGGTACATGGATGAGAATACGCATTCTAATCAATAGTCCATGGAGCAAGAGACATAATTAAGTAGATTAAGATCAATGGAGTGCATTCATCTGAGCAAAGATGATCTAATAGTGTGAGATTTATGTTGACATTTAAATAAAGGTCAGGATGAATTCAAAAGTGACAAGTGTCACAACCATAAATAATATAAAAAGTAACACATGGAATTTGATTTCTCAAATTGAGATCAATTAATTATGTTGACCTAAAAAAATAGATCCAATGGTGTGAGGTAAGATAGAATTTTCAAAAGGACCAAAACCAATAAAATATTGACATATGTCCAAAAATGACAAATGGTCATATTTTAAATATTATTGAGTAAGATGCCATGATGATGCCAAATAAGAGGCACATAAGCATAATGTGCCAATTTAAATATTTTGTAGACCTAAGAAAATCAAAGTTATAAATAAAAAGATCTAAACATAATCTAATTCATGAAGCTCTCATAAGTTCAAATAGTTATAGCCATTAAAGCACTGTAAAAATTTCAAGAAATCCCTAGTGAGTACAAAAACCCTAATTCAACCCTATGCTTATTATAATAAAGATGAGGGAGATTGGATTTTCATTTGTGCAAGCATAATTTGATCCAAAATTAAATTATAGACCACTAGAAATAAATCTAGAGAAGCTCACAACCATGGTAGAAAAAAAGTGTTTCTAGAGAAGATATGAAACTCTATTTGACCTTGGATGTAGAAGGAAGAGTCTTTAAGGACACACAATTTAATTTCATAGATCTAAATATAGGGGACAAGAATTGGTCAAGCCTATTTTGGACCATTGAGAACCAATAACCCATCATGAAGGAAGAGGAGAAGAACATGTCTGCAAGGAGGCTTTACTATGACATATTTGCCATTCAAATGATAGGTCTTGATTATGCCACAACAAAACTTAAGGTATTTTATTGTATAGACATTATCTCTCCTATTTTTAAAGATGGAAAAATAGATAAGGGAATGATTATTCATGAGGGTAGTTTCAGAAAACTTGCTTACATCTCTCCTATAACATTTGAAAACTATTACAAGCTACCTAAGATGCAAGTAGACCAAACCACAATAAAAAATTACGCCAAGGATAATGATTTGAAGAAAATCCTTTCCCTATGGCTATATTATGGAAACCAAGTGTTTTATAATTTCAATGGTAACATCCCCATTGGCTAATTCAGACATAGAATTGGGTTGATCATGACTATGATTAATAGGTTATGTGGAAATTCAACCACTACATATGTGGATAAAATTTGGGTGACCTTAATCTACTTTATGATTGAGAAGCAACTCACCCCTCCACTTGGTGAATTAATTAGCACTTGTTTAAGTAGATAGCTTTTTTGTAGTCAAGAAGATAGCTAGGAACCAATTCTTCATGATGTCATACCTCCTAGATACCTTTCTTTCCAAAACAAAGATCCCTAACCTTAGAGAATGGTCAGTTGATGAACACAAATAGTTTCCAAATATTATTCAAAATTATACATATTCAAGTATAAGGACCACATTCACTTCATTCATGACTATGTTTATCACTCCCTAATAGAGGCCATAATGGGGAATTCAATGTCACGAGTTAACCACTTGAATAGAAAATCAATTGAGGCCATGGGAGATATATGGTTATATTATGATTGTACAATCATCAGGATTGAGTGAAACCAATGCACTCCCTTTAGATTACTAGTGCATGTGCCAAATAATTTTGTATAATAAGAGGTGTTTTATCAAATATGCAATGGGATAGATGGTTTTTGCAAAACCAAAAGGAAAGGGATGCCTCACACCCTCCCCATGACCATAGGAAGGACTAATTTTACACAATGGGACAACATTGAGGCTACTTCCAAACACAAGACCTCCTTCAATATCCAAATTGATGATCTAAGGTAGTGGGATCCTCATAGAAGAGTCAAGGAGAATCTAAAGGCTAAAGGAATAAGTATCCCTTATGATCACCAGTCTAGTAATTTTGATCCAATATACACCAAAGCCTCTTCATTATCTAAGGTCACCATTATATTTAAAAGGCACAAAATCAATCTAAAGTCTAGGTTATAGAGGGAGCAAAATAAAATGATGACAAATGGTAATTAGGGATAATAAAATACAATTTGTTAAGTGTTTCACCTTTTATAACTCCACTATCCTAGCTATAAATAGAGTTTGAAATTAAGGCAAAAATTGAGTAAAGGCTAAAGGAGAAAAATCTTTATGAAATTACATCATCTTCAATTCATGTAGAAGAACAAGGATCACTAGTTGAGGAAGTCCACATATTGGCATTAGACCCTGATGAGACCATTGAAGATTCCCTCAAAATTTTATCATTATCCTATGAGTATGGGGATGAAGAGATGGAAAAATAAAAATAAGAGAAGAGGATATAAGTTTTGGGTCTAGTTCTCATAGATAACCCCAAAATAAAAGTTGAGTTGGCCATTATCCCAGTTACAACCAAGAAACCCAAGGTGACCTTCACTCATCCTTTGAGTAAAATCAATCTCTTCAATGAAGAAAACTTGATTTAGGTCCAACCATTCTTGAATGGTTCATCTATGGAAAATTTTAGAAAATACCTACTACACAACACTCTTAAGCAATGATGAAGGCAATCAATATCCTAATTCATGAAGAGGTCAAGCCATGCATAGTTAATTTATAAAAGGAAGAGGAGAAAGGGATGGCTACTCTAGGAGAAGTAAGTGGATCATAGATGGAGACCCCATCTCGAAAGGTGATACAATCTTTAGTTGGTGTTAAATTTGACCCAAAAATTACCAGTTTACAAAGTAATCGAGAAGAAATCTATGATTGGGGGAGAGTTCACTTCCCAAAAAGTGGATCTTTTTTTGGATTGACTTTAGTTGGAGGGAAAAAGCCTAGTAAGGACCCAATATATGAAAAAATGTTCTTGAAATGGCTGAGACTCAGTTAGATCAATTACAAACAATGATCAAGGGCATCTTGCAGTAAAACAAGACTTTGAAGGAACAAGCCATCTTGTCAACCCAAGAAGATAGATTCAAGTAATTTGAGGACACCATGTCTGATTTGTTTAATTATTTAAAGATAGCCAAAGCTAGGTAGGATGAAATAAATAAACAAATTACTATGGCTATAGGCCAAGTTGGCCAATGGCATGATTTGAGATACAAAGTGAAGGGCTTGATTAGAGTCTTGACTAAAAATCAAATCCTTGAATTCATGAAAACCAACCTATCCCAACTTAATATGGCTATGGATATATTGATTGATAATATCAAGGTATGGAGTAGCTAGTCCAAGAAGATTGAAGACATTTCTAAGGACCTCAAACATCAATAAGATAAAATGTTGCACATATTGGATAGATTGATCAAAGATCCCACCATACTTAGTCTACTAGGCCTTATTATTGATGAAGATTTAAAGCACAAAAATACTTAATTCATTAAAGAAGTGAGGAATCAAGGACAAGGGAAAATAGGGGCTGATAAAAAGAAGATCATAGGCCTGCTTTTATCATTAGAGTAAAAGATAGGAGATCTCAGGAGCATTAAAAAAGCTTTGGAAAGGGCTGAGAGGGATCTTAAAGGCATAGATATCATTAACAAGAATTATTCATGAGACCTATTATTGATTTCCAAATGATTAATGAACAATATTATAGAATGAAGATCTTATAAGGAAGGCAAAAGATTGAATTAATAAAATGGTCTCCAAGTTAGTTAAGTTAGGAATATTTTTTTTGTAATTAAACCTGTATAATTTTTGAAAAAGGATATTCTTTTGTAAAGACATGTGAAACTTATGAAGCACATTGCCTATAGTTTAGTCATTTTAGAATGTCTATAAAGTTATCAAAAAAATATTAAAAGGATAATTGTCCTTAATACTTGACATGACTAGCTCACATACCTCATGAAAGGTCTATATAAAGAGGTATTACCAATTTTAAAAGAGAGAATTTTTTAGCCAAAAAATATTTTGTAACTTTTGAGTGAATTAATACAAACCAAGAAGTTTTCCAAAGTTTGTCCATATTTGCTTGTGTGAATTGCTATCATGGTTTCTGTCTCACTTGTTTGATCTTATTTTTAGATATGAATGATTATTGTAAATTATAGATGTACATATTTAAATGCAAAGTTGTTAATTTTTACTAATTATAGATTAGTTTAAAGTTCTTAGGTTTACTTCACCTTCTTTACTCTTCTTACATCTGGGATAATACTATTTACTTGTAGGGGTGAAAATTTTAAAGTAAATCCTGATCATATTTTCATCTTTTCACACCATCCTTAGATGTTTGCCTAATGTGTGGTAGGATTTGAGCTTATGCTACTTCATGTCATACATTAGTTACATGCATGTTTATATGAAATTGGAACTTTATCATAATGTTTGAAATAGAGATCAACAACACCTCTCTTTTCTACATTACCCTCCTTTTTCTCTTTTTTATCAATTTACTTTAGATTAGCTTCATTGTGAATACCCATCTTAGTTTATATTTAGACTTAGGTTTTGAGCACAATTCACTTAAAATAACATAGATCATATTCAAGATTAAAGATCAACTATCAAGCCATGGTGGCTCCCAACCACCAACTAATATAAATTTGTGGAACAATCTACTTGTTCTACCTTTATTCTACTAAAGATAATAGGATTATCACAACTTGCAACTCATGCATTAGATTTTCTAAATTTATAAATGATTAGTGTTTCTTAAACACTTAATAACCACTTGTGATACACTTTTAGGCATAAACATGTCCATTTATCCTGATTTTTGCTTGTTCTAAATTTAGAAATGCATTAGCATTAAAAAATTCTAAGCACATCACTTATTTATCACATTTATATCTATCATAGTTTTAATTCCCATATTTAGACTATATCATCATAATAAATTTAGTGTACACTTATATCTGAGTTTAACATCTAATTGGTCTACTATAGATATAATTATTACCCTTGTGCCATTTTATTTCTATATAACTCTTTAATTTAAATCCAAGGTTAATGATAAGATCACCTTAGATTAAAAAATTAGGTTAAACATTTGGTGAAACTAATTCATTTGAATGTAATTTTTTTATTCCTAGGGTTTTAAACTAGCTAGGTTTCTAGATTTATGTACATTTTAATTTCATACTTTTTCTATTTTATATGTAGCCAGGGTGTAGCCATAGATTGGGCGTTGTGCCTATTTAACATATTGATCTTCTCCTCCAGCCATCTAAAATTTATCAAACCAATCATGGATCTCATACCTTGGATCATGATGATACCCATGTTGATAATGAAAAAAATACTAATAGGGTTATCATAGAAGAAGATTTTAATAATGAAAACCATGAAACAAATGAAAATGAGAAAATATACCACGATCAAGTGCATGCAATTTAATTATTTGGTGAGCATATTAAAAAAAGCCTAAAGATCTTGATGAGATATTAAAAACTAAACTTGAATTAAAATGTTCCAAAACTATAGTGGAAATATCCCTCCCCCTAAACACATTAAAACCTAATACATCTAGTGGGATCATGAGTTATGTTTTTAAAATTTTGTTACCTAAAACTATCGTTTCTACATCTATTATAGAGTTACTAGTTGTTTAAAAAAAAATACCAGTTTCAATCCCTATTACTACTCAAAACATGTTTTCATACCCTTTAATGACTACTAAAATTTATAATATAGATCACACTAGGCCTACAATTCAATCACTCCTTCAAGTTATAAAGACCTTGGAGGAGAATGTTACAAACATTGAATAAAATGGTTTAAAATCCCCTCATGCTATAGATTCATAATATTTATTTCATAAACCTCTTGTACTTAAAATATCTTTGCACCCTTTGTCATTGTTTCACTTAAGTTCACATTTTATGATGGCAAGGGTGATCCTAGACAACATATTTGAACCTTTTATGTGACATGCATTGACTATGATTCAAATGATAAACTTTTGACCAAATTATTTCCAAGAATCCTCAAGGATTACACTTTGATGTGGTTCTATGATTTACCTCAGTAATATATGAAAGCATTAAAGCCTCTCATAGACTAATTTTTAGTACACTTTCCCATTAATATTTCCAAAAAGATTTACTATTCCAAAATTAACAAAATCAAATAAGGAATAAAGGAACCTATAAACAAATATGTCTTGATATATAAGACAATGCTAGACAAAATGAACAATATTATGGCATATAAAGAGTTATAATATATATCCAAGCAAAGTATGATTTATCCCTTACATGAATCCATTGTTTTTAAGAAGTTAAAATCTTTTAATGACTTATGCCATGTTTTACAGGACTATGAAATGAAGCATATGTAATTGAATAATCTCAAGTATGTAAAAAACACACCATATACATCTAGATCTACTAAAAAATTCTTAATTAAACCAATTTATAACATAAAAGGTCTTGAGCCTAAAAATTAAACAACCACCATAGTTAGCATAGTTTCATAATAGCCTAATAAACTCTTTTTATCTAATGCACTAAAAGATATTTCTCCTGTTTATCTAAGTACTTAGATTCATTACTCCCATAATTACTAGAGTGCTAGATTATATCTCTCCCCCATCTTATCAAGTTTGATATGAGTTTACCTATACCTAAACTATAAGATGAGAATGCTTATTGTGAATATCAATATGGACTAAGACATTTCACAAGTAGATGATTTACTTTAAAATAATATATCCAAGATCTTATTGATGACCAAAAACTTACATTTTAGGATCCTCCAAAGGAATCAAGCTCACAACCTTGTGATCACCATAAATATAAATATTTAAAAATCCTTTGCAAGACCATTCTAAGAAGGAACAAAAATTCCAAATGTCAAATAATGCACATAATCCTCCATCACATTATGGGCACCCACTAGATGGGATTATTGGTTCTTACACGTGACATATACCTCCCATGGTTCAAAAAACTTATTTTTTCTTTAATAATAATGAAATTAAGGATGATAAATTTGATATTAATTAAATAATATCTTGATAAACAACCCATACGTATAATTATGATTGATAATGGTGCAAGTGAAAATGTTTTCACCATGACATTAGTTACACACATGGGTTATACTCACCATGATTTACACCCCTTTACTATATTAATTAAAGTATTTTATGGGACATCCCAAAAGGATTTTGGAGAGATTAAATTACCTTTATAGGTTGGACCCACACATTTGATTACCACATTTTCAATTATCCCTTCCACAGGCATCTTTGATATGCTATTGCAAAGACCTTGGATACACACTATTTGAGCTGTACCATCTAAAGTGTATGGGTTTGTTAAGTAAATTTATGCCATTAGGGTAATTATAGTTTTTGGAATTATATAAGATCATATTCTTCAATAGATAAAAATAATAGTGAGATAAATATCTATGAATCTTACTAAGGCTAATTCACCATAAAACAGTAAGTAATAGGCAATACCCTTTACTATAAGGCCAGTAATTGAGAGACCATTACATCAAAGACATAAAATAGATTCTAAGGAATCCCCATATTTTAATACACTATGATCACATATGTAGATAAAATCCAAATTTATATATTACTACTATGACAAATAAACAAAAACAAAAACTCAATGATAGGTTCCAAGAATCACTACTCCTATTACTCTTACTATTGCTTCATGACCACAAAGTCTTATTTTACATACAAAGAGTACCATTGATACTAAAGTGACAAATATTGCATCTACACATTCTCTTGAATAGTGTAAATGGGTATTACACCATATTTATAGTGGGGAGATATCTATGACCATTGATTGGATGGAATTATTGGATGATTCTTCCTCTTCATAAATTCCAAAAATACTAAAATAATAAGAAAATGTCCATAATTCCAAAAACATTTTTGGCACCTACATGTTTTATTAGCTCCTTGGTATCTATGTGTTAGTTCTATATTGATATATGGAGTATTAAATTACTCATACATACACATATATGTCACATTTCTACTTCATCATGATAAATGCATACATGGATATAATATACATTCTTATTTTGGATGTTGGGTTTTCCTTCTACTCATGTCACATGGAAATTATTGTTATCTTCCTCTTTGATCTTGATACACATAGGTTATATGATTTTATGATCACTATACATTATCATGTTTGAGCTTACATATGTACTTACACATGCCTTTATCCATGATTATATATTACAAAAGGTAATTGATATGTTACACACTTGACATTTTTTCCTAAAGCATTTGATCCATGAGCTACTATGACATGTTTATGTTAGTTGCTTATGTTTTAATTTATAAAATTAATTGAGAATATTTCCTTTTTATTATTTTCCTTATTTGAGAATTTTAATATGATCCTTTTCTTGTAAACTTCATGCCTATATATGATTTCATTGACATTTACATATGCATTGTTTATTATATGGACATTTGAATATGGCATTCTTGATTTTATGGATATTTAACTAAGTCATGTTCCTTTAATTTTGAGGTATTTAAACAAGCCCATTTTTATGGTCTCCTTTGACCATTACCTTTTGAATTGCTTTTGATTGCTCTTGTGTGTGTGCACTTGATTTGATTGTGGAACTTTTACTATTACTATCTATACATTGCCATGATATTTATCATGAATTTTAGGCATAAACATGATCATATTAGTTAAGGATAATAATATTACTTTTAATATTAATATCTATACATTTACATATTATACATGGTTACATTTACATATTATACAATTGTCTTATCCTTTTGAGGTAAGGTAACTACCAGTTCCTATCTTTACCTCACCTTAAAAGGGGACATATTAGTGGGGGCATGTCATAGAGGCATGTTATCCAAACTTGGAAAACATGTTATCCTAACTCATTCAATATATTATACTTATTTAAGTTCCCAAATTTCATGGGAGAGGCATGATTTAGAAGCATGTTATTCACATGAAATCTAGGAACTTAAATTTTTTGAATATATTATTATTTCATGACTGAGATAACACCTTTGATGTGCCTAGATAGTATCATTGGTAAGAAAATTTATTGAATTATTTTGAACTTGTTTATGGTTATTATAGAATATATATTATTATAGGAAAACAAATATTACATGTGAAGTAATCACTGATTTGGAGACAATCAAGTTTTAGGCAGAGCATGCATGTATGCAGTTTGTATAAGGGGCGATCCTGAGTATTTGGTCCTATTTTCATTTGAGTCTTGTGGTGAGACCAATGTATGAACAATGTGAAAAAAAATTATTCCAATATGGATGATCAAAGTTAGGTCTATTGTATTGAGTTATAAATCTTGTTCCTTGTTAACCCACAATCTAGATAATTTGAATTCTGTGTAATGTCATAATTGTATTAAGACTTGTTTTGACTCAAAAGAAAGAAAGAAGGTATGGATAGTAATTTAAGGTGATAAATAAAGGTTTTAAGTGGCTGTATAATGTGATGATAACCTTGGTATAGGTTAGAAGTCCATTAAGGTTGAAAAGATACCAAAACCCTGAGTACCTTATTTGTAAAGGGCAGACAATCAAAAGGACTGAGTTTTGTAAGAATTGATTAATGTTGGAATTATAAAAGGGATTGAGAGAATTTTATAATTTTAATTGAAGGTATTAATAACCTAAATTAGTGAATTTAGTCTCTGGATGTTGACAAGAGTGGATAAACCTACTTAACCCCTATTTGATGAGAATGGAACATAGTGTGTAATGGATTGAGATCTTATGTTTGTGAATGAGTTAAGGGTTTTAGGAACTTTATCACCAAATGGAAAAGTTGTATTTTGATTAGATTGAGATAAACTAACTATTATTTTTATTTTAAATGGTTTATAGAAAAATATATGCAATTATTACCCCTCTTAGCCTAAACAACTGAAAAAACCTTAGGTTTTAGGGTTTTGCCTATTTAAGAAGATGTAACCCTTGAAAATATATGAGAATGTGTAATTTGGCTTATATTGCAGTGTTATAAAAAATAGAAGTGGTTTAAATTTTTTAAAGTCCATACAAGTAGGGAAATGAAATAGTATGTTAATGTTAGGCCTAGAGAAGGGCTAAAGGAATGAGGGTGATATAAATACAAGAGGATTTGTCCAAAGAAAGGAGTAAAAAAATGATTTATTAAGATGAAAGAGACAAATCGGTGTATGTAAAGGTAAATGGTTTGCCTATAAAGTTGTTACATAGGTTAGGAAAAGGAGGTTTGCATGAATGGAGGGATAATTGAAGGAATGCCTAAAGAATGAAGTATAATTTTTATTTAGAGTTGTGTTAAAGGGTTCATGTGAGAGTTGTATGGGATAAATGGGTCCTTGAAAATGTGATATTATTTTGATTATTTTTTTTTAAATACTCCCAATAAGGAGATTTACCCATAAATAGGGTCATTAGGAGACAAAGGCTAGAAAGTTGCTTATGTAAAGGAGATGAACAGATAGTTTGAATTTGGAGGTATAAATATGCTTAAAAAGGATGTTTTAAGAAGGTAAAAATAACATGATAATTTTAAGGCCATAATGTGCTTGACTTCCCATACAAGGGCCAATTTGGTATTTTGACTTGAGTAAAAGACATGAAGGTGTGCGAGAGTATATGCACAAAGAATGTTTTAGGGTATTTGAATGTTATTGAATGATTTGTTGATTGTAGAAAGTTTCAAATGGAAACTAAATAAACATGAACCTATTATTCCTTATTTGGAACAATATAGCTAATGTAGCATGATTGTCTAATAGGTCTAGACATGAAAGAGTGAATGGAAGAAAAAGGTAGAGTTTGGAAAAGAATAAGAATAGATCTATATTATCATCCTCCCATGGTTGGAGGATATACGTCAATAGGTAAGTGCTCCTAGAATTTTTTTACTCTTCCAAAGTCTCATTTTGATTTCTTTCCTTTAAAAGTTTTTAATTGGATAACAATGAGGGATATGTGATGGATTGATAATGAATAAGAAGACAACATGGATTTTACCTTCAAATACATTTGTTTGTGCATGGGGGTGTGCACTCTTTTATATATGAATGGAAAGAATTTCTAAGGAATCTAAAATTTCTTGGAGGATTCTAAAGGTGGAAGAGTATGGAGGATTATATAATGTAGAAGACTCTATATTCCATTAGATATGACTAATGATGATTAGGTATTGATTATATTTTTATTATAAGAATGATTAGTAGGAGAAAGTCAGGGTAATTGGAGCTAGGTGAGAAGAAATTTTAAAATTAACAAAATAATGAATAAATGAGGATTAGTGAGAGGTGGGACTATTAGTAAGAAGATTAATTGACATGGGATGATATAAGGTTCATGTATGTCAAGATAAATTTTATAAATTTTATAAGGGTACTATGATGATTATACTATAGACATATTAGATGAAATTAGTGATGATGAAGTGAAAAAATTATATGTATATATGAAGTATTAAAAATCAATTAAAAAATTATAATTTACTAGAAGGCATTTTATTACATCCTTGAACTACATAAGGGAATCCCAACATTCTCTCATTTATATCTCAAAGCATTATTTTGGTGGTGCCACACATTTAATTTTTTTAATAAACCATTAAAAATTAACCAAGAAAGAAAAAACTAGATAAAAACTTGAATGTCTTTATGAAAAATTATTGCAACCCATTATTACTATGAATACATATTAATCCTTGTATACATTATTATTTTGTATTAGACACTTGAAAATGTGTAATTTTACCCATCACAAACATATTTGGTTTATGCCCACATACATGAATCTTGTTCACATCTAATGCAAAAGCTTCAATCCAACTTTGTAATTTTGGTTTGTTGTTGATAATTTTGTTATAAACACAATGAATAAGATGGAGGGGTGAATTATTCTATTAAAAATTTATTTCACATGTAATTTAACGTTCCTTGAACCATCAAAGTGATACAAAGATATAACAATGCATAAAAAGTCATTCACATGAGCATAACAAAGGAAAACACACATATGAGTGGGAAACCCTCAAGGGGAAAAAACACATTAATATATTAAAATGGAATATATTTTTATAATACAAAAAAAAAAATTAATGAAGCACCAACTCCACATGGATAAATAACCCCAACTAGCTAAGCACCAACTCAGCTAGGCTTTAACAAGCACCAACTTACAAGGAGGCACCAACCCTCTAGATGAATCAACACCACCTTAGCCACCTAATTTATTTTATCACCTTAAAGATACCTTATTTATCAAACAAATTATGATGACCACCTCTTTATGTCTTCACACTGTTATCCTTCTCAAACCCTTCTAGATTTCTTCGCTCAATTAGGTCTCTTCAAGACATATTAAGTCATATAACCTTGATATTAATATATAGTAATCATATTATATATTCATGATAGATTTTATACACCCTTATTATGGTATATAATACCTCCTTCATCTCTTAAAAGTTATATATTATTTTCTTTCACTCGCTTATTCTCAAAAATAGACAATTAGGCCTATTAGGCATTGTTCTTATGCTAGTCTCTTGCTTATATACCTCTTAGTCAGCCATACAAACTTAAAAAATTATATATTAAACAAAATATGACTTAATAAATACTAAAAATATTAATAAATAATTAAATTAAGCCTTCCATAGCTCAAATAGAGCAAATCCTTCTTTAGGCCTTAAGGAGAACTACATCAATTAGGCCTTCATTAGTACACATTACCCTTTGATATTCTTGTAGAACTTTAAAAATTAATAAAAAATATAAAAATTAAATATTAAAATAAAATATACCCTAATAATCTTATATTATGTCCATGACACCTTTTATATCCAATCACCACTTAAAGCACACCATTAGTACTATTTAAATTAGGCCTCCACACACACAAAAATGTTTGTCTTGAACAACTAAAGATAACACACAGTTTGGCCACACAACCATGAAAATAAAATATATACACAAAACTTAAAATACCTAAAAAACTTCATAAATATCATTATACTTCAATACTCAATGCAAAATGACTAAAAAACACTCCTGCAACTTGCTCACTCAGAACTACCAATTTTCCTCAAAGACCAATCATGGTGAGAATGACCATCAACACCTGTATGATCAATTTAAAATACTTATAATTCATGTATATTATATTATTATATCACTAAATAATTATTATATATAAATATAACATGTTTAAGTGGAAAATATTGGTCTTGTAGAACAATCTCATGACTGTATATCTCACTATCTCATTTGTACTAGAGAAGTCAACTTGTGAGAAACTTTTTTGCTATAATCACTAACCTAAAAAAATTATAAAAAATATGAAAATGTCTTAAAATTCATGATAAATATATCCATAAACTTGGATTCATTCTTATTTCATGATAATACATTCCTAAATATCTTCTCATCACTACCTAGGTTTTTCACTATTGCCACCATTAGGCCTGTTAGTGACTGAATAACTTGGATGACCAATTTAGCATACATAAGGGATAAAACCTACAAATAAACCACCATGGAAATAAAATAAAAGTATCAACCTTATCCATCCAATGATTTTCATACTCTGACTTGGTCAACCTAACTACTACAACAAATCTTTGAGAAATTAACACGTTCTTATAGGATCTACTCACACACCTAAAAACTCAATCACACTTGGAGGTGCCTAAGAAAGTTTAATAAAATATCATAATAGTTTTTATAGTAATTTGAGACCATTTTGGGTTGTTTTGAACCATATCTTCAACATTGGGTCACTATTAGGGTTTTAAGAGGGTTTAAACCTATTACCACTCTTAACAATCATTCATAAAGCATAGCCCCTTAATCCAGAAACTAATGCATGGAATTTTAATATATGACCATTAAAATTATAAAATGAATATATTAGGTTCCCATGTAGAGGTTTTATGAGATAATGAGTAAAAAAAGGACCTTCTCAAGTAGAGAACCCTTCATTCTATGCACTTGAGATACTTTAGAACACATTCTCATGCCTAATCCTTCCAAATTTAACCTAAAATTTTATGAGAATAATTGAAAAAACATAAATTAACTTTTGTAATGATTATATGAGCTTATACACCTTGAAATATGATCATGACCCCTCATTAAGGCACAACCTCTCTCTTTGCTTGTTTAGATTTTGACCTGCAAATCACATTAAGCCTTATAACTAACCTATATGCCTCTTTCCATGTGGTTTCCACCAATATCACATAATAAATAAACCTAATTAATTCTCAAATAGTGTCATACATCTTTCATATGCCTTGAAAATAGATCATGATGCCTCATTAGGCTAAGCAGGGTCTAAAAGAGGTCTAGTTGTAAACTTGACTTGTAGGTCCTACCATTGTAGGATCACCTTGAAAATCACATGAATGTTCCAATGCCTCATATACATGATAAAAAAAAATCATAAAAATTATCATTCTTGTGTGAATTCATCTCACCAAGCCATCATGAACCTTCATGCACAAGACTAGGCATCTTATGCACATACCTTCTCAAAACACTTACTAGGCTCAAGTACTTGTCAAATTTGACAATGAGGACCTTCCATGCTGACCTTACATTAACTAATTCAGTCATAATAACATATACAAATAATTTATTACATTCTTAGAATCATTTTAACACTGATCAATATTCTCTCTCATAACTACATTCTTCAATGACTTCATGAACACCTTTCTCAAGAACCTTTGACATCAATGACAACATCAATGCCAAGTCTCAACAAAAATAAAAATGATAAACACATTTTTGATTATTTATGTGGTTTAAACAGTATTATAAGTCATTTCATACACCTGATAATCATTTCCAAGTGTTTAGATTAGGTTAGGTTATCTAGAATTTGAATTTGGCACTTTCTGCCAAAATTCAAATTCAATTTTTTGAATGAGTATATTTAGTTTAAGAGATTTTTTACTAATTTACAGTGATTTTTATGGATTTTTATAGTTTTTTAATTACCTATAGTGTATTCAAGTTATTATTAATGTTTATGTTTCTAAGGATCACTTAAATTGTCATTTTTGTCATTGATTTAGTATAAACACTGCATTTTTAGTCTTCTCAAGACCTACATTGGGAAGTTCTAGGACAATTAGAGTTTTTATAGGAGTATAAAATTAATTTTAAATGATTTAAATAATTAATAATATAATCATGTAAGAATATTTAATACTCAAATAATGGCGAGAGAGTTGATAGTTACAAAGTAAGAAGATAGTCATAAGGAATTTTGTGCATTCACATAAGAGTGATACCTTTTCAATGCTAAAATATAGGTTTTGAGGTGTTTTTTAGTATAAAATAAATGTAAATTAGATTATATATTTTATTTTTATTTAATATTTTACATTTAAGAGTCAATCTTTTCCATATTTGATATAAATAGGAGCAAGAACCAATTTGCACAAACTCTATGTTGTATTCTATGTTGTTCCAAGAGGTTGAATTGAAAGATAGAAGTATTACATTAATATTGGATTAATATTATATATGAATATAGAGAATAAATTTATAGGATGAATAAAAATATATTTTAAGATACAAATCATAAGAAAAGATTATTTTTTCTCAAAAACCACAACTCTATCCAAACAGTCTTGTACAAGCTTTTTCCATGTGAGATTTATCTATATTTGATTCTTTTGTCATTGAAAGGGGAGTGTTTTTATTTATAAAATATTAATTTAAGTTTAAAATATTATTTACCTCTATTTTAGTCATTAAAACCTTACATTTATTTATAAACTCTCATTTTATCTCTTTCAGCATGCATAAAAGAAGCTAGTAAAGACGAATGACCATTGCATGATTTTGGTATGTGAATATTAAAAAAAATTTAAAATTTGGTTTGGATGATGGGGTTTAACTACATAATTTTAATAAAAAAGTAGTTTTACATTTTTTATTGTGTGGATCATGTAAGAGCCTAAACACAATTGTAGACATAAGAGACCTAATTGACAAAGATGGGCTTGAGTTTTTATACTTAAATAGTATAAAGAATTATAAAAATTGGTTTGTGATTGTAAAAATTTAATGGGTATTTAAAAAGTACCTTTTTTGGTTTAAATCCTTGTGTGATAATAAATAACTTAAGAAACCTACCTCTAGATGGCTACAAGAAGAGGCTTTAAAATAACAAGATATTGAAAACAGAGAACCTTCCCTTTTGAGATGGAATCTTAAATTTGGTGAGTTTTTAAGGGATGATATTAGGTATCTAAATATAAAATTGTTTGATTTTGAATTTTATATATTTTTCTTAACATCTAAAATAGTGTCTCAAGAGGGTTAGTAGAGATTAGCTAAAGAAGGAAAGATTATTTTTATGTTATTTTTATATAAATCCTCTACATCATTTTGGTATAAAATCAGGTTTGATACCTAAAGTATATTTAAATATTATGTATACTCTTAGATAATAAGATTGAATTGACAGTTTTTAGGTCAACTAGCTTGCATAGTGATTTTGAATAGATAGCTTGAAAGGTGATAAGATAAGATGTCACCTAAAAGGAATAAAGCCAATATTCAAAATATATTAGAGGAATTGCAAGACCTCATGAATGATTTTGATGATATACTTTCATTAGTAGTGGCTAATAAAAGAAGGGTATCATAATAGGAGATGAAAGTGAGAGAGATGAAAAACTCCAAGATCTAGAAGAGGGAGGTGAAGAAGTTGTAGACCATGATGAACAAGGTTTAGAAAGAATACTAAAGGCAGTAATGAAACATGGGTTTAAAACAAAGTGGAACTTCTTACATATTCAATAATCTTGGATGGATAATAAATCATTGACTAGATTGTAGAACTAAAAAAATACTTTGACTATGAAAGTATTCAAGAAGAGAACCAGGTGAAGTTTGATCACACAAAGCTAAAAGGGAATGCATCCCTTTGGTGGGATTTCATCCAATAATAAATAAGAGTAATAAAAAGATCAAGTTATGGGATAGGATGACCTCCAAGTTGAAGGGAAAATTATTTCCAAGTGACTATGAAATAAATATTTTCAAAAGATTACAAACTTTGAAATAAAAAGAAATAAGTGTCAAAGAATATGCAAAGGATTTTTATAAGTTAGTCATCAGATAAAGCCATATAGAGGAAGATAAAGAAAACATTGCCATATATCTTATAGGATTGAGATATAATTTGAAAGATGAACTAAATCTAGTTATCCCAAGGATTCTTGAAGAATGTTATCAACAAGCATTAAAATTTAAAGCCAAGCTTAATAGAAGACAAACACAACAAAATAGAGGTAGAGGCAAAAGTTATAGAGGAAAGGGTTAGAAAGGGAGTAGACATACCTCACAAAGAAACCAAGGAGAAGATAACACTTCACAATAAAAATTATTTAATCCTAGAGGTGGATTTAAAGGTAGAAGTCCATATTTAAGAGGTGGATATGCATCAAGAGGAAGAGGATCTAGTGGCTTACCATGTAAGTGCTTTAAGTGTAATAAATTTATATGACATAAATTTTGGAAGTGTCTAGAGGGTAAATAAGTAGGAATCTATATAATTTAAAATATAAATTAGGTTGTTCAATAAATATAAGAGGAAAGTGTTGTATCTCTATCCCATGTGGAAGAACTAGAGATAGGTGAATCATTGATTATGATAAGGGTGTTGATCAAGACACCTAAAATGAAGGAACCTACTATAATATTAGTACAGATAATATTTCCTAATTCTTAGGAGTAGTTTCACATTTATTTTATCTTCTTATGTGTAGCTCAAGAGTCACATAGGTAGATGAATGGACTTCTTAGTAAGTGAAGTGAACAGTCAAATTTTGGATTTAAATTGTAATGTTTTTCTTCCTTTCAACTTGAATCATGAAATATAATTTCAATGTCATTCTTTCAAATTTGTTTATATCCTATCATTGGTATCAAAGCTTGGTAAAAGAAATATATTTTTCTTCTCCATATTTTAATTATACGACTTAATATTTTATTATTTTCATTAAGTTTTGGTAGACCTATGCTACATATTGTAGAATTGCACTAAAATTTATAAGACCAGTGTAGCATATTCTTGCCATGAACTATATGGACTTACCATAGACCTACGTGGCATTTGGTGGGGTGAGAGAGGCTTTTTAGGGTGAGTTTTCAATCTAAATATTCTCTAACTATGTTACAAACTATTGGAACAAAATGGTCATAGCACATAGACCTACATAGCATAAGGAAAGGTGAACCATAGCATTTGGCATTCTAAAACCATGTCATTTAGTATTTGCAGTCTTGTGGTTGCATCCTATGGCATTTAACATCCTACATAATTTGTTAATCAGTGACTAATTATTGATAGTTGAATCAGTGTTTGAGTGAATTATATCATCTAATTTGGGCATTATATTTCTTTCTACTGACAAAACATGGAATTGGAAAATATTATATTTATTATCCACTCTTAGAAAGGAGGTGATAGTCCCATATAGTAGTCAAATTTTGTAGGTTGGATATTTCATTAAAATATTGTCAAAGGATCCATACCTTTCTCATTTCTAATATTGGAAAGAAAAAAAATATATTTATGTATAAATCAAAGTAAAATTTTATGCTTTTCACTTTCAAAAAGTAGAATTTCATTTTTCATTTAAATGCAATTTTCAAAATTTGAAAATAATTTAAATTTGAAAAGCATTTAAAATTTGAGATTTTTTTTTAATTACTTTGAGGCATGCTACTCTAAGCAAATTTAGAAAAAAACAACCAAATCACACAATTCAAGAATAAATAAGGAGAGCTACTCTTTTTAGCCATTCGTGTATATTAAAAAATGTAAATCCAAAAATCAAGAAAAATTGAGTATATTAATGTATGAGGTTTTATTTTTAAGCTAGTGTTAATGACAAAACAAATACTTTTTAGTAACTTTGCATATATAGAAAAGGGGACCATTTTAGAGTGATAAGGAACCAATTGGGGTTAAAAAAACTCAAAATATCCAAAAATTCAAACAAAACTCAAAATCATGCATTTCATCAAATCCATTATTGGCACTACCTTGACTGGAAAAGATAATTAGCTAGAATAGTCTCAATAATTAGAAAACACACTCATATTAAATGATTTAATATTATATATTTGTGATGGGATAACACAACCAACTAAATAAATAGGGAATGGAAAGAAAGTTTAGGCTTGAAAGTAGAAAAACTAGAAGACTTTCACATTAATGAGGGCATCAATGGATGGAGATATGTTTCATCATATATAGGGGTGAAATACACCATGGGAAGAATATAAAAAAATTAAGGACCTATATGACTCCCATTTAGAGTTAGAATTCATTTAGGTTTAGTTGACATTATTTGAGGTAGAGTTCAAAGATGATGATGTGATGAGATTGGCTTCAGATATATGTGTTATCAAACATGATATTGAAGAAATAGGTGTCAAAATTGACATATACATGACCACATTCATAAAATCCCTTCTCTCCAACTATTCAAACTATTTAGATTCTCTACAATCAAGAAATAAGTCGAAGACTCTCACATTTAACCAACTAGTTAAAAACATGGTAGAAAGAGAAAAGGCCTTTGGAAGGAAAATATAAACCACCATAGGTGAAAGTGTGTGCTATATCAAAATAAATCCTTCTAAACCATCAAACACGGCCATGTCTTCCAAAAATGAATGCAATAGCAAGTACATGAATAAGTAAAAGGGAAAAGGTGGAAAAAATGAAAATCATGGTGGTCAAAATAAAAAACAAAATGATAAATAAAACCTCTATTGTGAATGGTGTGATAGAAAAGGTAGCCATGAGACTCACGAATACAAGACTCCATGGGATAAAATTAAAGAATACTATAAAAATAAAGAGGGAAATTCAAATAAATAGTCAAAAGTGTCAAGCTCAACCCAATTCACTAGTGAATGTGTGTTTTCTAGTACAAATGATGAAGCAAACAATGTCTTGAATGGTTCTTTATGGTTTGATACTTGGGTTATTAATACTGATGCCACTCAACATATGAATTTACAAAAATACTTCTTTAGAGAGTAAATTGAATAAAGGTATGGCTCAGTATACCTCATAGATAGATCAAGTCTACAACCATAGGGAAGAGGTATAATTCAACTTAAGTATCTAGGACTTTCAGACTACAAACTTGAGAATGTTCTCTATCTTTCTCAATTGAAACAAAACTTGTTGTCCCTATTTCTCATAAGGAAATAAGACCATTCCATTTTATTTGATAATGGTGATTTCATACTTAGGAGAAAAAGTTACAATGCAATCATTTTGATTGGATATGAGGAAGGGAAACTACTCAAACTTAAGGGTGATCCATCAAATTCAATGAATTATGCTCATCTTGTGGAAGATAAAATGTCTCCAAAATTTTTGTGTCATGATAAATTTGGGCACACTCACTATAACAAAGTTTTTTTATTAAAAAATAATTATTTTGATGGCATTCCTACATTGCCCATAAAATTAGATGAGAAGTGTGAATCTTGCATCTTGGCTAAACATACAATAAACCATTTCCAAAGTCATAGTGAAAATTAGATAGAAAATTGCATCTTGTTCATTCAAACTTGTGTTGTTGTATAATCCTCTCCATTGGTGGTCATAAGTACTTCATGATATTTATTAATCATTACAACATATGACATGGATATAATTTTTAAAAAATAAATCAGAAGCCTTACATACTTTCAAAAAGTTTTGAATAATGATTGAAAATGAAACACAAACCCACATCAAGAAACTTAGGATAGATAATGGTGTGGAATTCACATCAAAGAAGTTTTAATCCTATATTGATAAAAAATAGGATTAAACACCATCTCATAGTTCCTCAAACTCCACAACAAAATGGGATATTTAAAAGAAAGAACATAACTATGATGAATATGGCTTGTGCAATGTTGTATTTCTAAGGGGTAAATTTGCACTTTTGGGATGACGTAGGTAAAATAGTAGTATACCTTCATAATAGATCACCATCAATATCTCTTGAATCAAAGATTATTTATGATATGTGGTGTGGTCAGCTCCCTTTAGTGCAACATCTTTGGATTTTTTGATCCACTTGTTATGCATTGATTCCAAAGGAGAAGAGAAACAAATTAGACCATAGGAGTCAAAAATGCATCCATTTGGGATATTCTGATTCCTCCAAGGCATTTAGGTTATATTATGAGAAAGAAAATAAGTTTCTTGCCACAATAGAAGTTGTATTTTATGAGACTATAAAGGATAAGGAGCATATTGATCTGTAGTTGAGTCGACTAGACAAATATGCAAATTTTGATGTGTACAAGGAGAGTGATTTTAATGTTCCAAAAAATTAGTGGGGAACATAAAGTTATTAATCTATTGATTTTATATTGTCTCCCTTACATGAGGTTGAAAATCCTCATGAAGGAGAGATTGAAAATTCATCAAATATTGAATAGGGGTTAGTAGAATAGAGGGCACATAGTGAAGGAACATTAGAGGATGAACCTGAAGCACCTAAAACATAGAAAAAGATGCCTAAGTGGGCCACTCAAACACTAAAAATATGTGAGGCTTGATGAATTTGGGAAAATATGCACTTGAAGTGCACATGCAACCTCATCTCAACTAGACAATTATGTTGATGAAATTTTAGACATGTTTATAAAACTCACATTAGATGATTCTTAAGAGGAACTAAATGTTAAATTTAATTCAAAACCAATAAATCTCAAACAAGATGAATAGCTTGACTCTTAGAGAAAAGGAATGAAAGAAGAGTATAATTCACTGGTGAAAAATGGGACTTGGAATCTAGTTGAACCACCATATGGGTTCAAACTAATTAGCTACAAGTGGGTCTATCAAAATAAATAAAATGTAGATGAATCACTTGACAAACACAAATAAATTCTTGTTGTAAAGGGGTATACACAAAAAGAAGAATTAATTATAATGAAACCTTTGCACCTACAATAAAATGGACTACCATTCACACCATATTGGCTCTAGTAGCTCACAACGGATGGAAAGTTCAAAAAATGGATGTCAAAACTACATTTATAATTTGAGACCTTAAGGAAACTTTGTACATGACACAACTTTATGGTTTTGTTGTAAAGGGACAAGAGCACAAGGTGTGCAAACTAAAAAAATTATTGTATGGTTTGAAACAAGACCCTCGAGCATGGTATGAAAAATTGGTTGAGCACCCCATGAACATGAACTTCAAACATTTTGAGTTTAAATATTTTAATCCTTTCATCAAAATAGTTAACAAAATAGTTGTATTTGTGGTGGTGTATATTGATGATTTTCTCACCACAAGGAACAATGAATGATACACTAAAAAATTCAAATCAAAGTTGATGAAAACCTTTGAAATGATTATTTTGGGTCATCTTCTTACTTTTTTGGTATTTAAGTAATTAAAAAACCAAATTATTTATTCATAACTCAATATAAGTACATTGGTGACATTATGAGTAAGTTAGGAGTGGAAGATTGTAAGCCTCTTAGTATGCCCATAGAATAAAATCTCAATATAACATCTAAAGATTCAACAAATTTGGTTAATGCTAGTAAATATAGATAGTTCATTGGAAGTCTAATTTATATGACTACACATCAACTAGATATATCATATGTAGTTGGTGTCCTCTCAAGATTCATGAAACAACCTAGGGAGAGTCATTGGGTAGCAATAAAAAGGGTCCTCAGATATCTCAAAGGCACACAACATTTTGGGTTCAAATACTCTAGGGTAGGTGAATTCAAACTTGTTTGGTATTCATATTCTAACTATGTTGGTGATCATGAAGATGGAAAGTCCACCTCATGTTTTCTAATGAATTTGGGAACAATATTTGTCAATTGGAAATCCAAGAAGCAATTAGTGCCAACAATTTCTTCAGTAAAGGCAAAATATATGGCCGATTTAGAGGAAACTAGAGAGATATTGTGGCTAAGAAGGTTCTTTCAAATTTACAAGAGTAACAAACATTGTCAACACCTCTCATGGTTGACAAAACTTATGCAATCTAGATGACAAAGAATCCAGTCTTACACAACAAAATAAAGTACATCAATACCAAATTTCATTTGATTCGGCACTATGTGAAAGATGGTAGTGTCAAGTTATACAATTACCTAACAATAGAGCAACCAATAGACATCCTGAAAAAGGCACTTGGATGAGGAAAAATTGAAAATTTTAAAGGAATGCTTGGTCTCACAATAACCCCTATGGATTAAGGGGGGATGTAATATTACTATAGATAATATTTCTTAATTCCTAAGAGTAGTTACACATTTATTTTATCTATAAATTTTAATAAGAATACATCTAGTTTCAAAAATATTACCAACACAAGGATCAATTAGTGGAAGACTACAGCAACTCATTCCATGACTACTCTACATTCCTGTAAGAGAACTTAAGTGAACATCATAGGGCACTACGTACCTTAGTGGAATTTACCTTTACATTCAAATGAAGATGGATTTTTGTGTAACTCAAGAGTCCCACAGGTAGATGAATGGAATTTTTTGGTAGGTGAAGTGAACATTAAAATTTTGGCTTTAAATTTTAATGTTTTTCTTCCTTTCAACTTGAATCGTGAAATATAATTTCATTGTCATTATTTCAACTTTATTTCTAGCCTGTCACCTACACAAAGAAAGACTATTTTCAATACTTCCTTAAAGTGCCAAGGTAAATGTTTCAAAATAGTTATTGATTTAGGTATCATCAATAACATAGTTTTATTTAAGATTATGTATAAAGGAAAATTTAAAAGGCTTCCTAATCACACTCCCTAGAAGGTTTTATGGCTGAAAAAAGGCAACAAGTGTTGGTTAATGAAAATTTTTTGGTGGATTATAAAATTGGGAGTTATAAAGATAAATTTATTTGTGACATCATGCCAATAGACATGTGCCATGTTTTAATTTTAATTACTTGGAAATATAATAGGAAGACATAACATGATGGAAATAGAAATGTTTACACTTTGGAGAAAGATTGTATAATCCATACCTTGCTACATATGAAAGAAGAATTTGGTGAACAAAAGATTGGTTCAAGTGTAATGATAGTAAGTGAAAAGGAGTTTTTGAATGAAATGAGAGAATAAGAGATAGGATTTATAGTGGCTCTCAATCCTAAAATAATCATAATAGAAACCAAGGTGAATGAGTTTCTACAAGAGGTACAAGATTTGCTCAAGGACTATGCTAATATCATAGTAGAGGAACTACCTAGTGAGCTGCCACATATAAGAAAAATTAGTCATCACATTAACTTAATTCTATGAGCAAGCTTTCCTAATAAGGCTACATATAAGATGACACCACAATAAAATGTTGAGATCAAAAATCAAGTATAATAACTATTGGACAAAGGAGTCGTAGCCCATGTGTAGTGCCATTGTTGTTAGTGTGTAATAAATAAGGAGATTGGAGGATGTGTATAGATTCAAGGGAAATAAATAAGATCACTATAAGGTATATGTTTCCTCTCCCAATAATTTAAGAGTTAATGGATTGTTTGAGTGAGTCAAACTAGATCTCCAAGATTGACCTTAAGAGTGCATATTACCAAATCAGAATTAGGCATGCAGATGAATGGAAAATGACCTTCAATACTAATTAAGGGGTGTGTGAATGGATTATCATGCCATTTGGCCTCACCAATACACCTAGTACATTTATGAGACTCATGAATGAGGCTATTATGACATTTATAGTTAAGTTTTTTATAGTTTATTTGGATGACATATTGTTATATAGTCATATCAAAGAAGAACATCTCCAACATTTGCATTTGGTCAGGAGAAGGTTACAAGAGGAAAAATTACTAATTTATGTCAATAAATGTGTATTCATGAAGACATAATTATTTTACCTTGATTTTATGATATCTGAAGGATTATTGAAGATGGATAAGGACAGAGTGATAGCCATAATTAAATGTCAAATTCTTAAGATAGATGGAGAGGTAAGAATTTTTCATGGCCTTGCAATCTTTCACAAAAAATTCATTAGAAAATTTAGTGGAATTTGTGCTCCAATCATAAACAATATTAGAGGAGACAAGAAAAAGTTTATGTGGACTGACATGGCTGAAATAAGCTCTTAGTTTTTGAAGATAAAAATCACTGACCAACCCATCCTAACACTTCCTAATTTTAACAAAGTCTTCTAGGTGGAGTGTGATGCAATTGGAGTAGCCATTTGGGTTGTCTTAAGTCAAGATGGAAAGCCTATAGCATACTTTAGTGAAAAACTAGATGATGATAAAAATAAGTATTCATATTATCATTTGGAGTTATATGCAATAGTGCAAGCCTTGAGGAAGTGTCGGCATTATATAATGCCTAAGGAGTTTTTGATCTTAATAGATAACCATCCTCAACAATTCATCACTAGTCATCCCAAGCTAAATTAGAGGCATATGAAATGGATAGAATATTTTCATGATTTACGTTTACTATCAAACATAATAAAGGCCAAGTAATAAGGTAGTTGATTCTTTGAGTAGGAGGGCATTTCTATTCATTAAATTTTATATTGAGAGTGTAGGCATTGATTATCTTAAGGAATTTTATGAGAGTAATGAAGATTTTGAAGAATTCTACAAGGCTTGTCAACATCCAACCACCTTGAATAAAAAACCATGGTTGGATTATATGATACAATATGGTTTAGTATTCAAAATAATATAGTTCTATGTGCCAAATATTTCAATGAGGGAGAAATTGATCAAAGAGAAGCATTATGGTAGTATAGCAGGACATTTTAGACTTAAAAATATGTTGGAACAACTTACCATGCATTACGTTTGGCCTAAAATACAAGAAGAGGTAAGAATGTATGTAGAAAAATGCAAATTTTGTAAAATAGATAAGGGTAAAATTACAAATGCATATTTGTATCATCCTTCACTAGTCCCAAATATATCATGGGAGTATATTAGTATGTATTTTATCATGGGGATACCTATAACTCAAATAGGATATGAATCTATCTTTGTAATAGTGGATAGGTTTTCCAAAATGGCACACTTTATATCTTAAAAAACTACCAATGATGCTACACACATTACAATTTTTTTCTTCAAGGAGGTTGTTAGACTACATGGTTTGTCACTTAGTATCATATTTGATAGGGACACCAAACTTATAAGTCAATTTTGAAGGACCTTGTGGAAGAAGCTTGGAACAAATTTGAATTTTAGTTTAATATACCACCCTCAGACTAATGGCCAAATAGAGGTGGTTAACAATAAATTACATAAATTTCTAAGGTGCTTATTAAGAGACAATTCCAAATAATGGGATTTGGTACTACCACAAGTAGAGTTTTCATATAATGACTCTTCCAATAAGAGCATTGGTATGAGCCCATTTGAGGTAATGTATGGTATGCATCCAATATTAGTATTTCAACTAAGAGAATTGAGAATAATGGATAAAAAGAGTGTTGAAGGGGAGGAATTTATTTTACCTATGCAAGAGGTACATGAATAGGTGAAAAGGAAACTAGAAACAAGTGTGGAAAAGTACAAGAAATAATTATATTTGAAGAGAAGAGAGGTTAGTTTTAGCATTGGTGACATGGTTTTGGATCACTTAAGAAAGAAGAGGTTTCTAAAAGGTGAGTATAAAAAACTCAAGATGAAGAAGATAGGTCATTGTAAAGTTATCAAGAAGTTATATAATAATGATTATGAGATAAAAATTCCTATTGGAGTGGACATGTCTACCATTTTCAAATTTTCAGACTTATATCCATTCAAGGAAGTTGATGATAATGAGAAATCACTAGGAGGAGTAGGCACAATAGTCCAAGAGTGGGCAAGTCAATTGCCACAAAATAAGGAGGAGATAGAGATGATATTGGATAAGAATATTGTCAAGAAAAAAATAAAAATAAAGTATTTCCAATATCTAGTCAAGTGGAAACATCATCCTCATGAAGATGCCACTTGGATGATAGAAGAGGAGATAAAACACCATGGAAATACTATTATAGACCTCATGAACAAAAGTTCATGAGTCCATTTTATTCCCCTTGGAAGTATGATTTAGGATCATCACTAAAAATTTTCAAGGTCATTGCATACACTTGATAATAATTTCCAAGTGTTTAGGTTTGGCTAGGTTATCTAGAATTTGAATTTGGCACTTTCCCACCAAAATTTAGATTCAAGTTTTTGAATGTGTATGTTTATTTTATGAGACTTTTCACTAATTTATAGTTATTTTTAAGGATGTTTCTTGTTATTTTAAGTATATATAGTGTCTTAAAGTGATTAATAATGTTTATATTTCCAAGGATCACTTAAATTGTCACTTTGGTCATTGATCTAGTATAAACAATGCTTTTTTAGTCTACTCAAGTCCTACATTGGGAGGTTATTGGACAATTAGAATTTTTATAGGAGTATATAATGCATTATAAAGGATTTAATTTATTCATAATAGAGGTATGTAATAATATTTAAGACTCCAAGAACAAAGAGATATTTGACTTTTACAAAGCAAGAAGACAGTCATAAGGAATTCTATGCATTCACATAAAAGTGATACCTTTTCAATGATATTGATGAGATTATGTATGTTATTTTTATTTAATATTTTAAAATTAATAGTCAATATTTACCATATTTTATAGAAACAAGAATAAGGACAAATTTGCACAAACTTTGTGTTGTTCCAGTAGGTTGAGTTGAAAGAGACAAGTATTGCATTCATATTAGATTGATATTCTATTGGAAAATAGAGAATAGAGTTAAATTATGAATAAAAATTTATTTAAGACTAAAATTCATATGAAAATATTGTTTTTCTCAATAACTATAACTCTGTCCAAATAGTCCTATAGAGGCTTCTCAAGAAGGCTTTCTCTATGTGAGAATTATCAATATTTTATTATTTTATCATTAAAAGAGGAATGTTGTTATTTCCCAAGTCTTCCTTGAAGTTTCACATACTTTTTTCATCCATTTTTAGTCATTAAAACCTTAAATTAATTTAGAAACTTTCTTTTTACCTCTCTTGGCCTACACAAAAGAAGCTAGTGAAGAGGAATGACCATTTCATGGTTTTGGTATATGGAGTTTGAATAAAAATTAAAAAATGGGTATGGATTATGGGTTTTGTGACCTAAATTTGAATAAAAATTTATTTTTCCATTTTTTCATGTGTGGATCTTGTTATAGCCAAAACACAGTTATAGACTTAAGAGACCTAACAGGTGACCTAATTGACAAAGAAAGGGCTTGAGTGTTTATACTTTCATAGTTATTTAAATTTTAAAATGTTTTATGGTGTTGTAAAAACTTAATGGGTATCTAAAAATTCAATTTTTGGTCTGAATCCTTGTGTGGTCAAAACTAACTCAAAATTGCATCTAGAGGGACACAAGAAGAGGACTAAAAATAAAAAGATATTGAAAATAGAGAACCTTCCATTTTGATTTGGAATTTCAATTTTGGTGAGTTTTTAGGGGATGATATAGGGTATCTAAATCTAAAAATTTTTGAGATAAATTTTTTTAAATTTGGCTTAAAATTTAAAACACTGTCTTAAGAGGGTTAGTAGAGATTGGATAAATAAGGAAAGACTATGTTTGAGTTGTTTTTATCTAACTCCTATGCATAGAAATCTCCTCATAGCCATTCATTGATATATGGGTCTAACCTTACCATAGTGTTACTAGTGTTACATAGAAGTTCCTAAGTCTTTTCCTAAACAACGTAATATCATTCTCACATTATCTCATGATTTTAGATCATTTTTATTTTTCTTTATATAGGTATATACTTCCTTATATAGTTCCTCCACCTTAGACTTGTCCACTTAGGTTGGACCTATCCCTGTGCCCTTTAATGACTAGTTTTTAAAATTAAAATTGTTTCATATAAGTAAGCCTATATAATTTTCATGTTGGGTTAGAGGAAATTACATAATGATTCAGCTATATAAACATATCAAGCCTTAGCATATCCCCGTCTAACTCTTATTTATCTATCATACAAAAAAAACTCTGCACATTCAAAAGAACGACCCTAAATTTTTCAAATCTAAAATCTCTTAAAGGAACAAGTCTTGAACTAAGTGTGAATACCATTATAAATTTTAATTCATAGCTTGTTAGTTTATAAAATACATATATAGGATTTCACTTCATGCTATTATTACACAAGATTTCACACACTTAGGTAGGTGGATAACTACATTTAATTTGACCTTATCTTGTGATTATTGGATACATAGGAAGAATTTCACCATAAGACATGGATAGGGTTATCTCAACCCTTCCTTTTAACCTAATGTACCTATTTTATAGTGGTATTTAGTGAACATATAGGTTTTAAATCAATGATAAATATAACATAGACATTCATATGGGATTCAAGACATATACATGCATAATAAACCTTATCAGATACAATGGAAATAGTTGTAACTTTCACATATTAACACATGTTCATTAAAAATGATTATGCACCCTATTATATAATTTCACACTATGAAAGCATCTAGGAATTATGAGGTATCCTAAGATCATGAAGACACTTTGTTTTAAAATCTAGACACTCATAGGACATTTTATGATCACTATTGATGAATATATCCTTAAAAATACATACACAAACTTGAAAAAAGTTATATACTCAGTTCCTCTAGTGTTTTCCATATATAACAAGTTAATATATTGTATTAATATTTATAGATACATAAAATTAGGCATAAATTTATTTACATCTTTACCCTTAATTGGTCTATTAACAATTTTTATAAATCACAATCTATAAGATAGCCTTTATTATCTTGTAATCACTAAAACTATCATACAAACATCCCTATTCAGCCCACACACTCTTGTTAGACCTATCCCAACCATTTATGGTATTTTAAGGCAAGTTTGCATTGTAGCCTTGTCTCCTATGATCCAAAAATCACCTTTTTGAATTGAGATGCTTCACAAAAGATATCCCACATATTTGGTAATGTTTATAATATAAATTATTCCAAATATTTTTCTATTAAATAACATCATTTCCACTTATTGCAACTTGACTTAACCTCTTTAGAAATTATACTAAAAATTAAGTATAATAACACTAATTATATCTATTTCAAATATGTAACATTATAATATTCATAATCCAAGTCTAAATATTGTTTACTATAGGTAAATTTAATCCTTTTTCAATGATTTCAATAAATTTTGAAACTATATTCATTTTGATTATACCATCATGGATCGTACTAACTCTATGAGGGAGAACTCATCAACTTGAGGCCCATTTGATCCATGTATGTAATGCTCAATTACAATAGGGTTATCAGGTTATCTCAACCATCCTTACTATTTGTTTAAGCCTAAAATGAAATAAGTGTTGTTTTCACTTTATACCATAGGGTTAATAATATATAAATTAAATGGCACAAGAGTGATAATCAAATCTATAGTAGGCCAATTAAATGTAAAACTTAGATATAAGTATACACTAAAGTTATTATGTTGAGATAGTGTAAATTTGGAAAGTATAACTAGAATAGATATAGAAATGATAAAGAGGATAAATACTTAGCTTGTTCTAATGCTAATGTATTTCTAGATATAGAACAAGTTGAAAGTGGGTAGGAAAATATTTCTAGAATAGTTGTCAAATTTTAGATCTCATGCCTCTAGCTATCTGGCTAGTTACATCAGCTCTAGATGGTTACATTGATGTTACTATTTGAGTCTGATAATAGTGTCTTATACAAAATATCTATTGAAAAAAGATATGACCACCTGCATGCTTCTAGGTTTGACTTCTCCTTCACTATAGTGAATTCAAATCTAGGTCATGGATAGTCACTCTTTGTGAAATGGAAAACCCCTATCTTTCCATCTTCAATATGATCTTGGGGAAAATGGGTTAGTGGGAATATAGTGTTGAGCTAACCCCAATGACCCTATTATTAAAGGATGCTACCTACATAGCTAATACTCTAAATATGGACTCAAACTGATGTAGTTCTCCCTTATGTGTTGGCTTGCATGTGAATCATGCAATGTGTCCAAAGCAAGTACAACAGTGAACTAGCTTGAAACTTATAAAATTAAGATATTCGGCTACTCATTTAGTAATTTAGGCCTATAGATGTGTAGTCCCTATGACTAGCATATAAATAAGGAAGATTTTATCAATTGAATGGTTGATAAAGTGCATTTGATAAGTGCCTTGGTCTCTTTGGTATTTTTTAGGTGATAGATGAATGAGGGTTGATATTGTATTTATATCAATCCATTTGGAATGATAAATTACATTAAAACACTTAGGCTAACTATTGGAATAAGTTTCATTTGTAAATTGGATGACTTTAAGGGCATTAAACATTTGTATCAGGGTAGGATTGTAATGTTCATGCTAATTTTTGTCTTAAATGTTAGTGCTTAGGGAGTAGCAAAATAGGTACATGATCAAAACTTATAGAGGTGTAAGATAAGTGCATTGTAAACATTCTTAGAAAGATAGAATGTTTTTTTCAACAATATAAGACTGGTCAAACTAAGTGATAGGAAAAGGGGAACAAGATAAAGTATATGTGAGGCTTGCAGAAGCAAAGAAAGTGTAGAACTAAGAGGGAAAAACAAGTTCCGAGTTTTCCAAGTGTATAAAACTCAGGTGATACATAATCAAAAAATATTATCTCCACTATCCCATTTTTATTTCCCCCTTTTTATCTAATTTTTATCTAGTTCATGTTTAATTTCTAGGTTTTGGGTTTTGTAGGCTTTCCACATGATAACGTAGAACACACATTTAAACATTAAACCATTATAAGTGATCACATAAACCCATATCCTAAAATCATTATTATAGTCAAATAGAATGCATCTATAGTACCTAGATAAGGTTGTATTACCCTTGTCCACTTCCCATGGAATTTTCCCAGCAAACCATGAATTAATATTTTTAGCATAACTCTTTATGTAGGTCAATTTCATATAATTTCTAGTTATAGTGAGATTACACATTCAAATCTAGTTCTATTTCATGAAGGTTTTCAAATCATTAGACATTTTAATATTTTTCTCAGTTTTCTCATTTCTTTATTTTTTGTAGCATTCTATATATTTATTTTATTTGATTATAATATCAATGCATATCAACATTTCTATTTAAATATTTTCATACCAATTAGTTTAAAATTATTAAATTAAAAGGGTTAAATAGTTACACTCATATATTTTTGGTTATTTTATATATTTATCGATATAATGTGTCCTTATTTTTATTTTATTAGGGTCATATTAATAAAAAATATAAAACATATTGGTGGACCTATTATTTGTCTAGAACATAACACACCTTAGGTAACCTTAGAGTTTTTTCCATCACTAGGGTTTTAAATTTTTTTATTTAGTTTTTATTTTTAGATCCCTACGTTTAATCTTGTATTATGAGTAGTATTTGTGATTATCTTACTTTCCATCTTGGGTTTTGGTAAATTTTCTGTTAGTATGAAAAAACCTTGGTTACTCCTATCTTATGAATTTACCATTATCTACTTAACATAAAATGGATATAATGAGAGAAATGGAAATATTTTTTTTCTATTGATCTTAACTTCCTTGAAAGTAAAAATAATTCTAAGATTGACATAAATAAATATTATCTTAAATAACTCCTCAATAATACAAATGAATAAATGCAAACTCAAATGTTGTAGCTTGAGAAATTGATTTATACAGTAGATTGTTTAGTTGATTATTTACCTTTACCATATCATGAGAATGTCATATCTATTTTATATAGTTTATTACCAATATTAGATTTAATGCAATATGGTTTTGGAATAAAATATATACAAAAAATAGGATACACTAGACAAGGATCAGGAAAATATGAACAAGTCAACACTAATCCTAAAGGCTTAGTTAATAAAAAAAAGGTAGGCAAGGCCTTGTATATACAAATGACCTAAAATTAAAAAATGATAATGAGAATAAAAACATACATATTTATATGTATTTTTAGATGCCCTTATAATGAAACCATAGTAATATTTCTATTTCAAATAAGATTGATTCTAAATAAAAGTTTCCCAATCATATAATGTATTAGAATATCCAAATATTTATTAAATTAATAGGATTAAATAAAGGATTCAAGTGGATTTTAGTGTACATTGGATCACCACTCAATATAAGAAAAATAATATCTCTACAAAAAAAAAAGGGGTATCAATATGAATCATATTCATAAACTAGACAATAATACAACAAAATTTTATATTCTCACTTACCAAGTACTTGGAGAAATAAAACTAAAGGTGATACTGGGACCTAAGATACTACCTACTATGACCTACATTATGTTGAGTCATTTTAGTTAAAAATTACTATTAGGTATAATATTTATTCATCAAATGGAAGAAAATTAATCTACATTACATAGTTTCTTGAAATTTGTACATAGTGGATATTTTCATACATGTATTTTATATGATGAACCATTTACATGTACAAAATCATAATTATATATCCTTTTTATCTTAAAAAATAAGATGTTTTTCATTATTATCTAAGTTTCCTAATCAAATATTGCATAGGCTACTTGAGTGCAATATTATATCTCTCCCTTCCCACAAAGAAGTTGATATGAGTAAACCTATATCTAAGGTATTTGACACAAATGCACATTTCAATTATTATATATTAACATGACATTTTATGGATATATGATTGAAATTAAGGCATAAGATACAAAATCTAATAGGAAATTATGTTGTTGAGCTTAATAATAGCATTTTATGAACTCATGACTTGGGGTAACAACTTGTTTGTTATATTTCAAATCCACTATAAATACATTATAAAATATAATAACATGTTTTATACCTAGATCTAACTATTGTAGTTATAGGTAAGGCATACTTATGTTTAGTTTTACTATGATAGTGATGACAAATATTATACATAGGGAGATTATTTGTCACACTCAAACCCAAATACAGATGGTAATACTCACTCAGAATAGGTGAAATTTTTACAACTTGATTATGTTTTAAATTTAATGGGATCCTTGGTTAGTCAACACACATTCTATATTTACATAGCTTCTTGATGATTTTTTTATTTAATTATCCCTTTTATTCTTCTATCTTTGCACATGTGTACATATTATTTTTCATTGAATATTGTTATATATATTATCTTATTTTCATTTGTATCTTTCATTTGATTACTTAACCTATTTCAGACATATATGAAACCTATCTTACAATGATACTTCATTTACAACAGCCTTATCCCAATGCAACATTATTTTGAATCATATAACTTTCTCATCTATATGTAATAATTATTCATACTCACGATGGCCTACATGATCACCTACAATTTTGGATACATATTATATAAGAAAATACACTAATTCATTCTCATTTTTCTCCACCTTATACATAATTTATTTAGATACAATGTTGAGATTCACTTATACATTAGGAGAATATTACTTGCAATTACCTCTTCCACACTACTATGATACTACACTTACTTCACATTATGCCTTGACATATGTGACATATGTTTTGGATCCTTTGATCCTTATAATATTTGAAACCTTGCCACTTGGTATTCCTTGACTATGAAAATAACTAAAAATATTAATATTAATAACATTAGAAATTAGGACCTATGCATGACATGTAATACTTGTTTACATGATTAATTTATGATTTAACATCTATAATTCATTATATATCTAGTTTTTTTCATGCACATGTGTTTCATATTATACATGTTTGAGATGCATGACATAAAGGTCATTTATGACATGAACACATAGATGTTGGGCATTCCTAAACCTAACATCTACCTTCCTACTTGGGGGAATGTTCTTACTAGGAGAATATTGTTAATTTACACAAGTTTTTATAATTATGTGATTATTTATACTAATTTAATTTAAATTTATTATACATGACTTGATCTGGCTCATCCTACTTATAATTTTATTTCACTAGATATTATATATTTTTATATGTGATGATGACATACATTGATTATGTAGATTATCCTTTCTTATTCTCAGGATGATTGATGTTGTTATGTATTACATGGTGTGATAATTGATTATTTATTACATTGTGTGATGATTCCTTAGTTTTATATTTTACTTTGGTTTTTTGTGACATTTGATTTCCCATTATGTGTAACATTTGATTTTTCATTATGTGTGTGACATTTGATTGTCCATTGTGTGTGTGAAATTTTATTTTTTATTGTAAGTGTTACATTTTATTATCTATTATGTGTGCAATTTTTGATTTCTAATTTATATGTGTAACATTTGATTGTCTATTATATGTGGTTCATACCTTACGTGACATTGATTTATATTGTGTACACTTTATTTAGTGAATCATGACCTTGACATATTTTATAACTCTATTTTCTATATGTGGATAAATCTAAGGTTATCTCTTGATCTTGTTGTGAAATTATTCATATAACACACTCTGTTTGTTGTTTATGATTCCATGACACATACCATGTACCTTCCACTTAGTTATTACTTAGTTCATGGATGTTCCCTACTATATTGAGTATTGATTTAACAATTTTGGGAATATTGGTGTATTATAATTAATTTAGTTAAAGGTCTAGAATAATAAAATTAGTAAATAAATATGCAATAATTAAGCTACTAATTTGTATAATTTGACTATAATTTGAATCTTTCTAAAAATACTAATAAGGGAGAGAAAATAAAACTTAACTAGAAACTAACCGAGATGGTTATTACAGGGTTTGAAATTCACTGTGCAAGACTGGGACACTATCACAAATCAATATTGGGACTTCATTTATTGATTAGATAGGATCAACAAAATAGGACATCTTGAGGTCTGGTTCTATAGACATTTTATGCTAATATTATCTAAGAGACCTGAGCTACATGGGTTTTATTTGCTATGTCCTTGTGAGCCTACCTATGAAATTTTAGTTGTTGGATGTCCACAAAACTCCTTATAGATCTGATTTAGTCTTCAAACCCTAGACCCCATTATGTTTTGACAAAATTTGGGAAAGAAGGGGTGGGTTAGTGTGTGTAAGATGCATTGAACATGTATCCACACCCCTTGTGTGGGTACGTTGTCTACATACCACTACTTTAAAGAGGGATCAATCCATATGTAGTTCTCCCACTTGATGTGATTTATTATGTGTATGAAGAGGAAAATTCTAAAACTAGGTTTTATTGAGGTGGCTAGAGATGGGTATAAATATTTGAATAAGCTTGTAGTAGTACTGGTTGGCTATATGCAGAGAATAGGTAAGATTGTCAGATTAGTCTTGCTTATATGCTTACTTGTTTTTTGATATTTGTCAACACCTTTCCAAATTAGCTTTTAATGGGATTTTATAGGTATCTATTGGTCATGGGCTGAATGTGCTCACATTAGGCTGATATAAAGAAGGATAAAAACCAAAAGGAACTAACCAATGGAGGTGAAAATACACTTGGATAGGAGCATCAAATGTGGACACTAGAGGGCTCAGTGGTATCGTCCAAGTTGGGTGCTAAGTCTTGAGATAACAAGACCTAGAGGGATAGATTTATCATGGAAAGAGTAGTTTGGCTAAGTTGAGATCAGGTCTTGAAGGCTAAAGATGATTGAGAATCAGTGAAAATATGTTATGAGGGTCATGAAAGCAAGTAAGAGGGACCTATGGGTTGGATGTCATAAGCCGCAATCAAGTTACCAATTTTTTAATTTTATATGACTACATTCCCCCCCCCCTTTATTATAGTGATGCAATAAAGCAAAATACTAGCTGAAGGAAAAATAGAAAGTGTACCTAAACTTACTTGTAAGGATGAAGATCATGAAGATGTGTAATGTTGGGTGTGTGTAGAGAGAGCACATTATGAAGTTTAAATCTATAATAGAAAACAAAGAGTAGATCCATTCTTACTAGATATGTTATATCTAAAATAAGAATGTACAATGTTGGGTAAGAGAGAGAAGAAGAAAAAGGAATGGATACACCTCACTAGGTATGTGAAATAATACAGAACTTGTTGTGATGTTGAGTAATGCTAAATGATGTTATACCAATAGTAATATCATAAATGGAGTTGAGTGCTTAATTACCCAAAAGTGGCTCAAGAATGCAAAGGTTATCCATTTGGCTCCATCATCACCTACTAAGTGAATATATGTGATTTTTTTTGAGTTAATTAATTTTTAGACTATGTGTCCAATCCTTTTGAATAGGTGGCTCAAGAATAGAAAGGCTAGCTAGTCCTTTGGCTCCATCATTTTCCCATGAAGTGAAGATATGAACTAATACTGGTATAAAATGTGCATTGTATGCAATAGCTTTTGAATCCAATGAATGCTATATAATATGAAAATGTGGCATGGATAGTTGAATGTATGCTAGAAACTAGGCCACTCTAAAAGTTATAAATTAGGCTTGTGTGAAAGCCACTCCAAAAATGGGCACTAAGTTTATATGAAAGCCATTCTAAAAAGTGAAGATTAGTCTTGTATAAAAGCCTCTCAAAAATGATTCCAACCACTTGAAGATGGAATAAGGCACACAACTACCAACAATGCCTAGGTAATGTATTAAACTCAAAATGAAAAAAAGACAAATGTGCCATGCACATTACCCCCAATCACTAGTTTCTGAAACATGGATTCTGATCTAGAAGTTATACCAACTTCCCTATACAAAAATAGAAGTGAGAGCCATTATTTCATCCATGATTCCCCCTTTATATATATATATATATATATATATATTCTCAAAGAAAAAGTGTACTAAAAATTTCTAATTCTGAACTGGTCTAATTATTCAAAATTATAGTTGAACCTAATTTTCTATCTAATTCTACAAAGCCTAGTTTTTATATTATTTAGATAGGAGCACCAAAAATGGACACTAGAGGGCCAAACACTATAGTCCAATCTTGGTTTTGTTGTCTTGGGATAAATTTGAAGACTGTTCTAAAATTTTCATTATCCACCTAGTTTGGTCTACCTGGTTTGAAGTCTAGTTGCTATTCTAGGTGTTCTGAATGCTAATTTTTTTATTGGTAGGAGCTCTGATCTCTATGACAAAATCTCTATTTGTTTATCCCTCTTTTGAGGGTAGGAATGAGTACCCTACAATGAATACCCTTAGAATATATAGCCCTACAAGTGTGTTATGCTACAAAGATACATGATATAGCAATGATGATCGACAAGATATCTCAAGATATAGCATGGTTTATAATGAGAGATTGTTAGATCAATAGAGGGATGCCTAGATAGATATAATAATTTAATATCATTTGTAATATACGAAATTAAAACTATAAGTCTAGTTATTTTTTATTTTTTATGGTGGGATGGAACATGACATCCATCATGGCATCTAAAAAAGAGAGATAATGCATGATGTGGATCATGGCATTGTAAACAATTGAAAATCAATCAAGCAAAAAGCACACAAAGCAAGAAGCACAAAGCATAAAAGAGTGGCCAAAGGGCCAAACAAATAAAGGACATGGTCACATGTCACTCAAACTAGAAAGTAAGAATACAAGGCATGTTCAAATTCCACATACACATACAATTGAAACAAGCAAGGTTGGCACAAGGGCCACATGGACATAGAAGAGTACAAGTAAAGGACATTGAAAAACATCCTAAAGTACACAATAATAGAATCAAAGGACATTGGAAAATGTCCTAAGGCACATACAAGATAAAAAATAGGAACTAGTAAATATAATCACATCTAGCTATGTGAAGCAAGGAAGGGAAGCATGTGATATACTAAAAATATAATCACATCTAACTAATCAAAGAAAGAAGTGAAAGTATAAAATACATGTAGTACAAGACTAAGTAAATGTTAAGATATATAAAAGTGATATATAATAGTGAGTGTCGAGCTAGTAAATAATGTACCACAACATGATAACTAGAGTGTGTGGTGTAGGAATGACATAACCTGGATGGTGTAGTCATATAGAAGATGCCCTCAATGGGTGAATATATTGATGTGTGTCTCAAATGTATGAAGTAGGATGCCCCCTCAATGGGTAGAGTAAAGTGATCAAGGATCTGGATGCTATTGCACACACTCAAATAAGATAAAGCAAATCATGGTAATGTAGATAAATTGACAAAAAATAACATAGAACAACAAAATGTAAGTCTAGCATAATAGTATAAATGTAAAGTATGGATAATGCATACAATTCAAATATTTTTGTGTTTTTAATTTATTTGTATTTTGAAATATTTAAATGTTTTTGGATTTTGATATAAGTTTTAGTTTAAGGTAAAAGTAGGTTTTGAAGGGGCCCCAAAACCCTTTTACAAATCAAGAAAGATAAAACATTACAAACTGCCAGGAAAGGCAAACCCACTGAAAAATAGTAACTAAACTAGGTTTTACAGGGACCTAAAAACCAACAATTTAAACCAGTAAAAGCACCCCAGGTTTTACAAGGACCTGAAACCTAAATAAAACTAGGCAAAACAACCTAAAAACTAGGTTTTACAAGGACCTGAAAACCTCATAAACAGAGACACCAATTCCCAACTCCAAAAAGAACAGAGCGGGCTCCCAAGTTCAAACCAGCAACCCCAAGAACACAATGTCAAGGGAATTTCTCACAAACAACAGTCGTCAAAATTTTCCTTTGCATTGCATGCCTTCCTCCCTAAGCACCACCATGGCATAGGCAGATCTGCCATACCCATCATTTTTTAATGAGCAGGGCTCCTCCACAGCTTAGGGTTTCTCCAATTTTCCCTGACCAGGGCACCGTGGCTCATTCACTAACCACAGAGGAAACTAAGTTTCCCCCATTCGATCACTATTTACTTCGCTAACCAAATTAGCTTGGAGAGGATTTTGATATAATTTATGTATAATAAATCATAAAATTATTATGTACAAGTAATTGATAATATGTTATATACAAGAAAGACTGAGAAGAAATGATACTAACTAATGAGTCTCATGAGAGACTACTATTATGGTGTCCTGTATCAAATAAAGGAATCATGTGTGATTATGAAGCACAAGGGAATGGCTAAAAATATAATTTTAAATATTTAGATGCATTGTCGGTATCTTGGAAATCATAATAACATGTATTATTCTACTCATCATTATCATCTTGATTTTGAACCAATAGAATGCTAGTGTTAACTTTTATTGTATCTGGATCTTTTTCTTTGATAAATTATGTCTATGAATGATTTATCATAGGATGTTCAATAAATATAAAACCTTGGTGACATACATTATCAACTACTAGAATAGGAGTAGTGATGCCTTGAGCATGTTTTCCCGACCCTTGACCTTGATAATTAAAATATTGTAGATATTTTTTACCAAACCAATACTAATTTGAAAGTTTAGCCTCATTTTGGAGAGGTATATTTACATACTTTTCATGATTTACCTATTCTTGTGGTATAGTTTATTGCTCCGGTTTTGCTTTTTGATCTTTTTGTTGTTTTGAGTTATGCTTTGGTAACCAATTTTGTATTGTTTATAAATTTGACCCTTTTTGAATGTGTTCATATGTCACTATCGATTGCTTGACTAATTTACTTTGTATTGGGTCCTCATTATAAATTATATATTATATATATTTATTCAATGCCAAACATGAATATGTGTGATGCCCATGCATTCTATGATATACACAATAATATCTAGATCTTCTCTATGGATGTAGAAGAGGTAGTTTGATCAGCTTAGATTTAATCATTTCCCTTAGTACCTCACTTGAACTCTTAGTTGATATTTGAATGCTTATTGAATCACTATTTGTAGAGTTACTTTTTTTTTATTTCATTTTTTTATATGTAACATTGCTTGCAACCAATTGACTAGGTGAAGGTGAATATACATGATTGGCACTAGGATGCCTTTGAGGCTTTTGTATTATAATATGATTTAATACCATTGTGATCTTGTCATGTAATATTTGATTATGTGTTTGTAAATTTTAAATTAACTTTATCATATTGGTGATTTGAATCCTTAAAGTCTCACAAGTGCAAATCCTAGTCGCTTATGATTGAACATGTAAGCACATATATTGAAGAGGTTTTCAAGAAACTATAGGATGAATGTATGAATTAGGAATAATAGGATGGGATGCCTCAACTTTTATAGGGGTGATAACATGGAATTAGCTAGGGAAAGTATCTATCACCCTCTTGGGGGAAAAGAAGAGAAGGAAATGATTTCATGTCTATAAGATATGACATTAAAACTTGACAGGTGGTTGTTAGCATATGCAATAGATCCTCTAAGTATGTAAGTATTTTATGCTTAATTGAATTACACATAATAGATAGATAACATGTTAAATAAGTAATGAAATTATGCAATAATGTATTATTTTTTTTTGACTTGTGATATGACATTTCTAATATGTTTAGAAAGATAGACTTCAAAATTATTCCATATGAGAGATAAAAAGAAGGGATATAGAGCATGGAAATGTGAAAGAATGCATAAAAAGTTTTGCTATCTGATATGACATTTTCAATGTGTTTAGCATGATAAACTTTAAAAAATTCCATATGAGAGATAGAAAGCAAGAGATAGAGATCATAAATTTGTGAAAGAATGCATAAAAAGGTTTGATATGTGCTATGAAATTTATAATGTGTTTAGCATGATTAACTTGAAATTTTTTCCATATGAGAGATAGAAAGCAAGTAATGAAACCTTGTATTAAAGGCAAGTAAACATTGCTTTGAAGGAGAGGTATCTTACTATGTTTGACAATGACTTTCTTAATATCATCCCATAGTATGAAAAGTAAGCATGAAATTCAAAGAATGAATCTTTGTATTAACATGTAGTAAACTTCATCATTAATTTACATGATAGGACCAAGTATGGTCTTATTATTTGCAAAAAATGCAAGAAAAATTTGTAAATAAGTGAGATCCATTTTTGAAATCTAATTTTAAATGTAAGGTGATACCTCAAGGAGCAAATAGGAGCTAGTACATGAAACTAGGGTTTTGAATTAAATTATTTTAAAATTACTAAGGAATTTTAAAATTTGATGAAATTTTTTTATTTTAATATGTAAGTAAAAAATCCAAAAAATATAGGAAAAATACTAGGAAAATACCAAGACCTAGTAGAGGCAACTAGGGTTTGAAAGAAAATTATTTCAAAATTTTTAAAATTTAATTCTAATTTTTTACTTTATTGTGTAGGAAATAAATATAAAAGTATAGGAAAAATTAATAGGAAATTTACCCTAGGTTTTCTAGGGTTTTTATGTGCAAACGAAGTATGTCAAGTTCACCAAATGATTTAACAATTTTTAGAATATTGGTGTATTATTCTTAATTTAGTTAAGGGTATGGAGTAATAAAATAAGTAAATAAATATGCAATAATTAAGCTGCTAATTTTAATAATTTTATTGTAATTTTAATCTTTCTAAAAATAATAATAAGGGAGAGAAAATAAGATGTAGCCAGAAACTGATTGAGATGGTTGTTGCAGGGTCTAAAATTCACTATGTAGGACTGGGACACTATCACAAATTGAGATCTGGGATTTGTTTATTAATTAGATAGGATCATTGAAATAAAACACTCTAGGGTTTGGTTATATAGTCTTATTATGCCACTATTGTCTAGGAGACTTGATATTTCTAGGTTTTCTTCATTGTGTCCACATGAGCCTACTTGTGAAATTTTGACTGTTCGATGTCAATGGAACTCCTTATAGAGCTGATTTAGTCTTCAAACCATAGAATCCATTGTGATTTAACAAAATTTGGTAAAATGGGGGGTGGGGGGGGGGTTAGTGTGTGTAATATGTACTGAACATGTATCCACACCCCTTGTGTGGGCACACTACCTACATACTAATAGTTTGAAGAGGGATCAAGCCATATGTAGTTATTCCACTTTATTTGATTTATGAAATTATATTTATGAAGATGCAAATGCTAAAATTGGGTGTTCTTGAGGTGGCTAGGTACTGGTGTAAATATTTAAATAAGCTTGTAATAGTATTAGCTAGTTGTATGCAAAGAATAGGGAATATTTCTTGAGTAGTCTTGCTTGCTTTATGATATTTTCTAACCCCTTTCCAAATGAAATTTCAATGGGATTTTATAGGGATATATTAGTCATGGGTTGAATGTTCTCGTATTAGGCTAAAAATAAGAAAGATAAGAACTAGAATGAATTGATCATTGGAGGTGAAAATGCACTTGGATAAGAGTGCCTAAAGTAGACACTAGATGGTCTGATGCTATAGTCCAAGCTGGGTGCTATAGTCCTAAGATAACAGGACCTAGGGGATAAATTTGGCATGGAAAGAGTAGTTTGGTAGAGCTAAGATTAGGTTTGGATATAGATGACTAAGAATCAGTAAAAACATACCTATGAGGGTCATGAAAGTAAGAAAGAGGGACCTATGGGTTAGGTGTCACTAGCCACACTCAAGTTACCAATTTTCAAATTTTATTAGACTAAAACTATTCGCTACATTACTGATTGGTATATTTATCTTGACATGACACTTTTATGCCACAAGATGCATGTTTCATATATATTTAAATGATATATTATTAATATGTTAACATATTCTCCACATGTTAATATATGCTTTAAATTTATTATATGTTTTTCTATATAACATGATGTGTACAAATTATTTTGAGATGATTCATTTTTAGGCTACATCCCTCACGTCAAAATAGAGGCATATACAGTGGCTTGTAGTATAGATTGATCCTTCATAGTCATATAAAATTCATATTTTCAGCACAAATTATTTTAAATTATTATAAATTTTCGTCAAATTATAATAGGTTTGACATATAATGGGGGCATATGTAAGGAATATGTATGATTTTATATGATTATATGTTTTATTTCATAGATTAAACTATAATAATACATATATTACATGATCTAAATTATATAGGTGTTATATTGGGGGCATATGTGAGGCATATGTTCACACCTTAATAAATAATATTATACATTGTACTTAGATTACACATGTTACTCTATTAGAGAGATATGAAAAGCATATTTGAAACATTATAAAATATATTATACTCATGCATTGATTGTATTGAATCATATAATCCATCTATAGTGAATGATTCAAAATTTTATGCACATTCTTAGGCATTTCTCAAAACAATTAGAACACTCAATGGATTCCATTTCATAGATATAGTGAGTTGCATGTGGTTAAAGTTATGTTTGACATAGCTTCTAGGCATTTATCCATTTCAAAATGAGATTTGGGGTATATTTAGCTCAACATATGGTTTTAAATTAGGATCTCTATGGGGCATGATCACCCAATTATCCGTTGTCTCCAAAAGACAAGTCTTTAAAAGACATCTTAGTTCACATGCATATAATTATATTAACTCATTGATATTTCACCTCACATATTTTTAATGTTGTCATTTAAAACTTTTATATGATAATAAAAAATTGATTTCTACCTATTTCATTATAGGTTTGCATGGAGAAAGGTGCAACACATAATACATACTTGATCATACCCACCATAGTTATCTTCAGGTGTCACCTTTATCATTTTACTCTAGTAATTACATGACTATAATAAAATGGTAGAAAATGTAGAAACTCATATTTATTATTAGATAGTTGAAAATGTGTAATTTTACCAATATCCAACATGCTTTACTTATGCACACATACATGAATCTTGTTTACATATCCTCATAGCTATTCAATCATATATGGATCTGGCCTTAATAAAATTTTATTACTATTACGCATAATTTCCTAATTTTATCCTTGAATATCTTAATATCATTATCAGATTATCTTCTAATCTCATGTCATTATTCTTGTTATTTAGATAGGTTTGTATTTCCTCAAACAATTCCACTACTATGGACATGTCTATTTAGGTTAACCCTATCTACATGCCATCTAATGGCTAGTTTCTAAAATTAATATTGTTCATATGGGTTAGCTTGTACATTTCACATATTAGTTTTGATGAAATTACCAAAATATTTAGCTATATAAGCATGCAATCCTTAAAATATTCATATCGAACATTTATATATCTATCACGACAAATCACTCTACACATTGAGATGAATCACCCTAATTTTTCCAAATATAAAATACCATAATGTATAAATTCTTCAACTAAGTCTAAATACCATTTTAAAATTTAATTCATAGGTTTTCAAGTGCTAAAAAACATACATAGGATTAAAATACATGTTAGTATTATAGAGGAATTCACACACTCCTCTAGGTGGGATAACTACCTTATATTTAGCTTCTTTATAAATATTATTAGACATGTATTAAGCACTTATCCACATGTTATATAAGAGGTTATCTCAACCCTTCCATTAAATGTATTTTACCTATTTTATAGTGGTCATTTAGTACATAACTATGATTTTGAACCAAGGATAATGATAATAGAGACATTACTATGGGATAAAAGACATCTACATACATATGAACCCTTATTATATGGAGTATCAATAGTATGAACTTTAAAAAATGATTATAGGAATGCATGACATTTTTACACTCTAGAAGACAATGTTGTACTCTATAGGTATCTAGAAGCATAAACTTGTTTAAGCTTATGCATAAACTATGTTTTCATATCTAAGTACTCATATACCTTTTTTTGGTCACTATTGATGAATATATTGTACCACAAATTTGAAAATCCATGAAATAATCTAAGTATTCAATTCCTCTAGTGATTTCCATAAATAACAAATTACTATATTCTACTAGATATTATCATATTTTTTTTTGCTATTGTATATCTTATGCAGACTAATTTATCATTATTTTATCCTATTAAGGTTACATTAATTAAAAAAACATAATATAAATTTTTTTGTATGCATACAATTAAATGTATTTATTAAAAAAACATAAAAAATGAATAGAATGTTATGAAAATACTTATAAAAACATAGAAGACCAAATAAAAACATAAAAGATCAAATATATAGGTATATGACATGATTAATATTTCAAAATTGTTTGACATCCATTTTAGAATTTTTTACATGTGTGATAGACAATTGGTTTTATCAACCTTCATCATTTTTACTTTTAAATAACCACATTTTACATTTTTCATCCATCTTCTCATTTTCCTTCCATTTTTCAACCATGTTTATCCATCATGTCCTTAGATAATGATTAGTAAAAATATTCTTCCATTGTTAGTTCAGTTTGTCCTTATATTTTTTATACACCACACCCATTAAAATCTGAAGGGCATCCCCTAAGATTTGGAGTACATTATTCTTTAGGATGGATTCTCCATAAAATGATATCATTGTACAATATGCATTCTTTATCTACTATTTGGGAAAATGTAGCTAATCTAGATTAGTTAACTCCTATTTGAAAATGCATCCAGTTCCACACCTTTTTTACATAATTAATTAATTAATTGACCAAATTGTGCATGCAATCAAAGTTAATTGGAAAGGCTAATCAATAATCCTGAACTATATGACCCTCTAGGTCTAATAATGCCTAATTAATTTTAATTACTTGATTGAGTTAACCAAACATAAAATTGGATTTAATTAAGTTTTTATTCATTTTAGTTAGGTTTTATTGGCATGAATGGATTTAATTAGCCCCAAAATCATGTTCAATTTAAATACATACTTGATTAGCCCCATATTTGTGCACAATTAGGTTTAATTAATTATTGTCCCCAAATACATGTCTATTTTTTTAATTATTTGATTAACCTCAATTACATGTATAATTAAATTTAACTACTTAATTGAATTGATCAAGAATTTAATCATTTTTAATCAACTCTAAATTTTTACCAATTAGTTTTCATTGGGTTCAAGGACTTTGATAACCCCAATAAATTTACAAAATGAAGTGATTATTGAGTTATCTCCAATTACATGACTAATTAGGTCTAATTACTAGATTAACCCAAATTACATGCCTAATTGGGTTTAATTACTTGAGTAACCCAAATTTCATGCTTATTTGGTTTAAATAAAGAATTAGCTCCAATTACATACCCAATTAGATATAATTACTTAATTGAGTCCACTAATGATGGAATATAGTTTAATAGAGTCTGAATTCATGCCAATTGATTTCAACTTGGTTCAAGGAATTTTATTAGCCCCAATTTCATGCCCAATTGAACTAATTACTTGATTATCCCTAGTTGTATACCCAATTAAGTTTAATTACTTGATTAGCCCCAAGTATGCACCCAATTGGATTTAAATACTCAATTAATTCATACAAATGTGAAATTAGGTTTAATTGAATCTTGATTCATAAAATAGGTTTAAATTTAGTTTTGAGGAATTAAATTACCCTAATTACATGTTTAATTAAACTAGTTAATTTATTGGACACTATTACATGCACAATTAGGTTTAATTACTCTATTAGCCCTAGTTTCATTCCTAATTGGGTTTAATTACTTGACTGAGTTTAGTAAACATAGAATTGGGGTTAATCAAGTATTAATTTAGGTTATTTAGTTGTAATTGGATTCAAGGACTTATATTAGTCCCAATTGTATTCCCAATTGAATTGATTTATTGATTAAACTCAATTATATACTAAACTAGGTTTTATTAATCAAATATCCCTAATTCATGCCTAATTTGGTTTTATTACTTAATTAATAAAAACAAGTGTTTTAATGGATTTAGTCACTTCTAATTTCATAATCACCTCTAATTTCATGTCAATCTATTTTAATTATGTTTGAATAATCTAAATATCCCTAATTACATGCTCAATGAACCAGTTACTATATTAGCACCAATTGCATGCCCAATTTTTTTAATCCTTTTTTTTCACAAATTCATTCCAAATTGGGAATACTTACTTGATTAAGTCAACTAAGCATAAAATTGGACTTCTTCAATCCCCAATATATTCTAGTTGGTTTCAATCCAAATTAGGGTTTTTGATTAGCCAAAATTATGTGCCCAATGTAACCAACTATATCCCCAATTACATGTCGAAGTGGGTTTGATTACTATATTAGCTCAAATTACATGCCCAATTGGGTTAAATTACTTAATTATGGTAACTAGGTGTGGATTTGGGTTAAATCAAGTCCTAATTCATGACACTTGGTTTCAATTGGCTTTGATGGATTTAATTAACCTAGATTGAATATTTAATTTAATAAATTAATTATTTTACTCCCAATTATATGAATAGTTAAATTAATTACTTAATTATCACCAATTGGATGCCATGTTTATTTTAATTACTAGATTATCCCTAATTGCATAGTATATTGAATTTTATTATTTGATTGAGTAAAATAGGCATGAAATTAGGTTTAAATGTGCCTTGTTCATGATAATTAGTTTTATTTGGGTTTTGTGACTTTGACTAGCCCCAATATCATTACAAATTCAATAAATTACTAGATTAGCTCTAAGTGAATCACCAATGGGGTTTGATTACTATATCACGTATAATTAAATTCCCATTTCATTTAAATTACTCAAATGAGTCAACCATTAATGCAATTGGGTTTAATTAAGTCCTAATTCATGCCAATTAGTTTTAATTGGGCTTGAGGAATGAAATTAGACATAAGTGTGTTGTCACCAACACATATTTTCTTACAAAAAAATGGGACCTTTGCACCTTGGAAAATTTTAATATTATTATCCCTCCATTGAGTCAGTCTGATCCTTAATATTTTATGTAGCCTTGATAATAGTCCATTTTTTAATATTTAAACATGTTTTAAAAATATTTTCCTTCAAAATATTTGTTTATAATGCTTGCCATGAGTTTTTTAATACTTAATTTGTTTTTTGGGAACTAATTTTTTCTTGTGTATAGGTGTATCATGTAGTCTCAATCCTAAATCCTTAGTCCTTGAGTCTTATCTAGATTTTATTCACCCATTTTGACAAAAAAATATATGTTTATTTTCTTAAGTGGATAATTTAAATTAATAAAAAATTTATATGTTTTGTAGCATATAAAGGCATCAGATTTGTTAGAGCCTTAAGAGGCTTGAACCATTAAGGAATCTCCACATGTCTCTATGTACCTAGAAGACATCAAAGATGTCAAAGCCTTGAGATGCCTAAACCAATGAGAAAAATCCATGTTTATCTAGGACATGAAGGTTTTAGAGTTGTTAGAGCCTTGAGAGACCCAAACTGATGATGAGACACCATATTTAAGTATGCACATGAAGGCATCAAAACTATTAGAGCCTTAGGAAGCATGAACTAATAAGGAGAAAACATGTTTCTACATGCACCTAGAGGCATCAAATATATTAGAGCCTTGGGAGTCCCAAACCAATGAAGAAGTTTCACTTATCTCTGTGTACTCAGAGGTATCAAATTTTTTGAATTATTACTAGGGTTAAACTAATGAGGAGGTACCATCTATCTCCATGACCCAAAGGAATCAGATCCATAGTAGGCCCAACAGAGTTATAAAAAGTTATAGGTTTGACCCTAACCTAAACATAAAATGTAATGTGTAATTTTACACTCAAGAAACCAAATTATATGGTCAACATTGTCAAAGTAAAGATCTCTCTATCATGCCTAGTTGGTGTATCACTCATAAATTGCATCACTCTCCAAGTGACACATGGCTAACCCCATGGAAGTTTATAATGATAAAAGGGATAAAATAGGTGTGTTAGTTAATACACTCATAATTTTTATTATCTTAATCTGGGGAAATCATGATCTAATACATGAATGAGTATAATCACCACCAACCAATCTAAATGGGGATTAGTTTCAAAATTTTAAATTAATGCCATATCAAGAAATGAATAAATTAAAATCAAACCCATACACTCAGATATTAATTAACATGATGTGAGCCCCCAAGATTATAATTAAAAAAATCACAAATATCTATAAGGTATCATCCAAATTGAGAACACCATTATTTATCTTCTACACATCCAAATCATTCTGATCTATTTGCCCTAATTTCCCCCAGAGCCTATAATATAACCCTGATAGATTATAGACATGAAGAAGTAATTTAGAGATGGATACCTCAAATTCAAACCCCACACTAGAGTAATATTTCAATCAAACCATGTTCATCCAGGGAATCATGAGGTATAAGCATTAAAATGATATCTTCAAAACCATAAAAAATATACAACTACCTAATAGTGATGATGAACTAGAGGATGATGATGTAGATATTTCCATTGACTTGATATCTCTTAAGGTCTTGGTAATTCACAAATTGGATTCCAATATAAAATTATTCCTATGTGTGTACCTATTTATAAAAATACTATTGTATTCTAAGTACAATATGTATATTATGTACTCATTGAACACCAAGTTCAAGACTGTAGACATCTCTAGGCTTGTATTCAAATAATATTACAATATACTAATGTAAACAATATCTTATAATAAGTAACTCATAAACACCTTGGATTAGACTCACAACATTAAGTTAGTCCTCATGGATGGTCTAAAGGTGTGGATATATGGGTAAATAAAGAGGACATTTATGCATACAAGATCAAGATGTTCTGAGAGGGAATAAAAAATAATATGTTATTTTTGAATCAATTATATGGGGTAAGTGACGTAGTGAACACCAATATATTATGGGTTATTGTCCTCAAAAAAATAATGAAGGGAGAGGAAGTTTTAGATTTAGGGAGCATCACCACATTTAGTCTCACTTGGTAGGAGAATAGAGCCTGCACTAGAGTCCACTTCTACATGATGTCTTACATAGTGGACACAATCTATACCACCCTAAAATTCAATCACATAATTTTACCTTTATGGGTACCAATGGGTTCTTTGGTATATTTAATTTTTTAAAAACTCTACATTCACCACTTATGGAATCACATCTATGACATCTATGATCACTTATACCCCATTTTTTATCACACAATCAATGAGAGGATAATGTGAAGGCTCTTAGAGGTGATATAGGCTTTAATACATCCAATTAGAGCATAATGGTACTATAAATATCATACCATAATAAATTATAAGTATACTAGGGTCTCCTCTATGGAGGCCTTACATCAATCTAGACAAGCTCATAAAGCAATAAATAACCTATAAATTATCTAATGGCATCTTAGGTTTGTACATTGATAGAAGAAAAAATCCATACCCAACACTCCTATTAGTCATCAGATGACACAAATCAAAAATATTATAGGTGATAAAAGCAATGACCTATCATAGAGACTCATTCAACCTAGGCAAGGTCGAGGATAGATAGTAGGATCATTAGGGTATAATAAATGTTAATGTGGATAAGTATTGAGCTTAACTTAACACCACCTATGACATTTAAGGCCATGTAAATGAAAAAATTCACCTCAAACCTAAAAATGATGTATATGTTATTACAAATCTAGAGGCTTATGCCTGTTAAAAGGCTCAACCTAAATTTGAACCCATGCTAGAATAAAGTTCAACTCCTTGATATCCACCTCAAATTTAGTGAGTCCCTTCACAACAAGATCCATAAAGGCCTATTTATGAAGGCTTATCTACTAAAAATAGGCTCTCTCTATAAATATTCAAGGATTCCCAACTACCTCCACTACTCCACTAACTTTGGTGTCTATTCCATCCACATTAGATCCTGAGATAAGCCATCCTTAGGTTGGCCATGACCTTCACTTTGAGAGAAGTCTGGAGTGTAGTCCCATTAGAGACCAACATATGGATTTTGTTAAGTCTTATCCCCAACTATTAGTGTTTCCCAAATACCCTTTATTACTCCCTTAGTTTCCACATTCCCATAATACCCACCCCTATCATTCTTCTATTTACCCTTATGATGACAAGTGTCTAGTTTCCTTCCTTTCAAGTAGCTTATACCATTTCATTATTACCAATGCCATAGTTCCTATTTTTCATCCTATAACCTAAGTTTGGAATTATTTAACCCTAATAGCATGGTATACACCATCAATACCAATTGACTTAGGCTTGTGGGTTATTTCAACTCTTGGTAGAGCTAAAATCCTAATTGTTCATGTGTTATCAATGACCCTTATATATTTAGCTATCATAGTAATGTTATTATCTCCCATGAATTTTATATCTTTTTCTCTTACAAGTTCCCACACTTTAATGATTATAATAATGATTGAAATTCCTATGTAGGTTCCACTCAGGACTTTCCCTTTGAGTTCAATGACACCTTAGGTGATATCTAAGTAGAAAGATCCTAAGTGGCCAAGGTTGATTGTACCTTAGACATACCCATATCCTCTAATTTAACATGTATATATTTCTTATTCCCCATTATCAATCACATCAAGAACTCAATGATTTGGCTTTAACTAAAAAATATCCTCCTTCACATTGGACATATAGTTTCTAGGAATAATTGGTCCCCATGTACTGATGACCCCAGACCAATTGAAGTATTACTTGCTCCCCTAAGATCCACATTTGATATCTCATCCCTTAATTCCATTTCAAATACCCCTTTCTTCACTCCATTTCACCCTTCACCTTATTTCATACCTCCTACACACATGCCTTCACCTTCTACTTCAGTTGTCACCACCTCTATTGCCTCATATTCTACCACATTAGGGACCATGGTGGAGAAAGGATGGATGGGTCCTATTGAAGATTAAACTTATCAAAGACCATAAATTATATATCATGGGGACCTGAACATCCACCTTTAATTTGATAGGGACTCAATCAAAATGAAGAGGGTGTTTACATAGGACACATACCTTATCATCTATAGAAAAAATCAATACTTCTACCTCATAAAGAAGATAAATAATGTAGGAAAATAAAATATTAAAAAGGACCCAAAATCTATGATTAGGGACACCAATGAGCTCATAGAGAAGTTAATGGAATAATTTAGGGGACAAGTCAATATTCTAAAGTCCTAGATGAGGAGATTATTTTTTATTGGTTTAATATCAAAGTTAACAAATCTTTGGTACAATTATTTTCATCTTTCAGGAAGGTAAATGGGTCTCTTTAAATATCAATATGCTCTTCCAAAAACACAACAATATCTATTGAGAATCATCAAAGTGGATATTAATTTCAAAAAGATGATAGTGGTTATCAATAAGGGTATGTTTCTAGAGCTCAAACTCATGCCCCTCATTGATCTAAATGTATATAAAACATTTGGGGGAACCATAAGGATTTCACTTTAATATTGGCTCAAGGAAATGAAGGTCAACATCAAGTCCTTATAGAAGATCAAGAACCAAATATTTACATACTTTAAGAAGGTTAGCATCATATTAATCTTCCATATAGATGGCACATTTCTCAGCTCTAATGAGTTTGGGATCCACCTCAGTCACTTAAAGACAATAATGAAGATAATTATGGTGAAATCAACCATGTATGGAGCCAAAGTGATCCTAGAGATCTCTATAAAATTGACCACCAACATTAGCTAGGTCAATGAGGGTAAACTATCATTGGAATCCCCCATCAAAGTTCATGATAGGATTCTAACTTATACTAAGGTGATATTCAAAGAGCCACCTTATAATTTTCCATAGATAGATCAAGAGGGAAAATTTTTGGTATTATTCACTCCAATATGCTCCTTATTATAAGATGCCCATGATATTAAACATTCTTTGAAAAGGGGAAGGTGGGGATAGTTGCAAATTTTTTCCCTCCATTTTAAGACTGATATGGAATTAGCCTAGGGAATGATTATGGGTATTGGACTTCACAAATGGATTCTCCAATAATAGTCTCCAATAGATGCACTATCACCACAAAAAATTCAATCCAATGTCTTTTAAATTGGTTGAATATTGTTATGAAAACTTGAGTGTTGGTCTTATTCTTTTTAAACACAAGGGGAAAGGTTATTTTAATTCCAAAAAATAAACACAAAAGAGAGGGAAGGGTAAGGCAGAGAAGGGAAGCCTCTAGGTCTAAAATAAACTCAATGCATTGGTCATTGAACCAAGTGACTCTACCATAGTTATACCACTGTAAACTAAGTTTCATTAGAGTTATACCTATCAGAACATATAGTGAGAAGAATATGAGGAAATCAAGAGTATGAATTCAATGTGATTCTTACTAAAAATGAGTACTAGGGGTTTATTATTGAAAATAAATAAACATCCTACAAGAATTTGTAGCTTGACACATAAATTAGTAGCACTACCAAAAGGAAATGAAAGAACTCACATAGAGATTATAATATCTAAACACATCATAACCATGACATACATAAAGTAGAAAATTTTTAATCCAATTAACCTATCGTTGATGATTATTCAAACATGAATATGAAATAAAATCAAAACAAAAAAGATATGCTCTCATAGAAAATAGAGATTATATTCATTAAAAGAGTAAAATGTTGTTACAATAATCAATCTGGGCTGATTTTACAATCTAGAGTGATGAAAGAAATGCAGGTGAAATCTTAACATTAGTTTGATAATACTTTGAGCACTTTTGGTTGACCCTATAATATAATATGAATCTTTATTAAATATATAAGGATTGGGGCTCACCTATAAAAATAATGAGGATCTTATCCTGGGCCATGATGACCACACATTATAGTTATAACCATATTTAAAAATTTAAACAAAATAATCTCTATAAACCCACAATATATCTATGGGGGACCACTCAATTGACATGAGGAGGAAATTGAGAAGGACCAGATCCTAACTTCTTTGACTAGGCACTCCTATCTTCCAACACAACTGCTATAAGTTCAAACTTGATCTACCAATCTCAAGGAGATTTGGAAGGGTGATTCCATTGATGCTTGGAATTCAAAGACCTAGTTGATTCTCACTATGTAATAAGTTAACAAATTAGTCACTACTCAGTCCCCTTCTTGGTTTTCCTTGGCCACTCTCTCCCTCTTAACTTGGTTAAATTAACCCAAGTGGACTCCAAATTCCACTTAGTCAAGAAAGGTGCCATCCAAGTGGAATAAAATGAATATATTGACCTCCTTGAAGTAGGTCAATATCTAATTATTTCCCTCTTCTAAGGGTTATATTCCAGTGTGAGCCAAGGCCAACCTTTCCTCCATTACAAGTCTCATGTTCCTTACATATGTTTGTTATAAACCCAAATATGATGTCAACATAAGTTTAATCTCTAAGAACATTCCATTATTAACCACCACCTATATCTTGTGTAACTTCCCATATATCTCTATAACCCTCTCCATGTAGTCCTAAGTTTGATGGATAAGCACATTGATCTTATGAAAATTCTACACTACTTTCCCAAGGATTGAGAAAAGTAATAGGAGGGTATCCTTGACCTACCCAATTAGCCCAATTGGAAAAGTGCTATTCACTTGGTATTCTAAAGTGAGAACATGGATCTTCATGTCCTCAAGGAGATTTTGAGATATATCATTGGTAGCTCAGAGCATGGATAGTGGGTCCTTAGCCATCCTCTACTCCCCAATGGAAGTCCCCACCTTAGCGAGGGAAAATAGATCTTGATGGGTATGACATATCATTGGGTTCCTCTTTTGGATAAAATTTTGAATTATCATTCTATTCATACTCTTATAGGCTTGATCAAAACTCCACTACATGTTTAGGTCACCTTAGATAGCCATCTATGGCACAAGTGACCCCAAGACCATCCTGCAAGTTGTAGGGGGTGTATGAGGGATGGTTAAAATGGTAGTAAAGGGTAGAGGATGAGGTGGAGAGGAAATAAAATAAGTGGAAGGAATGAAAGAGGAAAATATTGGAGGTAAAGGAAACATGGGAACAAAAGGAGGGATAATGAAAGTGGAATCCTAAGGGAACATTTGCACCTATCACTATTCTTGAGTCAAGTTCACCTAAGGAGGAATTTCCCCTAGTAATGGGTCATGGAATAATAAGGAAAAGATGGGCTAGTAAAGGTGAGTCCCATAGAGCCTTGGATAATGGAGAGGGGGCTAAGGATCTAGATGTTGACATGTTATTAATAGGACTAAATGAGTTACTAAGGCCTATGGAGGAGGTGGATTTGGATTATAATGCCTTCAAGTTGGAGCTAAATTGTGCATCAAGTTCTATTTCTTCAGCCTCTTTCTCGAGTTAGCTTTAGATGCTATAGTAGATGGTCTGATTGACATGATAAGGACCATAAGTATTTATGTAAGAAGACTTAGAATTTTTAAATGGAGCACTAGACTAGTTAAAGTAGGCACTATGAGGGTCCCTACTATAAGTGGTATGCTCCTAAAGGTTGTATTCATGCATGTTGCTAAAGATATACCCAAAGGAGGCACCAGGAGGATTTTAAGTTATGAGATTGGAGGAGCAAAAGGGAATGAGGAACAAAGGATGATTATAATGACTAAAAATAAAGATACTTGGGTGAAAAATGGATGGGGAATAATGGAAAATAGAGGGGGTAGAGAAAAAATAGTGGTCATTGGAATTGTGAGTTGAAAAGTGGTAGGAGTGAGGGGTGGATGGGAAAGGAGAGGAGATGGAGGAGTGAGAAAGGGAACCTAAATGGGTTCCTATTAGATGCCTCATTCTAGGATTGATCTTGGATTTATATCCACATCAAATATTATTGGATGTGTGACCTAGGGTGGAGGTGTTAGTGGTTGAGTGGGTTATGTTAGGACTACCTATCATCATGTATTCTAGGGCTATCTCTATCATGGCCTAGTCACCTAAGCTATCAAATAAGGTATAGGAGGAACTAAGGAATTAGGAGTAATTAGAGGAGGTGTAGGTAAAGATAGAGCATGACTAATAATATTTGCTAGCATAAGTAGAGTTAGAGATAGAGATCAAGGGGGAGGTGGTAGGATTCCCTATAGGATCCTCTTGGATATGGTTGGATTTATTAGAGTTGCATCCTCCATAGACTAAGTAGGATCAATATAAGCAAAATATGGGCCTAATTGAGCCTTATTTACCTTATTCTTCTTCTTGGTATCTATATGGGATAGTATCTCCTAGTCATTAGTAGTGTTTGAATAGAGCTCATCATCATCTTTGGCCTCATGGCCATAGTTGATATTAAATCAAGTTTACTACTATGCCATATGATCTTAAATTACCATTTTAGGGTCCCATTACAGACCTTAAAATTTTCAAGGGTGAAGTATTATTTTCAAAAACCCATCTTCTATATTGAGTGTAAGGTCTTATAGATGTGGTTCTATATAGTGATCAGGAGCTACAGGCATGCCTTCTATTGATGTTGTACACATAACCTAGATATGCCTTCCACTATTTGATAGGTATTATCATATTTTTCTAGGTGGTTAGGGATAATATGGGCCCTTGAGTAAACTTTCCATCTAGATCATAGTGCCATCTTTATACATCCAGTATTCCATGATCACTTATGATATAATCTTGGATTTCCCTTGAGATTTAGGGCATCATAACTTCATTTATGCCTTGTTAGATGACCAAGTAGAAGTGTTCATATATGTCTCATATGTGATGGTGGAACTCATGACCATGTAATGTATATATGACCAGGTGGACCGTTGAGACCTTGAGACCCATACAAAAAATGCCAAAGTCTTGAAAGAGAATGTTTTATAGATCACATCTAATACGTATCTCATAATTTATAAGTTACACCTAGATTAGGCATCTATAATGGCATGGACCAACTTGAAGTTGATCAATCCCCCCATATCTAAGATGTTTGGTCATGTTAGGATCATGTGCAAGAGAGGTACCCATATTTTATTGATGTACTTGTAGTCCTAGCCCCTAAATAGCTAGTTTAGTAGGATCATGCCTACCTGAACCTTCTCCTAGAAGGTATGGATAAGGTAGGCATTGATATTCTCCTTTTTATCCAATCATAGAGGACATCATATATCTAGTAGGTTACCATCCAGACCATTACCACCATTACATCATAGGATAAAGTGAAGTCTAGAAGGGAGTAGCATGCCTTGAATGCATTCTTGGATATATCATCAATCTAGTGTTGGGATTTGGGAAATAATACCTAGTTATTGAATCCTTATTTTACATGGATGTATTTTTGAAGGATTTTAGTAAAGAAGCTAGCATAAGGGAATGCCTATAGTTTGGTTACATATCAATGGAATCAACACTTCTTATAAGACCTAAGGGAATCCTCATATTTAGCCTATTAGTCATCATATTTAATATAATCCTTAGGGACCTACTCAACCAATTTGAATATATCATTATAGTTATTGAACTTAGTCAAGCTAGCAGGGAAGGTAGTGTCCCAATAGTCAGGTTTAGCTTTTGGGTTTGAGGATGAAGCATCCATTGGAGTAGGATAGAGGGGAAATTAGAAATATTTCATTGTATAAAGGATGGGATACAAGGGCTCTATGAAATTTTGAAAGCAATGAGTTAGAGATTTCTTTAAAGGTAGTAATGGTAACTATTATCAAGCTTCTCTTAGGCCTTTATAATTGCATGCATACATACCCCTATATTTATGGCATTTGGTATCTCACTTGGTATGAATTTGAATTTGAGTTGGTGGTTGGATTTTCTCCATTTAGTTATAGATATATAATCTAATTTAGAGCCCATGATCTCTGCCACCAGTAAGATATAGTGATAATGATGGGATGATTTAAATCTATCTAGTCGAGTCTAACTTCTCATTTTATTAATGCCTAAAACATGGTACTCATGCAGTCACATCATTTAGAGGATTATAAGCTAACTCATACTTTGTGACATGTGTCATCTACTCATCAGTATTCTAATAATAATCAACATCTAGGAATGGCTCCATCCTCCACATCATTCCCTAGGCCAGGTGATGCCACTTATGGAAATGTGGTACATAATTATTAGATATATGGTTTTATCTATACATTATTTGGATCTTCCCATAGCCTTAGGTAGATGCTAATTGATTTTCATATTGGGCAACATGGTTCCTTCACATTCAGTTGGGATCTCCCTAGCTTTGATAGCTCTGACATGTCTAGGGGAATGGACACTTTGACTCATGGTGATATATCACCTTCTCATTTGGTCAAGATTTATTAGGATCTGAAATCTCTGATAAGTTTAGGGAAATGGCAATAGTCATTTCCTGAAATGAGGAAGGGAGAGGTGAAGGAAATGAGGGCAAACTGGAGCACACCGTCGAGCTAGGGTAGCCACGCCCTAGCTCAATTTTTGCTATTTTTACATTTGTGTTGGAGGGGAAGGGAGATGGATTGTGTGTAAGGGGTGGGGGCTATAGCTTATGCTATTGTTTCCCTGATAAAAACTTTTTTCTATCCTTTGTGTTGCATGCTACGCACATTTTCTGGTCTGCACACTGTGCAGGGGCTGCTAGGGTTGTCTGGAGTGTGCCCACCACTAGAGAGTACCCTTTGACAGGCGTAGTCATGCTTGGGAGTGTTCCTTCCAAGACTAGTTCTGGATTCAATTTTAGTGAAGTGGTTAGAATGAATTTTCTAGGATAGGAGGTGCAGGGGTATGAAAATGCCCTCTTTTCTCAAAATTTAGATGCCAAGGAATCGAACCTGCCTAGAGACTCCAGGATTACGAAGGTTAACGGATGTCTTGAGAGATGCAAAGAGAGACCAAAATTGGTAATTCCCTTTAAAATGATTTCTGAGGATGTAAAATACTATTCTAATCATTCTTTGTTTTATAAGTTTTTAGGTTTAAAAGTCTCTCTTCATTTCCTAGAAAGCTAGGCCCAAAGAGTTTGGGAACCAGAGGGGGAATTTGAGGTTACGATGCTTGCTAATAACTACTTCATGGTGACATTTCCATACCTGGTTGACCATAATAGGGTCTTTAAAGGGGGGCCTTATTTTTATAACTAGGTGGGATTATTTGTAAAACCTTGGCATGCCAGATTTAACCCCTTTGAGGAGCTCCCAAATAGAGTGCCAGTGTGGGTTCAATTGCCTAGACTTCTAATAGAATGTTGTCATGAGGATGTGTTACATATGTTGGCATTAGTGCTTGGCAGACCAGTTGGATCCTCTACACAAACATTGAGTAAGAAGGTGATGACCTTTACTTGTATTTGCATGGAATTTGATCTAATTAAACCATTGCCAAATGCAGTTGAGATGAGTGTAGGTTCATATTCTTGGGTTCAGCAACTGGACTATGAGACCCTTCCATTCTAATGCCACATCTGCCATGAATATGGCCACCTAGTGCATAGATGTCTGAAAGCCAAACTAATGGACCAGAAAACTATGCCTTCTTCCAATACCATTCCTAGTACTAACAAAGGGAAGAAGCTAGTAGCAGGAGAGAATAAGGATGCTGAGGGCTTTGTTTAGGTAAAATCATAAACTCATAGCAAAGGATTGAAAATAACTTTAAGAGAATGAAAAGAGGAGGATACATTTAATAGGTTTGAGATTTTAGATGAGTTGGGGTAGCATGCAATTATTCAAGAAGGGATCAATGCTACCCACCCTGAGGAGGAGCTAGGTTTGGAGATTGGATCTGCGAAGCCTCTATGTGTTATTCAAGAAGAATTCACTATGCCCATGATCATGGATGGACTAGCGGGAGCACAGGTGGAGGGGGAGCCAAATGCTAATACAGGGCAGGGTGTCGAGGAAGCAGAGCCTGTGATATGGGCTATGGTTGCCAAAGTAGATAAAAGAGGGAAATCTACCCCTCACTTGGGCATCCTTCAGAAGGATGGGAAAAAGGGGGCTTTAGAGAAAAATGCTAAAACTAGATGTAAGAAGGACCTAGAGAGAATTAAGATGATTGGGGAGAACTTGGTGGAGTCCGATGCTGTTATGACCTTAGACTCCCACTTCTTGACTCCCTCCAAATGATTGTTATCTCTTGGAATGCAAGGGGCCTGAACAACGGCCCTAGACAAAAAGCTATTCAAGAATTAGTGCGAAGGCATTCTCCAGATGTTCTCTTTCTTCAAGAGACTATAGTTACTATTGAGTGTATGATGAGTATGGCACCTAATTTATGGAGGTAAGGCCATTGTCAGTGTATTAGTGCCCAGGGATCATTGGGGGGTGTAGCATGCTTATGGAACCCACACAAGATCTAACCTGTGTCCTGGATTTCATTTAGGTCCTCCTTATCTATTGTTTCTTGGTGCATTAAATCAGGGGAATCAGTTCTTTTCTCTAATGTCTATGCTTCGATAGACTTTTGTGGAAAGATTAGGATATGGAATAATATTCATGAGTTGTGTAGCTTGTTTCCTTATTTACCTTGGATTATTGCTGAAGACTTTAATGCCATTCTGGATTTATCTAAGAAATGGGGAGGTATTATGAAAACTGAGCCCTCTTCTATTCTGCTTAGAGACAATATCTTAGCTCTTAATCTTATTGACATAAAGCCCAGCAATGGCCATTTCACGTGGAACAATAGAAGGTCAGGGGATAGTAGTATTGCTAAATGCCTTGACCGCTTCATGGTGTCTTGTTTTTGGGTGGGGGGTCATGGTCTTCCTACTCTAAGATTCTTGATTGGTGGGGCTCAGATCACTAGCCCATAAATCTCACTATTTCCTCAGCTAGGATACCTCAGAGACCACCCTTTAAATTCTAGCTTATGTGGCTAAGGGATCCTGACCTGTATGGTTGTGTTGCTAATTGGTGGAAAATAGGTAGACCAGGATTTGGCATAGTAATGTATACTTTTGCCAAGCTCTTACAATTTGTCAAATATTAGCTAAAGTGTTGGAGCAGACTATGCTTCAGAAATATTTATCAAGAGAAAAATATGGTGCTAACATAGTTGAATGAAGTGACCCAGATGATTAGGGAAGAGGGGGCATCTGAATTTCTTTTAAGGGAGGAAGCTAAAGTGCTAAAAGTTGTACAAGAATGGGAGCTAAGAGAGGATATCTTTTGGAAGCAAAAGGTGTAGAATGTTTGGCTTCAGGAGGGGGATCAGAATACTACATTTTTATTCAACTCCATGAAAGCCAGGCAGCATGGTAATACCATTTCCTCTTTAGTGACAGATAGGGAGGAAACCATTCATTCCACCCAGGGTATGTGTAATGAGGTAGAGCTGTACTTTTCTTCTTTATTTCAGGAGGAAGGGCAAGGTGAACTAGTGGCTGAGACTCAGGTTCTATCTTATATTCCCTCTTTGGTCTCTTTGGAAATGAATGAGCATCTTATGAGTTCCATTTCTATGGAGGAGGTCGAGAGGACTATTTTATAGATGTAAAAAGGTAAAGCGCCTGGGCTAGATGGATTTCTGATTGAATTTTTCTAGGAGTTTTGGGATATTATTAAAGTTGATCTCCTGGCTACTATTCAAGAATCATAGATGAATAAGCAAATGCTTAAGGCTCTGAACTTGACTTTCTTGGCTCTTATCCCTAAGGGGGAGGGAGTGGATCAGTTAAGTTAGTTTCATTCCATTTCCCTCTGCAATGTGATTTATAAAATTATGTCTAAATTGATTGTTGACAGACTAAAGAGGTGGCTTACATTGCTTATTTCTAAGGAGCAAAGTGTATTCATGGAAGGTCTCCAAATCTTGGATGGTGTGGTGGTGGCTATGAAATTAATTCATTTTATGGCCAAGTCAAAAGAAAAGGCTATGTGCATCAAGCTGGATATGAGTAAAGCTTATGATAGAGTCCAGTGGTCTTTCCTTCAAAAGGTTTTGAGGGTTTTTGGATTTAGTGAGGACTAGATTCATTGGGTCATGTGTTGTGTGAATTTGACCTCCTTTTTGGTTTTGATTAATGGAGAGCATTAAAATTTATTTGGAGCCTCTTGAGGTCTGTGACAAGGTGATCCCCTCTCTCCTTATCTATTTCTTATTTTGGTTGAAGGGCTGGGATGACAGATCAAAAGGAATGTGGAAGGGGGATATATTCAAGGTTGGCATTGGGGTGGAGGTCTCTTGACACTTTCTCACTTGCAATTTGTGGATGATGTAGCTCTGATGGGCATGGAAAATGTGAGAGAAGCGACTAATATGCATAGAGACTTGGATGTTTATCTTGAGGCGTCAGGACAACTGATTAATGAGGGTAAGTCTTCAATTTATTTCTTCAATACCCCACTTCTAATCCAATGGAGAATTACTAATTTACTTAGGTTCCAAATTGGAAGTCTTCCTCTGTTATACCTTAACATTCCTATCTCGACTGGGAGACAGTCTAGGGAGACATGACAGGGTATTCTGGACAAGTTTCATGCTAAGGTTAATCACTGGACTCATCGCTGGCTATCCTTTGTTGGTCAGGTTTAACTACTTCAATCGGTGGTGCAGGTACTCCCCATATATAGGTGTATGGTTCAAGTAGTGCTGGTGGGTTTTGTGAGAGACATTGATTCCTTAGCAAGGCAATTTCTTTGGGTTGGCAATTTAGCAACTACCAAATGGAGTCTCATTAAATGGGAGATAGTTTGCAGTCTGAAAAGGCTGGGAGGTTTGGGATTAAGATAGTCGATACTCTCTGGTATGGCACTAGCTGCAAAGTTGTATTAGAGATGGTGTGTTGAACTAGACCGGATGTGGGCTAGAATTTTATCCCATAAGTACCTGGTAGGGATTCCTCAGAATGATACTCCTTGGCATAGCTTGTCTGGGAAGGGGTTGGTGATTTGGTCCATGCTCAAGAAAGGGGCTACATTCATCAAGAGTGGTTTGTTCTGGATATGCAAAGATGGGATGGAGGCATAATTTTGGCAGGACTCCTAGGATGGTTTCCTACCCCTAGCATTATAGTATCATCATTTACAGACATTAGCACAAAGATTTGGTGAGGCTAGTTGGTTGAGGGTGGGTGATTTTAAAGTTTTTTCCCATCAGGGGCAGGTGATGGAAGCGAGGTGGAAATCACCAGAGGAATGGCCAATTTTGGGATTGGAAGTAGAGTGTGCTAAACTCCAATCCATTCTTGTTGGATGTAGCTATAGCACCCTTTTGGGAAGGGATGTTCTGGCGTGGGCTCCCAATCTGAAAGGATCATACATGGTGTCTTCAAGGTACCAGGTGCTGATCTCTCAGCAATTGGATGGTGGGTGGGAAGTTCCTTGGTAGAAAAGAGTCTAGAATAGCTTTTCTTGGCCAAAGTGTAACTATTTCATTTGGACCGTGGCCTAGAATAAATGCTTGACGTGGGATAATATTCGTAAGAGAGGATTCACTAGCCCTTCAAGGTGTGTTTTATGCAGCAGTGATGAGGAGGATTCTCAACATTTATTCTTCTAATTCCCCTTCTCAATGCAATTATGGCACTATTGGTGGGACACGTGGAAATGCCAATGTGTTCATGCATCCTCCTTGGCTAATTTTTGGGTGAGACTTGGCAAACTGCCCTCACCGACTTCATTTTTTCATGAGGTATGGTACGTTGGTCCGATTTTCCTTTTATGTCAAGTCTAGCTTGAAAGAAATCATAGGATTTTTTGTGGATAAAATTTGGGAGTTCAACAAGTTTGGACTAGAATATTGGGCATGGTCCAAGAAACCGTTGTGGTTAAGAGTGAGATTGCCCTGCCATTGGCTAAGAGCGATGTTGAGGTTGCGGTGAGGCTGGGCGTTTAAGGAATTTATTTGGTCTCAGCATGTGTCAAGAGAGGTAGGCAGGTGAATCATAGAATGTAAAGGACATGGATTTGGACGCTGCCTCCTGATAGTTTTTTGAAGCTTAATATAGATGGCTTGTCTCATGGAAATCTAGGCTTGGCTGGGATTGGCAAGATCGGTAGGGATTTTACTGGTGCGGTGGTTTTGATTTTTGTGATTAACAAGGGAGTATAGATAGTTAATCAAATGGAAGGTTGGGCAATTTTACATACCTTAAGGAGAGCTTATGAGTTAGGATGGAGGAAAGTGATTTGTGAGGCTAACTCTCAAGTTCTGGTTAATTTGCTTCTTGAGAGGAAGACCTCCAATGTATGCTAGCAATTGTCAGTGATTGTTCAATAGATTCTTCAGGTCAGTTCTTGTATGGATTCTATGATTTTTGCCCATATTCCTAAGGAATGGAATAGGGTGACTGATTGCCTAGCTAGATGGGGATCAGAAAAATTTAAAGACTGGAAGTTTGATGGATGGGAGCAAATGCCTCATGCACTTTTCTAGAATCTAGAGAGGATTTTGGTGGAGGATGAGAGTAGTACTAGATTTTAACTTTCTTGTTCTTGTGGTTTTTTGTGGTGTTGTTGGTTCCTAAGGTGTTGGCCTCAGGCAGCTTTGTACTTTGGTTTTCCATGATTTAATAAAGTTTTGACCCCTCTTTTATTCAAAAAAGTTTAGGGGCATGGCCACTTTGACATATGATGACATGGTGCCTTCCTATTTAGTCAGGATGTCCCAACCTCTGAAATCTCTGATAGGTCTTGGGGATTGGCTACTCTAACACATGGTGATGTAGTACCTTCCCATTTAGTTAAACTCTCTTTACCTTTGAAATCTCTAATAGGACTAATCACTTTAACACATGGTGATATGGATCCTTCCCATTTATATAAGATATCTCAAGTTCTAATTTATGATAGGTCTAGGGGACTATCTGACTTGAATCATGGTGATGTGCCACCTTTTCATTTGGTTGGGATCTCCTAGGATCTAACTCATGGTGACTGACACCTTCCCATTTGACCAGGCTCTCTAAGACTTTGACATCTCTAATAGGTCCAGGGGGCTAACTGCTCTAACACCTAGAAATATGGTACCTTTCCATTTGCCTAAGATCTCCCAGGCTCTAAAATTTATTACAAGTCTGGGGGACTAGCCACTTTGACACATGGAAATGTGGTACTTTCCCATTCAACCAAGCTATTCAAAATTCAAAAAATGACTAATAGAAATAAAAAGAATGCAATACATTAAAATTACTTGTTAGATATGGTGATATCAATTTGCCACATAGGGAAATGGGTCTATTAATCTGGGAAGGTAACTAGCCTCAGGTATATTCAAGAAAATATCAAATTTCAATGTTAGTGCCATGATTTATAAAAATAACAAATACTCCTTAGTTTTAAAGAGAAATAAAAGAGGACTATTACTATTTGGGGAAGTTAGAGGGATGTATATTTCAATTATTTAAGAATGTAGTACTAATGAGAATAAAAGAAAGGACCTTGAGGCTGTGGTTCATGATATTTTTAGAGGGTTACCCCATTTTAAATAAAAAGGGGCATGTTGGCTATAACAAATTGTGATTTCCATGGGGAAAGTGATGAGAAGCACATAAAACTTGATTAGTTTAATCTTCTTTCCATGTTCAACATAGAGATTGTGTAGAGGATCTTTATTGACCACAAAAATGATAAGGTACCAAATTAATATAATATAAGGTGGCATACTAAGTTTTCACCTTGTAGATGGCCATCAACATGTGTGAGAAGTGATTTTCATTTCTAATTTATTAATTGATTCTATTTGAGTAATCAATGATGGACTAGTTATCAAGATTCATTTAGGACATGTTTGGATTGATGGCTTAGGGAGTGGATGGTTGGGGCTTTTAACTACTACCAAATTAGTGTCTATAGCCTTGATAGAGATGCCTCTAGTCTTGTTCATAGCCTTGCTCCACTTTTGACCATATTGGAAAGCATATTGTGGAGATTGCCTATATATCCCTTTTGAAGTAGTCTCAAATTTTAGATTCTTCATGATTTCTTTTTTCTTTCTGAGATTCTCATGAAAGGATGATTATTTATTATTCTTATCTATTGAGGGTTTGGGATCAAGCCAAGGGTGAGTGGATAATGAGGAAGTTCTAGATAACTAGCCAGTCCTTGATCAACTTGAATAATCTAGATCTTCTTGATTAATTATTTGAAGTGTAATTCAGTGTCCCTATTAGGATATAAGTTTTTCTAAAATCCACCTATTTATCTTAGAATCATTGGACTCTCAAATCTAGGATGTCAAAATTTTCCTTTACTATCATAGAATCTCTTAGATTGAAAGATTCAATGTGGGTCTTCCTGATCCTCAACAATCCTCTTGGGTTTTATCCACCACTTAAAGTAGTTACTTATAAGGGAAAAAAATTAGAGGAACATACAAAATAAAAAAGGGGCTAGAGGGCAAAAACACAAAACAAAATAAAATCACTTACAAGAAATAAATGCATGACAAAATCATATACACAAATAAATCAAATCTATCTAATATATACATTACCACCTTTACTTGAGATACTAAAAAACTACATTAGAAGGGACATCCAAGAAATAATGCTTCAATAATTTCCCATTCATTATGAGTTTCTACTCACTACCCTCAAGATATTTGAGATAGAAAGCATTCTAGCCCAATAGTTCAACTATCTGGTATAGGTTGATCTAGATGGCATCAAATTTCAAATGCTACCCTTTTTTTTCATTTGCCTTGTCCAACATTAAGAACAAGTTAGATATTTTTAAGGTATTGATATTTGACCTATTGTCAAACCACTTATTGATTGTGTCTTGATGTTTACTAAATCTCAATAGAGATTCATCCTAGGCTTCTTCTAACTGAATCAGGTACAAGAGTCTAGAATTCACCTTTTCATCCAATTCCATGAACTACTACATGAACTTATAAGTCAACAACTTGAGCATGAATAGCATGATTGGCTCCAATATGTAGGCTAGAAAGAAAGGAGATCTTCTGAGAGATTTTTTATATCTAGTGCCAACTTCCCATAAGGCAAACATTAGCAATGAGTGCCATTCTCATGGCTTTTTTCTAAATAAAATTTTGATGGAATATATCAAGTTTTTGTTACTAGATTCTGCCAATACATTTCCTTGAGGGTAATGATTGAATGAGAAATTCAGCATGATCCCATTATCATAGGCCCATTATGCAAGTTTTTTAAAATGAAAGGCAAGGACATTATCACATACTAAGGAAATGAAGAAACCAAAATAGGTGATTATGGCATTCTCTAAGAACTTGATGAATTTGGAAGTGGTGGTACTTTTGGTTGCAACTGCATCAAACCATTTAGTGTAGTAGTTCATTCTTACAAGGAAGAATTTATGACTAGAAATTGAATTGGGGTTAATCACCCATACAAAATCTAGTCCTTATTATTTAAATGGCATAGACTCTAAAATGGGTTTCATTGGTATTGCTACATGCATTTAACTCTTAGTAAAGGTTTGACATTAGTGGTAGAAATGGATATGAGCATGAACATCTCTGAATAATGTGGGCCAAGAATAACCTTCCTAGAGAACTTTGTGAGCCATGACATTTGTTGTGGGATGAATGAATCCTATTTTTTCATGGAAACTTACCATTATCTCCTCATCCTCTTCTTGTGATTATATTAGTGGTAGATTCCTTCATGGTTTATGTCAAAGATAACTCCCTTTTTCAGCATATAGTGCATGGCCTTCAACTAGAGGGCCCTTCTCTGTGCATGGTTGAGTCTTAGGGGTGCATTTTCATAGAGTAGAAGGTGTGTGACCAAGGTATACTAATCTAATTTTAGTACCTTTATTGGTCCAATTGGTGCATTGTAATTAATCTCAAGTTGAAGACCTTAATGTCTCTATAGGCCTAGGTAATAACATCCTTATATCTAAGTAATAATCTCTATGACTACTCTAATTCATGGTCCATCCAATATAGACCCACATTAACTATCTAGGGATTCTCCATAGAGGAGAGATTAAAAAATTGACACTTTAGATCTTTGAGCTTGGTTTTTTAGCCTATAATGTTGTTTATAACACATCAAATGTTATTTCTAGTTAAATCATCCCCTTTGAGATCTGATTCCCATGAATATTCAAGATCCCATATTTATCCAACTCATTCCTAGGGTTGTCTCTATATTTTTCATCTATCATTTAGGCTTTAAATACCCTTATTGCTGAGGAAGTGTATGATTTATTGGTCATCTTCAAAGACCTAGAAGTTAGTCATATCATCAAGGACATAGGGACATGGGATGAGTTCCACAGAGAAATCTTACAACTTAGTATGATCCAAAGGGATTAGGTTCATCACTTCAGATGATAGTGAGTCTACTCTTTAATTTTCTTGTTGTGGAATAGGGATGGTATTAAATGCATTGGACATTTTGATTAGTTCCCAAGCTCATTACTTATACTTTATGAGGTATGATAGTTTACATTGAAACTTCATTTTGATCTAGTTGACCACCAGTTTAGAGTTGCTAAATACTTTTAGTTCATTTACCTCATGTCTTATTGTAAATTGTAATCCTAATATTAAAGCTTCATACTCCACTAGGTTATTCATAAAAGGAAATTACAACTTATATGATGCTATATGTTTCCTCCCTAAGGGTATATAAGTAGAAAACCAACTCTAATACATTTTTTTAAGAAAGATATATCTATATAAATAGACCATATGTTGATCAGACCTAGGCTATCACTAGTTTGGTTTTTTAGAGGTTTGTTGCTTAGTGTGTATATGTCTAGGTATAAAGAAATGAGATTTATCTTCTCATTAATGGCATAATATTTAATGATAATATGCTTCATGAATGGTTCTATGTATACTCTTATTTAGTTTCTTACTCTTTTATATGGAAACCACACATGGGAGAAATATGTAGCTATATACCTAATCAAGGTTTTGGACCAATCTATATTGAGGATCATGTCATATGTTTCTAAAAAATTCACCACTTAAATGTCTATAAATTGTTAAATCCTATTCTTACATTCTAACTAGATGTGTGTTAGGATTGTGGAGCTAAAAGCTTCACTGATGCAAACAGGAGAGGAGGTTGCTGAAGGTTGCTGAGTTGCAGAAGAAGTTGGGGTCGGTCTGATCAGCCGACGTCGGCGAGATAGCACAGAGAAGCAACCGACGTCGGTCATATATCGGCCGACGTCGGTCACCTCCAGGCGGACAGGGACCGGCGTCGGTCGCCTGTGTGGTTCGACTGCGAGCTATTTACGGGCAGTTAGCTAACGAACCAAGAGTTTGCATGATGAGTGCTAATTTTAGACTCATAGCTGCGGATCTAATTATTGTAATTAGATGTCTAGTCATTGTTTGGATGAGATCTATATAATAGACTCATGGTTGTATTGTAAAGGTGTGCTAGGGAGTAAGAGAGCATAATTATGAGCTCCTTCTGTGTGTGAGGTAGAGCTATGGTGCGTTCCTCCTAGTGCCACAGTACCAGGTGTGTTGGTGCTGGATTGGAGAGCCAGTTGGGTTCTTCAATAAGTAAGATCGTTGATCTGCAGGTGTATGTGTGTGCAAGGTCGAGGTTCACAGGTGATTGGAACCATTGCTTGATTTGCAGGTGTGCAAGGTCATACAGACAGCAACACTACAGGGAGCAGTATCAGGCAGGATCTACTTGGAGTACAGGTGTGTACTCGGATAGAGCAAGAGGAAGGCAAGGGAGTTCCTTCCATAAGTATGGTCTGTTGAATTGTAGGTTGTTGCAGATTCATGGGAGATCTACTTGAAGTACCTTGAGTACTTGTGGAGTGCGTGGAGCACTTGTGGTGTGCGTGGAGCACGGGAGGTGAACACCAACTCTGTATTTGAGTTGGGTGTTGGGACCTGTGAGAGGGAGAGCTTTGGGGAGAAGAATTACTGTTCACTTGAGGCGTGGGAAACCTCTGTAAGGTGGTGGAGAAGAAGTGGCATCTTATTTATTGTATTCTTTTCTGTATAAAGTGTTAATACAATTTGGTATTGTCTCTCATATGCTGTGTTATTCCGAATTCTAGTTACTTGGTAAATCTAGTTAATTTCCGCATGTTAAGTTGCCTGGTATTAGTAATCAAATTGTGTGCTTCCGGCGTACACCCTCTCCCAACAAGTGGTATCAGAGCATGTTTGTTGTTCTAGATCCCCAACAAGTGGTATCAGAGCATGTTTGTTGTTCTAGATCCCCAACAAGTGGTATCAGAGCCTTGGTTGTAGGTTCTTGAGCTTGATACCAACAGGTGGTATCTGAGCTGAGGTTGGAGGAAGCAGGTTTTGTGTTTGGTTACAGGTCACTCTCAGGCGTTTCTGATCGAGTGGGAGTAGAGCAACTGCAGATCAAAGTAAGCTAAGAATGGAGGAGTTGAAAAACACAGATGGTCACTCACGGTCCTATGGAAAGAAAGAGTAGGTAAAAGATTATTGTTGGTTGGTAACAGATCAGCATGAAGAAACTGAAGATACAGATGTAGCAGGTGTTGTTGCACAGGATGTGTTTGCAGGTTTCTTGGATAAAGTTGAATCTTGGATAAAAGATTCGGTTGCCTCTTTCCATGCAGTTCCAGGTAGAGGAGCTGGTGAGCCTTGCCAAAGAATTGGCAAAGGGGAAGTGAAGCTGAAATTGCAGGCGGCCAACACACAGGTGTTGATGAAGGTCATGCAGGTCCCAGGTTTGGAGATATGGCTAATTTCTTCAGAAAGATTGGGTGATGAGAGATGCACAAGAACTCTCACAGCGGATGCACTTGAATTAGCCGGTGGTAAGAAAACAGGTATCCTTTATCTACTTGTTTATATTACCGATTCTTCTTTTGTTGCGGAGACGTGGCTTCGTAGGCTTGGTCACATGAGCAGGAAGGAGATGCATGTTCTTAAGTGGAAGACAGATATATTTGACAGGCTTAAGAACTGGAAAGCCTTGGTGTTTATGGAGGAGATGGCGGACAGAACCCAGTGTATGTGGCTGGATACTTCTGAGCAGGGCAGTTTGGACATGGGTTTTGATCCAAAGAAGCTCGCGGGTAAAAAGTCATCACTCACAGGCGAACACAGACACCGATGTCGGTCGGGAGGAACCGGCGTCGAACAGACAGGAGCCGATGTCGGTCATGTGCAGACTGAAGTCGGCGATGTCGGGCAGGGTAAGGCCGATGTCGGTCATGGGACCGACGTCGGCAGTATGTAAGACCGATGTCGGTTAGGAGAACCGATGTCGGCAGCAGGGACACCAGCGCAGGCAGGTTGGTAGTCAGGTACAGACGCATGGAACCGACGTTGGTCGGATGCAGACTGTGGAGTGGCCGAGGTCGGTCACTGTAACGGATTTTGGGTGGACAGCAAGCTGTCAAGGAGTCTCAAACACCCATACGGAGGACTGAAGGCGTAAGTAGGCCCTCAAATTCGTTGTTCCTCTTCTTTATACATGTTGCTGACTGTAGAGCAGGAAGGATCCAGGATACAGGTGTGAGCTTGGCATGGATGAGGATGTGATTCCTTGGAGGAGAACCAGACAGGTTTTGTTTTGGTAGAGTTGCCAGCAGGTATAAAAGCACAGAGACGAATGGATTCCTTAGTAGAAGAATGGAGAGAACGGATACATGAGACGGAAGACCAGGTATATGGTCTTGTGAAGCTGCAGGACAGTGTTACAGGTTTTGACAGGTGGAGGACGGAGCATGGCTTCAGTCAATGTCAGGGTAACTACTGTGGTTTGTCTTACCAGGGGGATGATGAGTCATGACATCATTCTGTTGCTGTATGTGGATTGTATGCTAGCTAGCAAGGGTGTACATACAGGGTTTTGCTGAGCTAAGGGTAAGATTAGTTCAGTGGCATGTCAGGAGGAGTTTGGAGTAGCGTAATTCTTTGACATGGGAGGCATGGAGATCACAGGTTGATTTTGTCTCGAGTGGGAGCTGATGTGAATCAGGTGTTGGCGAGGTTCGGGATACAGAGCCGGAGCACACTAAGGGCTGGATAGGTACAGTGTCCGAAATCACATGAGGTCTGGTATAGACCTGAGTATTCCCATGCAGTGGGAGCTGTCAGAGAGTTAGGAGCCAATTCGTGGAAGTGGATTCTCAGGTTTTCTGAGAGGGACCGGCAGCAGGTGTTGCTATGCAGGGTCAGGACTTCACTACATGTATTTGTAGGTTCGGATGTGGTAGGGTACTCGGATGACAGGTGGTACATCACAGGTTGTGTGGTGGGTTGTCTTCAGGTGGGAGCTTGAAGAGGGATACAAACCAGGAAACAGATTAGATGGAGTACAGGTACAGGTACAGTGCAGCTGTTTATCTCCAAGTGGGAGATTGTTAGGATTATGGAGCTAAAATCTTCACTGATGCAAACAGGAGAGGAGGTTGCTGAAGGTTGCTAAGTTGCAGAAGAAGTTGGGGTCGGTCTGATCAGCCGACGTCGGCGGGATAGCACAGAGAAGCAACCGACGTCGGTCATATATCGGCCGACGTCGGTCACCTCCAGGCGGACAGGGACCGGCGTCGGTCGCCTGTGTGGTTCGACTGCGAGCTATTTACGGGCAGTTAGCTAACGAACTAAGAGTTTGCATGATGAGTGCTAATTTTAGACTCATAGCTGCGGATCTAATTATTGTAATTAGATGTCTAGTCATTGTTTGGATGAGATCTATATAATAGACTCATGGTTGTATTGTAAAGGTGTGCTAGGGAGTAAGAGAGCATAATTATGAGCTCCTTCTGTGTGTGAGGTAGAGCTATGGTGCGTTCCTCCTAGTGCCACAGTACCAGGTGTGTTGGTGCTGGATTGGAGAGCCAGTTGGGTTCTTCAATAAGTAAGATCGTTGATCTGCAGGTGTATGTGTGTGCAAGGTCGAGGTTCACAGGTGATTGGAACCATTGCTTGATTTTCAGGTGTGCAAGGTCATACAGACAGCAACACTACAGGGAGCAGTATCAGGCAGGATCTACTTGGAGTACAGGTGTGTACTCGGATAGAGCAAGAGGAAGGCAAGGGAGTTCCTTCCATAAGTATGGTCTGTTGAATTGCAGGTTGTTGCAGATTCATGGGAGATCTACTTGAAGTACCTTGAGTACTTGTGGAGTGCGTGGAGCACTTGTGGTGTGCGTGGAGCACGGGAGGTGAACACCAACTCTGTATTTGAGTTGGGTGTTGGGACCTGTGAGAGGGAGAGCTTTGGGGAGAAGAATTACTGTTCACTTGAGGCGTGGGAAACCTCTGTAAGGTGGTGGAGAAGAAGTGGCATCTTCTTTATTGTATTCTTTTCTGTATAAAGTGTTAATACAATTTGGTATTGTCTCTCATATGCTGTGTTATTCCGAATTCTAGTTACTTGGTAAATCTGGTTAATTTCCGCATGTTAAGTTGCCTGGTATTAGTAATCAAATTGTGTGCTTCCGGTGTACACCCTCTCCCAACAATGTGGATGTTTAGAAACTCACCTCTCAATTTTACCTCTAACTTGTCTAATTAGGCCACTACCTTATATAATTTTATGTGGGCTAAGATGAGTTTCTCACATATGATTGTTGGCATCACATTCGCTGAGGATCCTAAATATACTATGCAGTTATGTAGATCCTTTCCAAATAAATAGATGGTTAAAAGGAATGGGGGATTACATCTTATTCTTATAAATAATAATTTTAATGTGTGTTATTATTAGTTTTAATTGGGCCTATAGGGTTAACTTTTGAGTCAAAGATTTTAATAGGAGATCTCATTATTCTATGATTTGAGAAATCTCATGAAGGGTAATGTTATCCTTGATATTCATCATATATTTGACTATGTTGTAACCCCATTTACCTTCAAATGGTGGGGATTCCATAGGTGATTTAAGATCTTGAGGTCTTGTAGGTGGAGTATCATTCCTAGAATTTTGTTCTAGTGGGGTTGTAATAGTATTGGGGGGTGTTGAGGTAGTAAGAGTTTTTTGTTACTTCCTATTCCTATGGGTGTAATTGATCCTTTAGAACTATTGAAACACTTACACCTCACTAATACCCTCCTCTGGCTCATTTTCTTCTTATCTAGGGAAATCCTTAGTTTCCAATACCATGATAATAATAGGGACTTTACTTGAGTTAGAAGATTTTGGATGATTATGTATGACCTCATATTTTTCCATTTCCTTTTGGAAGATATTGAATGTAGAACCAAACTCCATGCAGTCTAGTTCCTTATGTGTTGTTATGTTATTTACTTGACACTAATTAGGTAAGGATATCTTAAAGATATTGATCTTGGGTAGCTTATTGGGTGAAGGGTCTTTATGATTATAAGGATGGTTATATATTTTGTTTGGTCTTTGATATATAAAGTTTTTGTTAGATATTTTTGCATTTAAGTTACTCACCTATTTCTACATCCCTAGGAAGTCATTGTTAAGTTTTTATACCATTTTAGGAATGGAATATAGCTCAATTTTAGTGGAATCTTGAGGTGTGGTTTGGGTGTTATTAGTCATGGATTATGTCACTTGATGTTGAGTTTCAGGAATTTGATCTTGGATCCCTAGGTTTAAGAAACCCATTTGTTTGTTTGAAGTGGGATGACCTAGTGGGATTTGATGCATTATAGGGAGTAACTAAGGCATAGGTGTATTTTGATTAACATTGGGAAATAATTTCAATGAAGTCATATGTGGTAGCATACCAAGAGTGGGGGTCATTATGTGACCTATGGGTTCAGTTGTCTATCTAATTTGATAGCCCATACATAAGTTGAGGATACATTATTTATAGATTCATCCCTTTTTAAGAACATAATTGTCTAAGGGTATAATACATTCTTATAAATTGCAAGTATTATTTGAGGGTTTGGTTGGTAAAGCATGATTACCTAGCTATACATATTTTGAAACCTATCATTGAAGTTTCTTATGGGATCATTGGAATACTTTTTGATGCAATCAAACTATTGGTACATGACACTGGGGTCTATCACTTGGACAAACTAAGTGAGGAAAGTAGAAATTAAATGGTAAAAACTTGGTATAGAGTATTTAGGTAATTTGAGGAACCAATCCATTTAGGTAAAGGGGAAAATATTACATGCCACATCATCATTTTCTAAATTTAGGAGTCTCAATATAGTATTGTAGGATGTTATGTGTTCCTTTGTAGTTTATCCCATGCTAGGGGTGAAATGAGGGAGATACCTCTTAGGTTTCTTTGGTAGATCATGGATGGATCTTAGGATGTTAATGGCTAAGCAAACTAACCAAGCCATCTTAGATTGAAAATTTAAGATAGGTTACAGAGATGAACTGATAGGAATCATGTTAGGTTTGGGTTGTTTGTACTTAGGTTTTCTATGGAAAATTAGGGGAAATTACCAATCTACCTCAATGAGATGTAGCCTTGGTAATAGACAAAATATTCTTTAAGATGTTTCACAATCAAATAGTATTTAACATATTATTACTAGTAAACCAAACTCAACATATTCATAAAATGAATCAATAACAACCATGGAGTGTTTTAACAAGCCCTCCTAATGTTAGTTGTTTTTCTCTCCAATTTTCTTCTTCTCACGATATGCTCATGAGATTGGGAACTAATTAAAAATGGGAAGGTGGGGACAACTAAAAAACTTTCATCATCCATTTTAGGACTAATTTAAGATCAACCTAGGGCATAGAGGTGGGTATTAGACTTCACAAATAGAGTCTGCATGAATAGTCTCTAAGATATGCACTATCACCAATACAAATTCAATCCAATGTCTTTCACATTGGTTAAATATTGTTATGAAAAGTTGAGTGTTAGTCTTATTCTTTCTAAAGACATAGGTAAAGTGTATTTCAATTCCATGAAATAAAAACAAAAGAGAGGGAAGGTTAAGGTAGATAAGGGAAGCCTCCTGATCTAGAACAAACTCAATGCACTGATCATTTAACCAAGTGAATATACCATAGATATACAATTATAGACCAAGTTTCACTAGAGTTATACTTCCAAGAAAATATAATGGGAAGATTCTGAGAGAACCAAGAGTATGCCTTCAATGCGAGTTCTCACTAATGATGAGTACTAGGGGTTTATTTTTGAAAATATATAAATTCCATATGAGAATTTATATATTGACACACAAATTATCATCATACCAAAGGGAAATGAAATAAATCACATAGAGATTAAAATAGCTAACAAAATCATTACCACAACATACATAAAGCAAAAAAGTGTTAATCTAATTAACCTAGCATTGATGATCATTCAAACATGAAAATGAAATAAAATTGAAACATAGAAGACACCCTATTAAATAAAATAAATATTATATTCATTAAAATCATAAAATGTTGTTACAATAGTCAATATGGGCTAATTTTATAGTCAAGTGATGAAAGAAACATAGGTAAAATCCTATGAGTGATTTGACAACACTTTTAAACAATTTTGGTTAACCCTATAATACAATACAACTCTTTATTAAATAAATAAGGATTATGTCTCACCTCCAAAAATCATGAGGATACCATCAGAGGCCATGATGATCACTTATTATAGTTATAATCATATTTAAAAATTTAAACAAAATAATCCCTATAAACTTGTAACAGATCTATGGGGGACTACTCAATTAACACAAAGAGGTATCTGAAAAGGACCATATCCTAACTAATTTTATTGGGAATTCCTAGCTTCCAACATGGTTGAAAAAAGGTCAAATTCTTTGTCTAACTTGGCTAGGTTCATTAAGGGCTCCTTGAAGATTACCTCAGCCTGAGATGCCAGTCTTCAGGAGATTTAGAAGGGCACCTCCATTGATTCTTAGATTTTGGAGACATGGTTTATGCTCACTGTGGATTTAATTAAAAAATTAAGCATCATTCATTTACCTTCTTAGTTTTTTTATCCAATCTCTCCCTCATAATTTGGTCAAATTGACCTAGGTGGACTCTAAATTCCCCTTGGTCGAGCAAGGTGTTATCCAAGAAGAATAACATGGAGATATTGACCTCCATAAAGTAGGTCAATATCTTCCTCTTAAAATTTTCCAAGGTTTATATTTCCATGTGAGATAAGTCCAAATCATACATTTTATCTCTCATGTTCCCTAAGTATGTTTGGTACAACCCCAAATCTTAGCTCAACATAAGTTTAAGCTCTAGGAACATTCCCTTATTGACCACTACCTATAACTTCTAACACTTTATATCAATATATATAATCCCTTTCATGTAGGATTTATTATATTGGATAATCATATTGATCTTACCCAAATTCTCCACTACTTTCCAAAGGATTGAGAAAAGTATTAGGAGGGCATCCTTGACCTACCCAATTACACTAATTAGAAAATTACTCTTCAATTGGGATTCTAGAGTACAAAATTGGATCTTCATGTCCTCAAGGATATTCTTAGACATATAATGGGTATATCAAAGGATAGATAGTGTGTCCTTGGCCATCTTCTCTTCTCTAATGAAAGTCCTCACCTTAGTGAGGGAGAATAAATCCTAGTGGGTATACCATATCACCAGGGTTTCCCTTGATAAAATTTTGTGTGAACATTATCTTCATAATCCTAGAGGCTCAATATAAACTCCACTACATGTAAAATTATCCCTAGACAACTATATATAATGCATGTGACCTTGGGATGATCCTATGTGTTATAGGGGGTGTAAAAGGGGTGGCTGAAATGGTAGTATAGGGTAGAGTATAAGGTAGATGGGAGATGGAAAAAGTTGAAGGAGTGAAAGAGGAAAGTAGTGGAAGTGAAGGATTGCTGAGATTGAAATGAGGGAGAATGAAAGGGGAGACCCAAGGGAACATTTTTATCTACCACTATTCTTGAGTCAAGTTCACCTAAGGCAAAATTACCCCTAAAAATGGGTTGTGGAACAATAAAGAAGAAATGGGTTGGTTGAGAGTGAGTCTTATGGATCCTTGGGAAATGGTGAGAGGGGGATTAAGAGATAGACACTAAGATGTTACTATTGGGGACAAAGGGTCTATTGAGGCCTAAGAAGGAGGTGGAGTTAGATCAAAATTCCTTCACGTTAGCTATGGAATGTGTGTCACCTTTTATTTCTTCTTGGACCTCTTTCTTAGGTCAAATGTATATATTCTAGTGGATGGTACAACCAGGATGATAAGGGCCATAGGGGCTAAAGGTGAAATACTCATAGATACTAAGGGGGGTTATGGACTAGGTAAAGTAGGCACTAGGAGGGTCCCTACTATAAGTGGTATGCTCCTAAAGGTTGTAGTCACGTTTGCTACTAAAAACATACCCAAGGGAGACAATGGGAGGATTTTAGGTTATGAGATGGGAGGATCAAAAGGGAATAAGGAAAAAAATATGCTTATAAGGACTAATGACAAAGGTACTTGGGTGAAATATGGAAGGGTAGTAATGGGAAATAGAGGGAGTGAAATAGAACTAGTGTGCACCATAATTGAGAGTTAGAAAGTGGTGGGAGTGATAGGTGGAATGGAAATAAGAGGATATGAAAGAGTGATTATGGGAACCTATATGGGTGCCTATTGGGTACCTCACTCTAGAATCACTCTCAAGCTACCAAAAACATCAAATCTCAAGGGATATATGCCATAGGTTGAGGTGTTCATGGTTGAGTAGGATATACTTGGGCTACCTTGTATCATGTATCTAGGGATATATCTATCATGGCCTAGTTACTAGAGCTATTGGATGAGGTGGAGGAGGATACAAGGCACACGGAGCATATAGATGAGGTAGAGGTAAAGTTTTAGCATGAGGAATAGGAGATATTAGTGGAAGAGTATATAGAACTCAATCTTGATGGGGAGAAGGTCTTAGGATGCCATGTAGGATCCTCTTAGAGATGGATAAAGTGTTGGAGTTGGGTCCTCCATAATCAAGTGAGAGTAAGAGGAGTAGAGAGGCCTACTTGATCTTTTTTCTCTTATTATTATTCTTCTTGGTCACTATCAAGGATAGAAACTCTTGGTCATTAGTGGCATTCAAATATATCTCATCATCATCTTTAGATAGATTGTCATAATTGATGTTGAGGTGGGTTGATTACTACACCAAATTAGCTTGGATTACCCCTTTAGGTTCCCATTTCTAGACCTTGCACTTTATGAGGGTGAAGTAGTCTCACTTGACCATAATATTTTTTATTGATGGGAAAGTATTGTAGATGTGGTATCATATGGTAATCAAGAGTTATGGGAATGCCTTATATCAATAATGTACACAAAACCTAAAGATGCCTTCCTTCAGTTGATAGGTGATATCTTATTCTGATAGGTAATCAAGGACATAATATGAGAGGTAGAGGGGGTCCTTGAGGAAATCAACAATCTAGATAACAGTGTCATCCTTGTATATCTAACAGTTGCTAATGGTTGTGATATAATCCTATATTTCCCTTGAGAGTTGGGGCATCAGAGATTCATTGATGTCTTGATAGACCACCAAGTAGAAGTGATCATATATGTCTCACATGTGATGGTGTAACTAGTGGTGATATAACTTATAGAAGACTGTGGACAACTGAGCCCCCAAAAACCCATGTAAGAAAGGATAAAGGCTTAAAATAGAGTGTCCCATAAATAGTGTATAGAAGGTAGATCATCATGTATAAGTTTCCCCCATCTCAGGCATATGTGATGGCTTGGACCAACTTGAATTTGATCAATCACCCCATGACTAGGATGTGTGAGTGTGTCAGGATAATGTGCAAGAGAGGCACCCATAGCTCATTGACATTCTGGTAGCCCTATCCCCTAAATAGCTAGTTTAGTAGGATCATGCCTACATAGACCTCCTATTAAAAGGTACTAATGGGTCTTAGAAGGTACTAATGGGTAGTTATTGATATTATCCTTGTTTACCCATTTGGAGTCAAGATTCTCAACCCAATCATGGAGGACATCATATATCTAGTAGTCCCCTTCTAGATCGTTACTACAATTGTATCATAAGATAAATTGAAGTCTGAGAGGGAGTAATAGACCTTAAAATATTTCTTAAATATATCAACAATTTAGTGATGATTTTTGTGTAAGCATACCCACTCATTGGCTTTATCTTATAAGTGGATATATTTGTGAAGGATGTCACTCAATAGATTGGCATAGGGAAATGCCTCCAATTTGGCTACAACTCAATCGAGTGCACACTTCTTATATGACCTAAGGGAATCCTCATACTTAGCCTATTGGTTATCATCTTTGGTAAAATCCTTTTTGAACTACTCAATTTTATTTGAATATATTATTATAGTGCTTGAACTTAGTTAAGCTAGTAGGGAAGGTAGTGTTAGAGTACTCGGGTTTGGCCTTTGGGTTTGAGGATGGAATAAACATTAGAGTAGGATAGAGGGGAAATTAGGAATATTGAGTGTATAAGGAATGGAATACAAGGTATTTATGTAATTTTGAAAGTGATTAGTTAAATATATATTCAAAGGTAGTAATGGTAACTATTGACAAGCTTTTCTTAGGATTTTATAAGTGTATATATACATCCCCATGTATTAATGGCATTTGATATGAATTTGAATTTGAGTTAGTGGTTATAATTTATCCCTTTATTTATAAATATATAATTTAATTTAAAGCCCATGATCTTCCACTACCAGCTAGATATGTAAATAACAATGGGATGCTTTAAAACTATCCAATCAGGTCCATCTTCCCATCCTATCAATAAGCAACATGTGGTAGGAAGGCAGTCACATATATTAGAGGATTCTTAGCTAACTTATGCTTTGTGACAATGTCAACTACTCATTTATCTTCCTAATAATGATCGATGCCTATGCATAGTTCCATACTCCACATCATTCCCCTAAGCTAGGTAATGTGTCACCTCGGTACACATGGTATATCCTAATTGGATCTATAGGTTTATTCATACTTTATTCAGTTATTCTTGAGGCCTTAAGTGGCTAATAGTTCATTTTCATATTGGGTGACTTGGCATGTTTGCATTCAATCAGACTCTCCTAGGCTCTAATAGATTTGACAGGTATAGGGGACTAGCCACTCTGAATCATGATGATATGGTGCCTTCTCATTTGGTTAGGCTCTCTCAATATATATGATATTTGACAAGTCTATGGGACTAGCCGCTTTGATACATGGAAACATGGTGCCTTCCCATTCAGCTAGGTTATCTTGGGTTCTAACATATTTAATAGTTTTGGGGGACTAGACACTCTGACACATGGTGAGGTGTCCCATTCCTATTTAGTCAAGCTCTCATAGGATCTAACATAGCTGATAGGTCAAGGGGACTAGACACTTTAACATATGGTTATGGGGTGCCATCCCATTTAGTTGGGCTCTCTTAAGCTCTAACATTTTTGATAGGTCTAGGGGACTAGCCACTCTAACTCATGGTGATGTGGTACCTTCTCATTTGGTTAAGCTCTCCTAAGCTCTAACTCATGGTGACATGGTTCCTTCCCATTTAAATATTCTTTTTTAGGATTTGACATATATAAAAGGGGGTACTAGTTATTCTAACATGTGGTGATGTGGCACTTTCTCATTCATCTAAGCTCTCTCAAGCTTTACATTTTTGGTAGGTTTAGAGGATTGGGTGGTCTGACACATGGTGATGTGGTACCTTCCCATTTTATCAAGCTCTATAATATTCAAAAAATGAGTAAGTAATAAAAATAAAAAGAATGTGATACATTAAATTTACTTGTCAAATAGAGATATCTCAATTTTCCATGGAGGGAAATGGGTATGTTGCTCTATGAAGGGATCTAGAATCTAGAATATTCAAGAAAAAATAAACATACAACATTAATTATATGATTTATTAAAATGAAAAATAGTTTTTAGTTTTAAATATAAATAAAAGAGTCGTGTTTATGTATGGGGAAGTGAGAGTGATGCATATTCAAATGATTTAAGCATGTGACACCGATGTGAACAAAAGAAAGGACCTTGAAGCTTTGGTTCATTATATTTTTATAGGGATCCCCCATTTTGAAGAAAAGGGGATGTGTTAACCATAATATGTGTCATAGGCATTGACATCTCAGCAAGGTATCCCAAACTATTTGGTAAGTGTTCCCCCATGGAGATTTACTTTAATATCCTTGTGGTCCCAATTGGAGGGGTGCTGTCAAGACCATAAGGCCTCTCTCTCTTCCTTGTACTTTTCTATGGGGATCTCTTTAAGGATTTAATTTGATGTTTTTTGGTTTATGATGGATTAGAGTTGGATCTCATGATAGTTATAAGTGGCCCCATATCATTTACTACACATGCTGCTATGTAGCTAATTATAAAGGTCAGTAATTTTATAATAGAACACTTGGAATATTAATGCATAAATTTGATTAATCTTATTTTATTTATTTTTATGAATGTCTTCCAATTTAATTTAATATAATTTATGATATTGATTCTAGGATATTTATTAAATTCATTTACATTATTTATATGATAGTTAGGATGAACAATATGTTATTTGAATTAGATTATTTGATTTTTCCATTTCATTTATATCCCTGTGACTCTGGGTGAAACTAGAAAACATTTAGTAGGTGATCATTCTTACAAAGATTTATTTTAGTTCAACATATATCCTTTTCTCTTAACTCTCTTCCCTATGTGTTTAAATTCTGATATCATATGAAACTTGACATATAGTGGTAAAGCTATAGCTAGGCACATATTTGGGTATCAAGAATTAATATTCTCCATCTTGATTAGAAACCTCCCTTTTTTGCCTTACCATTGTCAATTTTTCTATTTATTTATTATTTTTAACTCATGCCATCTATTTAGAAACTTTGAAGTGAAGTTTGTCAAGGGTAAACTCATTTAGTTAAATTAACTAGTGTGAAGAGGCATTGCGTTGATAGGAAAAAAGAATTCAATCTCTAGTGGTAGCACTCCATCTCTTGGAGATATATTTAAAATAGGATATTTCATATATCCCAATACCTTCAACTCATTCCCTATATTTTTTAGAAGCAATTCTAAAATGAGAGGATGAAAGTACCTAATTAACACTGAGCTTGGAAAAACTAAACAGTATAGGGATGGTTTCATCTCATATCAATGCACAGGTCTGGAAAGTCAAGAGAAGGTAAATTATAATAAACACAATCAGAATAGAGATTCAAATTTATATAATAGCTAAAGTGTGATTGTTTCTTAACCTTTTGTCAATTTAATACATTACTTTAGATTTAATTCATGACACTTAGGATTGTTTTCATTAGTAAGAATCTTAGATAGATTTGAATTATATAGTTCATATTTTTATCATTAAATCTATTTAATTTCAGATTTTAAATACATATTTTATGTAAAAACCAGAATTAAGGTAATCATGAATAGCGAATGCTGATTTTTTATAAAACATAATCTAAAGGTTCATATAACATTTTTTACTACAATTTCATGGCTGATTTCAGACTTGATATGTTTCCATTATTTTTTTATCCACAACCCTAATTACTATTTAGGCACCTAAATCATGAAAAATTTAACCTAGGGTTTGATATCTTTCTTACACTCATATAATGGTATCAAAAACCTACATCCTATTAGCATTTGATTACTCATTTCAAATTAAATTTTCACATTTTTACCTTATTTTTTTATCATCCATTTCTTGTATTAAGACCCCCATAATATTTGAGTGTTCATTACTTACTATTAACTTGGGTGATAATTTTCAAAAGAGGTGAAGGTGTTATGTCTTTCATAGATTTTTTTTTTAATATTTCACATTTTCATGGAAAAAAAGGATCATGAATGTGTTATTCAATATTTTATAGAGAGCCTTCATGAAAACCTTGATTTTGTGCAATAATTTTTAGGTAAAACTAAATATGTCTTGAATACAAACAAATTTAATAATAACATCCATATGTAATTTTTTTTTTTAAAAAAAATCTAAAACATTTGTGCTTTGTGCCAAATGCCTAAAGTGTGCCTACACCCATTATTGATCGGAAGGTTTAACCCTTATACTTAACTATTGATAATACAACCACTACTACATGTGAGGAAATCACTATGGTGCATACTATATAAGACTTACATAGGAAAGTGCATAATATATCACTTTATCAAACTCTATATAAAACCAACCTTAATAATAATATTGTGTAATTCAATCATATTTAGAAGGACATTTTAGTCATATTATTTAGTGATTTAGTTATTCTACAATTCAATATATTTTATGGTAATGGGGATCCTAAATCCCACCTTCATGATTTTTACCTATCCATACTCAATTTTAAATATCTTTCGTTAGTCATACTTTAATTATTCCTAAAAAAATTATCTAACAAAACATTAGATTGGTTTAAGTCTTTTCCTAGTGTATATTTTTATACAATGTTTGGCTTGAAAGAATTTTTCCTTGACAAATTCATCCCTAATAATGGAACAATATATACATGACAAATCATTTAATATCTAAATCAAGATCTAAAATACATCATATCAGATTGTGTATTTCAATTACATTATCATATGCACTCTGTATTTATCAACCATGCAATGTTCAAATGTAAAAATAAATAAAAAATCAAGTGCCTTATAACACATTTCTAGAATAATTTTCTTACTCATTAATCATTCAACTACATTATTAATATGAAATTAGATAAATAAAAATATGAACACAAAGATAAAAACTTGCCTATTTATCAATCAATAAAACTTATCACTTAGGAATTAGCTAAAGTAACATCTATTTGGATAAAAATAATACAAAACTAAGATGAAACCAAATGCAACCAAATAATTTTTTTTAAATAAGTACATCATACTTCAAGACCTAGTGAAAAATACTTGATTAATTTTGTATGTGTGTAATACATTTTAAAATTGTAAGCTAACATATTAAAAGGACAATTTTTTTTCATACCATGAAAACATGATGGAATTTTAAAAATAGGTGATTTAATTTTAAAAACATAACCCAAGAGATAATTTACTAATTGAAAATTGAGATCCCTCAGAAAACATAAATTGTATAGAGACTCATTTAAAAATATATATATTAAGGATACCAAAAAAAAATCAATAGTAATTATGAGATCTAATGTAATCCAGACTTGGATAAATATGATCACTTGTATTATGATTTTACATATTGGCGAAATACTTTCCAGCAACATCAAAACAAATATTAATTCCTTATGGGGCATTAATCTCTTACACACACATATTTCAAACACCTCTTCTATTATACATATTGATTCCTTAATTTTATATATTCTTAATATTTTGTTTCAATTAAAACTATAAAATACAATTACATTCATAAATTTTTTTTAAAAAAAAAACACACAAATTATTTGATCCATTCATGTTCATAACATATTTATTATACTAGAGTCTTGTCTATATCTTTCTTACTATATATGTCATGCCTTACACATACGTTCCTCCTAGTGCTTAATTTATCAAAATTAAAAAAATCTAAAAACATTGATAAAAGTTATAAAAAACTATACATCATACCTATCACTAGAGGGTTTATGAATTCACATTCTCTTTATAATGGCATACCTTGATTTAGGTAAGAGGTGGGATAATCTAACTATATATGCTTATAATTACATTTACCATGCTCTAATTGGGGGGGCACTGATTTTTTTTCAATAAATCACATTTTCTACATAGACCTATATTTACATGTATCATGTTTCTTACTATATAATTACATGACGTATACATATCTTGTGCATCTATTCATTATCTTTTTATCATATTTTTCATTCAAAATGGGTATTTACATAAATACCTTATAGATATAAAACATTTTAACGCATCAATGTAATATTTAGATTGAGATAATATAATATAATATTTGATAATAAATACATTCAATCATGTGAAATAAATATAGTAGTAATTGTTAAAATATGAGACTAAGGGTTAAGAGAGAACATATATTATTTATTAATTATTAGAGGTTGTCATACTTGATAGGGTTCATCTCAATCATGTTACTCAACTTTGTGTTCCGTTCATTCAGGTTTTCTAACTATTTTTACTAACATCGCATTTGTGTCAAACTATTTACACTTGAATGGATATAAGTGTCATTAGTCTACCACAAGTGTCTAGTATTGAAAATTCACTCTTTTCTATATGTTCTACCTAGGTCTTTCTAGGTTTTTTTCACCTTTCAAATTATATGTTTAGATCAAATGCATAGGATCTTGATATAAAAATATATTCAAACCCTAGATCCTCATTTAAAGTCTTGTCACCTTTACAAAAACGGTTTAGTGATATCAATAATTTAAGATAACCTCAATCACCCCTCTGTCAGTGAACATTTCCCAAATAGCTAATACTTTGACTAGGGCCTTAGACATATGTAGTTCTCCCTGATGTGTTGGTTTATGTGTGAACAATGGTGTAGAATGATATATGTAATTAAATGTAGTTATCTATCTTTTAAATTGAAAAATATGGCTCATGGGTTTCTATACAAATTATTTAGACATATAATATGAATTATCCTATGACTGAAATGAAAACAGGAAAGAATATGTCATAATATCTTAATTGTGTAGTTAATTTTTAGTATTGTAGTGTAAGCTTGAGAGGTGCTTCTTAGGAATTTTCTAGATGAATTATGAGTTGGATTTAAATTTTTATTTATACCACCTATTTTTTTTAAAAATCCATGGACTATTTAATGAAACATTAAAGGCTAAGTCATACAAATCTAAAGATTTGAAAATTCAAGTGTTTATAAGGCACAAAAACTTATGTTGGAGAATGGATAGTAGTGTCGATGATACAATCAAAGTATAAATACAACTATCTAAGAACATAGAAGGTTCAAGATCTATTTGAATAAAACTGAATGATATATGTCAAAGTTTAACATAGTATGGGCTATAGGTGATCTAGGTAATTATAATAATATATTCAAACTACAAGATAAATAGACCCAGTGAAATGACGAATAAGAGCCTAATGGATAAAATGAATATCAATAACTAAATGGTATAACCTTGAATGATATTTTTCAAGTGTACAAAACTAATTTAATATATAAATATAGATTTAACCATCTAAGAAATATTATTACATTGGAAGATTAAATTTTATACATCACCATCATCAAATGTCTAACTTTGATCTAGGCCTCCCCTTTCACTTGATTGCATTCTTCTATTTTATTTATTTTTCATTATGATTTCCTTATTTTTGCATTAATAGTATTATATCCACTTATTTCATATTTTTTACTATGTTTCATTGGCTTGGCCATTTTATTTCTAGACCCATGTACACATATTTTCCTTTGGGGGCATTAAACCCTCACATGTCTCTCATTGACATATTATGAATTTCCTTGATCATGATTTTATCATAACCTTATATTACACATTGTAATAACTATTCATGTATCATTTTATAAATTCATTTTATTTACATGCTTTGAATTTTTTTAAATAGTTGGGGGTTTTCAATTCTTATCACCTCTTAAATATTTTCTTTCTTGATTTTCATATATATTATTGACATGACTATATATTTCAAATTTATATACATGAAACATAATTTCATATTAGAGTAATCATACCATTGCATGTTTTCTATATATAAAATTATCATTACATATTTGTTTAACCCTAAAATATAGATTAAGGACTCTAGGTTTAAAGGGGATAGAGATAGCCTAGGGCATAAGGTTGATAAACTGTCTCTATATTAGGACAATTAATTTGTAAATTTATATAAACATTATTTTTAATTTATATAATAAGATATGCTAAAAATATAAATTATAACTATCCTATATATTGCAATGATAATGAAAACAAGATACTTAATTGGTTTTGATGTTAACATAGATATGTATCTAGAATAACAAGGAATTAGACTGGAAGTATATTTTGGGACTACCATAAAATTATGGATTAAGCACTTTTGTGACCTCAAACACTTACACCAACTTCATATGGTTACATCAATGATTTTATCTAACAAAAAAAAAGTGTCACATATATAATAACTAATGGATATAGATGTGACCACATAGAATGTTTGAGGTTCTATGTCATCTTCAATTTGATGTGCTCAGATATGGCTCATGAATTGTCACTCCTTGTCAAATAGAAAAACCATAATTTTTCATATTCATAGTGAATATGGGAAAAATGGGTTAGTTGGATCATATTTTTGAGATAACCACAAATAATTCTCTATCAATGGGTGTTTCTTACATAGCCACTACTTCAAAGAGGGCTTCAGAATCATGTAGTTCTCCCTTATGTGTGGGCTTGTGTTTCATAAGGATTCAATATGTGATAAGCAAGTACAATAATAACCTAGCTTGTAACTTGGAAAATATGAATCCTGGGATACTCCTTTAGTAATTTAAACCTATAAATGTGGTGTCCCTATGATTGATATGTAAATAGGTAAAATAAAGAAGACCTATTCACTTGAATGTTTGATTTAATGATTTTGGTAAGTTGCCTTATGAGTTATTTAGTTTGTGTTAGGTTTCTGCTAGGGGATTAATGAATGAGGTTTGATCATGTATTTGTACCAATACTTTTGAAGAATATCTTTCATTAAATAACTTATGTTGATTATAGGGACACATTTCATTAGTAAATTAAATGAATGGTACTAGACACTTGAGTCATTATAGGTGTTTCACTGGGATGCAAGTGTCGAGTAAGATATAAAATAGGCATAGGTATAGAACTTGTAGAGACATAATATAAACATGTTTGTAGAATTATGAATATGATATAAGGTCTGATTCATCAAAATAACATTGGTCAGGATAAGAGATAAGGAATAGGCACATAGAGATAATGTATGTGAGATTTTATAAAATGGAAAAGGTCTAAAATTCAGAGGAATAACCACAATATTTATTTTCCAAATGTAAAATATTGAGGTGATATATAATTAATAAATAGTAAATAAAATATTCTTAACTTCAAACTCTATGATTTATTCACTATAATGGCATATGATAGTTATCAATTCTATATCTACATTTATTTGATAATTTTCATATATGATGGGTCTAGTAGCCTAAATTTGGTCATGAATACTTGATAATTCTTATTTTATCCATTTTTACCATTAATTAACAATTGTGTCATCAAGTTGACCTATTTTAATCATAAAAAGAGACCTACTTCCATTTCAATGTCATCTACTATCACATTTAGAAATTATCTTAATGTTAAAAACATAATTTTGAAACTATGTCTTAAATTAGATCCAAAAATATTTGCTTTTATTGAAGTGATAAGAACACCCAACAAGATAAGAATGTCGAATTTTCATTTCCATGTTTATCTATTTTTTCCTTCCCTCACAATAGTTAAAATTTAAAAAGTAAAATATCCTTAAGTTTAGCCTAAATATATTTAGACCTTCAAATGAGTCTTTTTAACCCTTAAATTACTATAAAATTACATTAAATTATTTTATTTCAAATATCTTGGCAAGATTATGAATCTATCATAAATTCCTATCTACACAAATTTAAATTAGATATAATTTATCTTTTTTTTCCAAATAAGATTACAAACACTTCAAGTAGTCATGATCCAAGTATTAGTTCAGTTTTACATATCTATAACTACGCATGATCAAGTATTCAAGATAATTCTAGATGCATTCATATAGTAAAAGGAACACAACTGAAAAATCACTTGGATGGGATAAATACATGGAGGTTTGATCCCTCTTTAGAGTATTGGTCTGTAGGTAGCATTAAACATAGTGGGTGTTGTGGTCTAGCACAACTCCAACCACTAAGCCATTTTTAATCCTTCACATTTATTTATCTCCTTGTGGCACAAATCTATTTTTTTTAATTTCAAGAAGACACATATAGGTATTTATATGGTTTTCAAAGATAAAATTGACATAAGAAAACCTAATTTTCACTATCATACTTGACTATGTTGAAAGTTCTAATTTTCTTCAAAAATATAAAAACATTAGTATAGGATAATAATTCCCATCACTATTGATTCTAATAGGTTATTTTTTCCTTCAAGTCAGATAATCATAACTTCTAAGAGGTTTATAGGTTTTTTATGCACTATTTATATTCCTACAGTTTGTTTGCTACTTTAGTCATCTAATGACTCAAAAATCTTAGTACATCTCTATTTTTTATGGTTTAGTCTTTCTTTCATTCATTCTATTTCATCAATTTCTAGTTTCAATTTCCTATTTTAAGTTTATTTACAACACCTTTCTTTATTAAATTTGATTATATAATTAGGGTTGATAATTTTAATATCAATTCAAGTTTAAATAAAATATTTAGTGATCCCACATATTATTTTGTCTAAACCCTATGATTTTACCTAGGGTTTTAACATTATATGATTTAAAAAAATTCATCTTGGGGCAAAAAAAAAAATTGGTTTCAAAAATTTCTCTTTGTTTCTATGTATCTCATTTTTTCCTTGGTTGTGATATATTTTTACATATTATATAATGTATGATATAGTTATTTTTGATGACTATGATAATATAACTATCAAAACATTTACACAAGTTTTATTATGTATTTTTTTTTCAATTTAAGTATAATATGTGAACAATAGTAGACATATATTTAGGATACTATAATCCATGCTCTTAACTCTTAAGATGGAGGTAAATAGTATCCCTCTAACAAGCTCCATGTTGTCACTATCCTAAGAGGTAGGTTGAGTAACCCTATAGTGTCAAATTAATGTAACCAACATGTCATCCCTTAACCCCATGCATCTCCCACACATCCTCTTGATGGTTTTTTTATGAATTTTCAATCATAAGTACCTATGGTTTGTGCATGGGAATCCCTTAAATATAAAATCATCACTATTGAAAGGTTAATAGAAGTGGTACAAAAGAAAAATTAGTATTTGGTTTCAAATATTACATCATGATAAAATTAGATCACATTAAAAAATAATATAGAATGTGCTAGTTTTAATCATGTGTTTTCATATTTACCTACTAATTTTGTTCCTAAAATCATTTTATATCAAGATCTGAAGCCAAAATAGAACACATCTACAACTAGTGATTCAAAACATGAAAAAAAGGATACTAAGAGTTCAAGTGAAACTCTAAGAGACATTATTTGAAACAAAGTGATCAAATTTCCTCCTATTCATCCTTTAAAAATATAAAAATACTATTATGCATATCATATCATGCATGGGCATTATACATATTTTTGTTTTACTTTGAAAAATAAAACACAACATATAATTCATAGTGGTGATCCTATATCAAATAAATCAATCAAGAAATCCATTCACAATACATATCCTATGGAAAAATTGTAAAAATAAAAAAAGAACAAATATGGATAAAAAAGTAACAAGATGGAAAAGTAAGAGTAACAAAATAACCATTTTAAAAAGAATAGGAAAGAATATTTATGAAAATATTTGTCATAAAATAATTTCCAAGACATAATTAATACAAAATATAATGGCCCAAATTTAATTTTTAAGGATTCACAAGAAGAAGATGAAAAATCAAAATCATAACAAGAGAAATTAAAAAAAGAGAAATCATGTGAAGTTTAACAAAAATTGCCTATAAAATCTAATGTTACAAGTGTAGTTTCAAAAGAGAAAATTGTAAATACTTATTCAAATAAAAAAAATCTCACTATCATTGTTCACATTGATGGCAAGCCATATACAAATGTCAAGGTTATAGACTATCAATAAATCAAATTACGTTATACATCATTTATTTTATCTCTTAGTTATAATATTCAACACATAGATCAAATAAATTCATATAAAACATGTTTGGGATAAATAATGTTTAGGGTCTTGTTTGCTTTAAAAACTTGTTGTCTTACTTTTGTTCCTTCTCATCTAGATGCATATGATGTTTTTCTTGGTGGATTATGGTTATAATTAATAGGATCAATGATTGATACAAAAAAATGTTTCATTTAATTTTATAAAAATGTTAAGGTTAATACTACACCTTCAACTCAAGATGATAGAAATGGCATATCAAAAATTCAAGTACAACCTATAAAGTTGGTCCTTTCCTATGTTGACTTTGATTATAAAAATTATGATTGGAATGATAAGACTAACATGGAAGATGAATATTTCAACATAATTGAGGGTTATGAAAAAATTGATATAGGGCATTCAAAAAGGAACCCCCTTGATGATATCCTTGGCATTTGGAAACAAAAATATGATTATACATAGTTTCTAGATTATTGCATCTTATTCTTCCATTTACTTATATTTGAAATAGCTTGATCCATTTTTCTATGCCCTTAAATTTCATTGAATTATTGGCCTATTTTATTTCCTATTTTCAACTCCAATATCTAATTATTTCAAAAGAACAATCAAATATGATCAAACAAGCTATGTTCCTATATGTTGTTATAGTTTGCACTGACACAAACTCATTTTTAAGTCTTGATAGAACTACCAAACTCAAACAAAAATACTTGACATTACTTTCCTAACTTGGTGAACACATCCTTTGCTATTTTATACCAAAAAATAACACTTATATAATCATTAGCCTTAATACTACCAATTTATAGTTTTCTTAGTTAGTTTTAGTATTCTAAATACTGTTGTTCATGAAAAATGTCCCCTTTTTCAATATTTTCTATACATGTGTCATCTTTCAAAATTATACATTTGAGGAAATGAGAATTTGCAATCATCCTGATTACTCTTATTTTTCCCACATACTTCCCAATATCACAATGGGGGCATATTACTCATGTCTCACCTTGTCAATTTCTGTAAGTACATTGCTATCATAGACACATGTTATGATCTATTCATATCTTTCATATTTTTTATGTTTGACATGTTGATTCATTTAATTTTTAGCATTTTTATTTACTAAAAATTTCAAAATATAAAATAATTCAAAATAACCAAAAATATAAAGTTAGGACTTAAACATGATTTTCAATCTAGTCTACATCTTTGAAATATGTTGATTGTCTCATGATTAGTATATAAAACATTATTTATATATCACACATAAATTTCAAGGGTATCCATGAAGTGTTATGAAGGACATACGAACATTTATAAATATTAAGATATTGGACTCTCCTTTACCCATTGGCCTTATCAAGTTAGGTAAATCTTATTCATGGGTGACAATATGTAGGTTTTATTATTTTATAACCATATACTATTGAGATTTCAATTTGATACAAATGTTTTTTTATAATTTATACCTTACACAGTGTACATGAACATGTTATTTTATAGAACACAATTACATGACATATGCATAACTTAGATTACATTTTCTAATTATATGTTCCATTGATGTTGTTTACTTATACATACTAGATTATAATTTTATTCACCTATTATGTTGGATATTGGCCCTTGTGTGAGAATATTGGCTTGATTCATCTCTATGAGAGCTTATATGGTGTGTGACATTTGAACATGTCATTTATTTATTATTTGGTCCTTTTTTATGTGACATTTAACATGTCCATTATTTTTGACATTTATCATGTCTATGCCTATTTTTTGGGACATTTTAACATGTCCTTTAGATTATCCCTTGGCCCATCTATGTAAAAAATTATATCATTTTATGCTTGTTGTGTATATGCTTGTTAAGATTGATGATTTTGATAAATTCCATGATCCATATCATGCACTCCTAACATACTAACATACCAATTATATGAGCTTAAATGATACATTATATATGAATTTACTCTTATATTATATATACAATTCAAAATTTAGGAGGTTAACACATTTCCATATACTACATTTTTCAACGATAACATCCTACTACACATTTTTCAGGTCAAATTTTTCATTTAAAATGAGTGAATTTTTAGGACCAAATTCCCTCACCTCAAAAGGGATCTATTCAGTGGGATTAGTTTTTCATTTAACATGAGTGAATTTTCAGGACCAAATTCCCTCACCTCAAAAGGGGGGCTATTCAGTGGGATTTTCATGCATAAGATGAGCCATTTTTAAAGATCAAAATTATTCATGAAGACAATCACAATTACAAAGTTTTAAATTTAGTTATTGGCACACACTTTGGGGGCATATGTCATTGCATATGCACACATATTTTTAGTTTCAAGGAGCAAATTCATACAATTTTAAGGTTAAAATGAGCATTCACATACAATTTCAAATTCTAAAATTACATTGAGAAAATAATAACATGTTTATGCCATGTTATTTTGGACATGATAGAACCATGGGTGTACTCCATTCTCTTGTTATCATGTTTTTATATAATAGGATATACTAGAACAATACTAGGATGTTACAATTAAATCTACAAGCCATATGTAGTGGTTGATTCAATTTAATTACACATTTCATGACTTTGAGTTACTAATAATTCCAAAATTATTCATGTGAATCCATTAGATTCTAACCCATTTCTATCTTTGGGTTACAAATATTGATAGACATAATCAAGTTTCAAACTTATTCAATGACCAATAGTTTCACTTCAAAATATCAAATGAATATTAGGGTCTGATCACCCCTAATTTTATCCTATAGTTTGGATAATGAAACATATTATCCAAGTGATTCATTAGAGGAATCAATTATATAATTCTTCAAGGTAGTACAATCACCAATAAAAGTCACAAAACTTAGAATGGTTGTCACACATTTAGGTGTATTTATTCCATACTCTAATTTAAGTTTTCAAATTACTCAAATACATTAATTTTGAATTTATAAAATTTCATTTCTAATTAAATATATTCAAAATTTAATCCAAATTTAAAATTTTCAACTTTTAAAAGGAGAAAAATAAATCTCCATATGTTTTTTAGGATTATCCAAATAGTATGATGCCTTGCACTATTGATGGATGTAGCTAAAATATAAAGTGCGTCTTACACACTAAAGTAAGTCATTCCTTTAATTTAGTAATTACATTTCTATACTAAATTGTGGGGGTTGGGGGGTGGGAATTTATTAACTTAAATTTAGTCATGAATACTTGATAATACCTATTTTTATCCCTTTTAACCTTTAATTTACATGTGCACTTAATTGACACGTATTTTACCAATTTGACCTATTCTAAGCACAAGAAGAGACATATTTCCATTGTAAGACCATATACTATCACCTAAATAATTATATTACTACTAAAAACACCTTTATGAATATGTTTGTATTGACTCAAAACTAAAACACTATACTTTCCCTAAAGAGATAGGAACACCCAACATGACAAGAATGTCCAACATTCTTGTCCCTCTTTACTGATTTTTCCCTTCCCTCACAAAAAATCAAAATTTAAAAAAGGAAATTATCATTAGGGTTATCCAAAGTATTAATAAAGTTTCCAATGAGTGTTTTCCCCTCTTCAATCACTATAAAATTACATTTCAGTTTCATTTCAAACATCTTGGAAAGCTTATCAATTTATCACAAAATCTTATCTACACAAGTGCACATTAGATAAAAGTTTGTTATTATTTCTAGATCACCTTAAAATTAATTCAATCCATCTTGAGCAAATTTTGAGTTTATTTTTACATATCCCTATCCAATCAATTTCAATTATTCAAGCCAATTATAAATGCATTCATAGTTAAAAGATCATAATTACATAAAACACTTAGGTGGGATAACTGCATGGAGGTTTAATCCCTCTTAAGAGTATTGGTATGTAGGCATCACCCAACACAATGTGGTGTTTATTTTTGTCAAAACTTCAATCTCTAAACCCTTTTTACTCCTTCACATTTATTTATCTCATTGTGGTACAAAGCTAGGGTTTTAAATTTTAAGAAGGCACATGCATGTCTTTACATAGTTTTCAAAGATAAAATCAATGTAATATGACCTAATTTTCACCATCACACCTAATTTCTATAAAATTTCATGTTTTATATAAAAAAATATAACTATATCCTAGGCCATTAGTGCTAATCACTATTTACCCTATTAGCATTCTTGTCCTTAAAGTCACACATGCACAACTTCTTGGAGGTTACTAGGTTTTATGTACTTTTTATATCCTATAGTATGTTTTCCAATTTAGTCATGTGATAACTCCAAAATATAAGTATATATCTCTTTTTCATAGTTTAATTTTGTTCAAATTCATTATATTTTATTAGTTTCCAATTAATCAATTTCAATTTCATTTATGTAAGTGTATTTTTAGTACCCTACTTTATTCAATTTAATTTATCTAATTAGGGTTGGTATTTTCAATATTAATTAAAATTCAGATAAAATAGTGGACATTAGTTATTAATCATGTATATAAATATACTTAAATTATGAATAAATTTATAATTGGCCTTTCAATGTAGTTATATATAAAAAATAATGACATTTCTATTTTTGTTACACTTTAAGACTTATAATACATTTTTGTCTTGTACTATTACATGGATTATGATATATAGTACAATCTTCATGCATCATATCAAAGTTTTTTTATCATGATTGATGCATACATAGTTCATATAATATGAATCAATGGGTAGAAGCATACCGACATTGGCAAAATAAAAATAAAAATAAAAAAAACATTTGAAGGAATAAAAAAATCAAAACCATTAAATAAAATAAAAAAATAATTTTAACAAACTTATATATGTGGCATGTTTACCTATATTAGATGTTTTCCTTATTCACATTTTATACATTTATGATTTGCACAATATTTATTGAGTGCTATGTAGATTCATAGGTTATATAATACTATTTCTCACATTGTGCACCCACATCTTGGAGGAGCTAATTTCATAGACAAAATGTCCTAACTTAGGGGGATTTACATTTCATATGATTATTTCATGGTGATATATATCCTTGCTTTACATTATCATATTGATATATATTACTATATATTATACTACTATCTTATACATTTATTATCCCAAGAATATTCTACTTTATAATTTTTACACATTTACATTGATTCTTTATGTGCATTTTCTTTCTTATGAATGCATTTATTTTCTTATGTGGGAATCATGATTTTATAGGATCCTCTTGTCATCATGTCTTGTGAGTGGAGTCACTAAATTGTGTTTGGCCATTAAAATTTTGTGATACCAACTTAATTACTCTAAATATACTATCATGCTTACCCACACACACACACATAAAAACACACACACACACTTGTTTTGTGACTATGTTTCTATGGTGATTACACACACACACACACACACACACACACACACACACACACACTCACACACACACACACACACACACACACACACACACACACACACACACACACACACACACACACACACACACACACACACACACACACACACACACACACACACACACACACACACACACACACACACACACACTTTTTTGTTTGCCTATGTTTCCATGATGATTACTATGAAAATATTGGGGAATTTACCATATTATGTTCTCATTGATTTATCTACCCATCTAGGGGCATGTGTTTACATGATGTACTAATTTATCCCATTTTTAAATTTAAATTTAAATGATATTATAGCATGTTTTTATGCTAATACAAAATAAAAATGATACTATAATCATAAAAAAATCAAATTTTGTATATGTAAATAATAACATGCTTTTGATATTTTATTCATCTAACATATGTTGATAAAAATTCAATTACATAGGTTTTGGATAATAAAATGTGGTGAATAATTTATTTTTCATAGAATATAGTTATTTGAACATGTTTATTGTTATATTATTGATTGTAGCAAAAAAATCATCTCTCACCATAAAAGGGTGTATATATAAAGGCATTTTTAAATTTCAAGATGAAATGAAATGGGCAAAGATGAACTAATTAATCTACTTCCTTGATCTAGAAAGGGATTGAGTGTTGGTGAATCATAAAGGAGTGTGTTGTATATGTTTCAATAACCTTCATAAATTCTAGGATATGTGTGTCATTCATTGGAGACTCCCATGATAAAGTGATAGGCTATGTTCCTATAAATGTCTATAAATGGAATAATTTTGTTAGAATTTGGGGGAAATAGAAAATAGGTGTATTCTTTCCCATGTTTGATTTCAATTTTGAGATTTGATTTCAAATTTAAAATTTAAGTATTTGTAAATCTCAAAATATATCATAAGAAATTTAAATACCAAAAAAAATGGTACTTATTTTAGGTAAATCATCTAATCAAGTGTGGATGGAAAATTAGCAAGAGAAAGGTCAAAATCCTTCATCCATCCTTAGGTAAGTGAAGGTGTATATTTTAGACAATTTACATATTTAATTTTACACAAACATGCATTTTAATCACATATTGGGTGAATCATGTTGACACCTAAATAGTTATGAAATGTCTCAACTTTACTTGTATTTGTGAAATAATAATTATGAATAGTTAGTTTTGCATAAGGTGTTTTGCGTAAGTACTTGGTTATATAGTCTGATTGTGCAAGTTATAATGGTTACTTAGTCTTGCATGGAGTTTTAATTTGGTATTTTTCAATGTTTTTATCATGTGAAGATGATGTAAAATCTATGAATTTTGAATGATATCAATAATAGTGAAATTATGGATATTGTGATGTGGTTCTCAGTCGTTGAGTTGCAATAAGGCAATGTAAGGAGTTATGCAACATGCACAATGAATAAATGTTATTTAAATGTGTTATAAAACATTGTCTACCTATATTTGTTAGATTGAATAGGTGATATAATCATTCTAGTGTAACTATGACATGGACCTATAATGGAGGTTTACATACTATTGACTTGGCATAGTAGTTGGTGCATATATATTATTCTACATTGCTAACATTACAAGTGAATTTTTTTTATAAGACATTTAAAGGATTATGGAGACACCATAAATATAGTTACATAGAATATGTGTAACATGTTTTGTTGAATTTTAAATACACATAGTCAAGAATGTGCATTCAAATATATAAGAGATCACTATTAAAGGATAATATATAACCTTGTGACTTGATCATAACATTTTATGATATCTAATTTATATTATAATTAAATTAGGTTATTGTGTTCATTTTTTTTACTTGAAAGGGTTTTCCTAGGTGAGAATTTTATTTTATGTATGTGTATGTACTTGTCATCTTCTCTATGCCTAGCTTAGATTTGCTTTATTAAAACTAGTGTGTGTATTTTTATCATGCTACAAGACTATTCCCCAATAAAAATTTGGCATATAACCCTAATTCCATGTTTTATTCCCCTTTTTTTGAAAAATTATACATTTTAACCATTTTTAATCTGGCCTCATCCCCACATAACTCTATATTTAGTACATAGATCTTAGAATCCCATCAACACTTCTTCAAAATTTATCCATTAGCAACTTTTTATTACATCTTATCTATTAGCTAGCTTTACTAAAAATAGGGCCTCATTTATCTCCTAGAAAATGTCATGGGTGTATTGGCCTATCGTAGACAAACTTATACCTAAATGGGTTTGTAAATTTTGTTTTTATCAGTTTATCTCTTTATTATCATTTATCATGAGTTTTAAATCTCCCCATTTGTATTTTATAAATTTTTGCAATGCACATTATTTATAATAGATATTCTATTAAACACAATATTTTTCCAATCCATTTAACAGAGAGAAGGGAGAACATTTGACACTTCACTATATTAAATGTCAAACTGAGAGCTAAATTTCTCCATTTAAATGTTGCTTCATTGAGTCAAATCCTAAACAATTTTAGAACTTATCTATCATAATCTTCATACAAATATCATTGTGTCAAAAGAGGCTAATTATATTGTATTAGTTTTATTGATCACTTCTAGGGAAGAGGAGGTTGAAAACCTTATTTGATCTATTCCATTCAAACACCACATAACTATGTCAAGGTGTAATTTGGAGTATGCACGATACATAGTTTTTAATAATAATTTGTAAACTTATTAACTCTATTAATTTGTTTTTATTTTTGAGAGTGAAACCTAGGTCAAATTGAAGATTTCTCCCTATAGAATATTTTATCCTACACATTTTCTCAGTAAAAGTATAGACATAATTAGGAAAACACAACTTAAAAGCACCATAAAAATTAGACTATTAAACCCCATAAAAACACATTTTAGTCGACTAGAGATATATGTAGTAGCATATAGACATACCTAGTATCATAGGGACCATAAATATGTGGTTGGGATTGTTATGTTTGGTCTTAAATAAAACATGTATATATAGGTATGGGTATGTATGAGAGTAGTACATATATCCAAAAATTTATGAGCAAGTGAATTATAGTCAAAACCATAATAATATATACTTAGATTTAAAAAAAAATCTAAGATGTGATTGATTCTTAACCTCTTTGTAAATTTTTTGTATTGCTCTATCTTTCATTTGTGACACCTACGCTTATTTTTATTACTTAGCCTTCTAGATATATTTAAATCCTATATTTTAGTTCTATATGCTTAGATATATTTAATTATAGATTTTTACACCTTTTTTATGTAAAACCCATCATTAGTGTAAAATTTAGATCCAATTTCATTTAATTACATAAATGAGTCAGTTGGAAATAGAATTGGGATTAATCAACTCTTGATTAATGCTAATTAGTTTTAACTAGGTTTTTATAATTTGACTCAACCCATTTTCATGCCTAGTTGGGTTTGGTTACTTGATTAAAATCACTTTAATAACCAATTTATTTTATATTTTTTTTTAAAAATAAGTGAATTAATTCCTTGGATAAGATAAACTTCTATATAAATCTAAAATATTTAGATATGTAATAAATGACACAAACTAATTTAGAACTTTATAAATTTGGAAATATTCTAAAAGGGGAAAGTAATAAGGAAAATACAACTTAGCTATAAAAATAGAATGGAAGATTGCATCTAAGACTAAAATTTACTGGGGAGTTATGTTTATTGATTGTGGATATGAAATGGTTTTGTAGGCTCTTCAAACAAAAGTGGTATAACTTGATAGGGTAAAAAATTGTTGTTGTCCTTAGGTAGATTCAATGTCTGATGGATGATGTAGCTCTAATATTTATATGACACATTCACTTTTTAATATGTGTTATGCTAGCTATATGGGAGCCTATAATCCATTATGAAAACCATTGTGTATTTTCTCATTCACTTGTAACCCTAGTTTAATGGACCAAGAGGACAAAGGAAATCACATGGTAAAAATGGGTTAGCAGTTGAAATTTTTATTGACCTCAAAACCCTCAATGTTGAGCACTACATGAATACCAATACTCTGAAAAGGGATAAAACTTCATGTAGTTATTCCATGCTATATTGGTGTGTGTGAAATACTAGTGTAAAATGCTAAATGTTGGTGTAATCTTGGTGTGATTAAATACTTCAACTATGAGTTGTGTGTTCAAAACACAATTACTAATAAACCATTCAATCAATTCCACTTAAGCATGAATGAACCATTTATAAAAACATGAACATATAATAAACCTTTCATATACTAATTGACTACATTAACCTCAGATACCTGATGTCAACCTTAGATCTCTCATTATGTTACCTACTACACTTTAAAGATCATGCTTCTATTGATAGAAGAATGTATTCATGAATCCTAATGGATCCACCCCATTTCATAGGCCCTAAAAAACCATGTACTCAATATATTTATATTGTTGTTTCCAAAATTAGCTCATCTTGTTTTGAAACAACCCCTGCGAAACTTATCCGTTTTGCCATTTGTCTCTCTAAGTCAATTTTTGAGACGGGTTTTTCTCATTCTTGTTTTGGCTCAATTGATACCATTCAAAATTCATAACATCTTTTCATTACATTTTCCCCAAAATGTGAAATTTGTTACAGTCTCGATACGACCAGGGGACCAAAATTTTGGCTTTTTCAGTGTTAGCCATTTTCTTTTGTTTTCATGCACGGGTGGCAATTTTTGCGATTAGTGCATTATTTTTCCTTTTATACATGTAGGAGTGGCAAAATTTTCCACCCCTGCATCTAGACATGCATGAGTGGCAATTTTTTTTGCCCCTATATTTTTTATTTCTCACATGTAGGAGCAGTAAATTTTGCCACCCCTACATGTCTCTTCATTTTTCAGTGCAAGGGCAAAAAATTTTGCCACCCCTGCACTGCCTCAATTTTCACACACGACATTTATTGCCATGTGCACCAGGTGTTTGGGGTCAGTTTTCACCCCATTTAATCCAATTTTAACCTCATTTTGCTTCATTCCTTCCTCTCCTCCTCCTTCCTTCTACCTCTGGATGATCCAGTGAATGGGTAAAAGTGCATTTTGGTGGATTTGAGCTCTTGGTGTGCGTGGTTTTCTAGGTAGGTCTTGTATTTGGCATTTATTTCTTTTTCTTTTTTTATGCTTTTAGTTTTATTTTTGTTTTTTCTTTTTTTCTCCCTACCCTTCGGCCCCCTTCCTCTTCTAAGGCTATCCCCATATGCTCCCTAGATTTCTACGAGCACTGCGAGCTCAAATCCAGAGTTGGAAGAAATTGGAGAAAAAAGTAAGGGTGGCAAAAATTGCCACCCTAGCATGTGGATAGGTTTTCATATGCTATCCCCATATGCTCCCTAGATTTATTTTTGACAAGCTAGTCCTAATGGAGCTGTGTAGACAAATGGTTGTCATACACATTAGGTAGATGGAATTGAAAAAGCCAGGTTTTAGGTTCCTAGTTAAAATTGGTAGATACTCAGTTTTGACTCCAGCCAAAGCAAAGGTCATGGAGATGGAAATGAAATTGGTTACTATGAAATAGTTCAAGAGGAGGGAAAATTTTGACTATAGGGGTGTCAAAGACATGATTAGAAGAAAGACTCAGTTTCATGAGCCTATGATCGAAGACATCTGGGTAGACCTGAGGACAGTCGAAGAAATTAGGAGGATGGACTATAGCAGGCTGACTTTGGAATAGATCAAATAATTGGGGCTTACAAATATTCCCTCTAATTTGGTCGATGATAAAAACATTATAAACATTAGGTACCTAGTCGAGAAGGTTCCTGACTCTAATCTTCCTCCAATCCAGTGGTCCCAAAAAGAATTGACTTCTTTGAGGAAGAGATTCAAACCAATATTGGCTAACACCAATGATTGGTTAGCAGCCAAAGGGATCACACTGAAGGAGTTCATTACAGGATCAGAGGCTGAATTCTAAGTGAAAATGAAGAAGGCAAAAAATAAGACCAAGAATGAAGGTGATGTTCCTTCTCCATCTAGGTCTCACATGCCTAGAATCATTTGTGTTTCCAAGAAATTAAAGCTTGTTGAGGAGCCAGAATCAACGGCTAAGGGAGTTAGAGAATAGAGCTCCCAAGAATAGGCAACTCAACAAATGGAGACAGATGACAGGCCCTCAGAGCAGCAAATAACTAAGCCTCTACCTTCCCAAGAAGGGGCATGACCACTTATAGATGTCTCTCCTTCACCACCTCAATCTCCTGTAGCATCTCATTCACCTCTATCTCCCATCAGTGTTCCTTCTTTTGGAGCCACCTCTCCTTCCAGGTTCATGTTTGGTGATCCTCAAGGTGCTTTTGGAGATACTCTTCACTCCTCAGGTTCTATTCCTAGTCTGGCATCTCCTTCTTTCAACCTAGGAGAAAGTTTTGCCCTTGATCAATCAACAGCCGGTATGGTTTCACCAGTTACTCCAACCGTGACCACTGTTACCACTAGCAGTATAGACATCACCCTGGTGACACCAACTGCAGGAACCATTACCACAATAAGTACTTCTCTCCCTCTTTGGATGTTAGGTTTCAAACCCAAAAGAAAGAAGCTAGCCATCTCTGCAGATGACTTCAATTTTGGCAAGATAGCACCGGTGAAAGTTAAGGCCCCTAAGAGACCAAGGATCGTTTCAAAATTGGTTGAAGAAAAGGGGCATAAATTTCTGGAAATAGCTAAATCTCCATAGGATGTAACCCTTGAGGGTTTTGACATGAGTAGATATTCCATTTCTCATGTTGAACTTGGAAAAGTTACTAACGAAGGTGCGAAAAGTGATCTATAGTCTGCAATGGACATCATGGTTCAAAAATTTGATAGAGAAAAGGAGATGAAGGATTACTATAAGGCCAAGGTAGAGCAATTGACTGTAGTAGTAGGGAAATTCACCTTTACCCCTGAAGTAGTGACCCCAGAAGCCTTTTCTATAAATGACCCTGTTATTCAGAAAGCAGAGAAAACCTATATGAAAGGGAAAGTGCTAGAGGATTACATTGAAAAGATGCACACTCAAAGAATTTCCTTACTTACAAAAGTTGCTAAGAAGATAGACAAGATGAAGAAGGTGAGGATAGATTTATAGGACCTTATCTCACTTACTTCTCAAGATATTGATAGTATAGAGAAATATCTTAGCAAGTGGAGAGAAATGAAGGATCTGAAGAAAAGCACCTTGATATCCATCGGCATTATTTCAAGCAAAAATTAGCTATGTTGAGATCAATAAATCACTGATATACAGGATTTAGGTACTCAAAGAGTTGATCAAAGATCTCAAATCTTCCAAAGATGCTAATGAGAAAAGTGACACAGGCCTGTTGAATAGATTGGAAGAACTGCCTTGCAACCTCACCTCCAAGAATAATCAATTTCTCTCAGCCGAAGAGATGATCTGAGGGTTCAAAGGTATGATTTAGAGGGATTTTGAAGAAAAAGCATTCTCAATGACTTCTATGGATAACATTTTAGATACTCAGTTAACCCTAGATAATCTAAGATCGAGGTTAACTATTCATGTGAAGGCAATCATAGTATTGAAGGATGCTACAATCAGGGCCAGAGTGATCTTCAAGAATACCATTACACCAGATAGTATAGGAATTCAGGCATCGATCACCATGTATGATGCTCATCTGAAGAAGTCTGGCGGCAAAAGCTAAACCATTTTCCCCTTCTCTCTTCTTCCTCTCTTCTCATGCACTTTTGTCATGTAAAAGTGCATGCAATTTTTTAATATGTAATTACATGTAAAAAATATAGAAAAATATCTCAAAGTCAAAGATGACTCACCTTTGACTAAGGTATTTTTGTATTTTAATCTTTTTCAATTTTTGTAAGTTTCTCCCTATATATAGGAAGGACCTCTTTTGTAAAAGGATCTCTGATAATTGAGAGCAAAAACTCTACTGAAATTGAGACACTTCTTGAGACTTTGTGCTCAACTTGTAAATCATATTTTATCGAATGAATGAGAAACAGGTTTATTTTAGACTTTGTGTTGAAGTAATCTATGTTATTTAAGAAATAGTTCTTATGTCCTCTTTCCTGATAATCTCTTATCTATTTGATTTAATAAGCAAAGTGTGTGTGTTGATTTTATCTGAGGATGTTTCTAAAAGATAAAAGAGAGACTTTGAGCTACTTTTAACTTGGTGATCCTTTTACCCTTTGTAGTTTCAGGCAAAGACTTTGTGCTTTGTTTCACTCTATAGTTACGCATATTCTGAATCAGTGAAGGAGGCAACGGAAGACTTTGTGCTTACGTGGGTTTCCTTGTGAACTTGGTTACATACTTTAAGGGATTTTCTACTCTATGTTGGATACCATTCCTAAAAGAAGAGGAATGTTCTTAGCCAATGACTAGGATTTCTCTCTCTTGCTCCTTGGACATCATCTCTAAAAAAAGAAAGATGGATGATGTCATACCATCCTGAGCATTATTTTTTTCTTACTTATATATATATACATATAGTGCATAAATATTCATAGGGAACCTCCCATTGATGAGAGGAGAGATTTACCTCATCCAGATGTGGTAAACCCATACTTTTTGTGGCATAAATCTCCTTGTGCTATGGCTGATATACCCATTTTGTCATCAGTTAGTTGATGACAAAATATTCACCCAACAACTTTTTGGGGACTCCGTTGGGGATACAAACGTGTATTTTGAAGCCTCAAGCTTCAACTTGAAGTATTTTTAGTCCCTTTTTATTTTGACACTTTGGTATATCTACTGTACACATGAGGCCAGAGAGCTCAGGGTATTGTTGATCCTATATTCGAGCTGGTACAACAGAATAATTTTGAGATTTCTCCTTCATCATCTCATCTTCAACGAATTAGGAGCTTCCCTCCTACCAATGTCAGATCTCCCATACCTGGTGAAGCTTCTATCTTTAATACTGGTAAGGCTTTGTCATTATTGACCCCACCAAGATTTGTTATCCCACCATTTAATCATCCTATCATAATGGCTCAAGGTCTATGGGGAAATTCTTTTGGTCCTCTTAATTTGATCCCACCCTTGCATGAACTACCTCGTAGTTCTAGGAAAAATTTTCCCAAGTTTTTTGGTGATGAGAAGGTTTATCCTAATGAGCACATCACCACCTTCTCTATAGCATGTGGTGTAATTAATGTGGAATTTGAAGATGTAGCAGTGAGACTTTTTGTAGAAACTTGACAAGGTGCTACTGAAAATTGGTTCTACCACCTTCAAGCTTGAACTATAACTAACTGGAATACACTAAAGTCCAAATTTGAAGCTAGATTTAAACTCACTAAAGATGCACATGCCTTGTTAGTGCAGCTGACATAGATGAAAAAGAAATCCCAAGAACCCATGAGGGATTTCATAGCCAAATTCAACAAGTTAAGGAACCATATTCCAACCATTGCTCAGCCCATGCTAGAGAATCTTAAGTGCTTCTTTATCAACTCGTAACTTCTTGAAGTAAGTTTCTTATTGAGATGAGCTGGCCCTATGGATCTCGCATTGGCTCAAAATTTGGCTACTAAAATTGAGGATAATCTTATCTTTGTAAGTAAGATCAGAAAAGACTCCAGTAAAAATAGATTCTCTTCATCTGCTGAAAGCTCTTCTACAAGCACTACAGATCGTATGGTGCAAAAAGTAACAAATGAACTAATAGCTTTGAAGAGACAAATGGCCCAAGGTATGTCTTCTCCCACCTATCAAGATATGCCAAGGAGAACATTCCAAAATTAGTAATATTAAGGCAATGCTGCCTGGAACCAAGGGCAAACAAATTGCCTACCTCCCCCTCCAGGGAAACTGGCCATTGAAGTAACACCTGCCAATACAGCAATTGGTTACCTAGAGATTGAACATGACTTTTTGCTCCAACCTGAGTTGGACCAACAAGATGATGCTAATCTCTTTGAAGGGTAGGAAGAAGAGTTAGCTGGTGACTCCAATATTGGTTTCCTGGATTACCAGGATGAAGCTGGAAGTAAAGGAGAAGGGTTGGATGGATCTTATGTTATTTTTACCAGATCTCAAAACTAGTTAGCTCCATAGGCTGAAAAAGGACAAGCAAAAAAGAACCTCAACTGATGGTTTTCATTGCTAAACAAGGGAATCCATTGCCTCCTCAATCAAAAGATCAGGTAACTCACAAAAAAGTAAGTACCTCTAACCACCCCATACCTTCCACGTCTATTGCTCAGACTAGCGCCACACCCACTAAAGACCAAGATGATAGACTCTCTTCCTATATTTCAAATTCTTTTCAATTATTTGATATAATTGATCATGCTAGAAAGACTAAGATCCAAATGACAGAGATTGAGTATTTGAGAGCTAACCCTGAACAATTTGATAGGTTAGCGGAATATGTGAAAAATAAAGCCGTTCCGTTCATGATACCCCCAAGGATAAATCCACCCAAAATAATATTGTCGTGACTCCTCCAATTTCTCCTAGGAAAATAGAACCTTTTTATGTTTTCCTACCAATAAATGGTTACAAATTGAGTAATTGCATAATAGACTCTGGAGCCTCAGATAATGTCATGCCTGTCAAGGTGGCAGATTCCCTTGGTCTAACTTTGACCAAAACTTTTGGGAGGTGTTTTTCTATGGAAAACAAGCAAGTCCCACTCCTTGGTTAGATAAAAGATGCCCAATTTACTTTCACAGATTTTCCAAAAAAGAGGATAAAAATGATGGTTCTAGTGGCCAATATTCCAGCCTCTTATGGCATCCCGCTTGGGTAGAATTTTTGCAAAGATGTTGGAGGTGAGCTGAGCATGGATTTGTCAAAAGCAAGGATCCCAATTCAAGGTGTTATGAAGAAATTACTTCCTAAAAAAGATGCAAGATATGTAGTCACCTGATCATCAGCATCGGAAGCCCAAATTTTATTTAAGTCTTCTGGCATGGGCAACTACTTCTTATCTACAGACGAAGCCCATGAGGCATCCGATGAAACTCCTATAAGTGACAACTTGAAAATGTGTTCAGCTGACACAACAAGAGAATCAGCACAGTGAAATGAATTCATGGAAGAACCTCTTCCCCCAAATGAAAAAGTTTTCAAAGGAAAAGTAGTGTCTAGTGAGGTATGGATCTTAGAATTTGATGGCAGCTACTCTTCTACCGATTTAGGAGCTAGAGTTTTGTTGGTATCTCCTCAAGGAGATATTGTTCCTTTATCCTACAAGTTGTAGTTCAACAACACCAACAACACAGCTGAGTATGAATCCCTATTACTCAGATTACAGGCTGATAGATAAAAAGGCATTAAACTACTCCATGCTAAAGGGGACACCAAATTGGTGGTTTGCTAGATAATAAACCTCTATCAAACCAAGAATGAAATATTGTGCCACTATCACAATCTTGTCTAGGACCAAATTGAAAATTTTGATGCTTTCAACATCTCTATCATTCCAAAAGAATTCAATGACCAGGCAGATGCATTGGTTGTTTCTGCTACTCTCTTGGTTCCCCACCTAGATTTTAAAGGAGATAAGTACACTATTAAACTAGTCTTTCAACCAAGTGTACCTGATAATGCTGGCCATTAGCAAGTATTCAACAATGATGATGAAATAATTGCCTTCTTAGAGCAAAAGGATAGCTTTGAACAACTATATTTTGAGGTCAATAAACTTTGGGAATGTGAAGCCACTTCTGAATCAAATGTGAACACAGGTGCAAATTTCCTGCAGCTTAAGGGGAATAAGATTCCCAAAGCCCTGGTTTCTCTAGAGAAATTGTCTGATAACCATGACAGATTTATTAAACAATAGCGAATGGATTCAAACTCCTCTGAAGATTTTGATCAAGTAAACCTGGGAACCAAGGGAGATCCTAAGATGGTAAACATTGAGAAATGTTGCACTCCTGAGGAGAGATTCAATCTTGCTAATCTACTCTGCCAATATATAGATGTCTTGGCTTATTCCTATGATGACCTAAAATCACTTAGGCCTGATGACATTCACCATGACATTCCTCTTAAGGTGAACTGTGTGCCTTACAAGCAAAAGTCCAAGCAATATAATCCAAAAATCTCAGGTACCATTTTAGCTGAGATAGAAAAAATGCTTGATGCCTAGATAATTTTTCTAATCCATCACTCCACATGGATTGCCAACATAGTGCCTATCAGAAAGAAAAATAGTGAAATTCAAATCTGTGTGGATTTTAAGAACTTGAGTCAGTTATCTTTAAAAGATAACTACCCTCTCCCTATCATGGATCAAGTTCTAAAGATGGTAACAGGTTCATAGATGTTATCAATGCTGGTTGGTTTCTTAGGGTACAATCAAGTTGAAGTTGGAAAAGCATATCAACATAAGACTACTTTCACCACACCTTGGGGTACCTTCACCTATCGAAGAATGCCTTTTGGACTAATAAACATAGGTGCCACTTTTCAAAGAGCGATGGACCTCACTTTCAAAGATGAAATGGGTAAGTTTATTTTAGTATACCTGGATGACTTGATGGTATTTTCAAAGCATCGTTCTGACCATGTCCACCATTTGCAAAGAATACTAGAATGATGTCATCAGAATGGTATTTCTCTAAATCCAAAGAAATATATCTTTTAGGTGACTGAAGGGAAACTTTTTGGACACATTATGTCTCGAAAAGGTATTAAAATTGATTTATAAAGAGTCAAGTCCATCCAATAACTTACTCTGCCTACCAGTAAAATTATGGTTCACTCTTTCTTCAAAAAGGTGAATTTTCTTCAGAGGTTCATTCCTGAGTTCACTGAGAAGACCCACCACATTGTAAATATGATGAAAGGCAATGCTACCTTCAGGTGGACTGTAGAGGGTAAATCAGCCTTCAGAGACATCAAAGAAACAATCGCTCGCGCACCAATCCTGGTTTGTCTAGACTACACCAAAAGCTTCAAAATATATAGTTATGATTCAAAACATATGCTCTCAGCCATTTTAGTTCAACAAAACAAATAAAGCATGGAATCTCCTATCTCCTTCATGAGTTGTCCACTCAAGGCTCATGAGCTGAAATATTCCAACATGGAGAAGCATGCATAAGTGGTGGTCAAAGTAGTCAAGCATTTTAGGTTTTATATCCTGAATTTGCACACTGAGGTTTTGGTCCCTGATACAATAGTGAAGTCTATTTTGACTCAATAAGAGTTTGGTACGAAGATGGGTAATTAGATCACCAAGATTCAAGAGTTTGATCTAGACATCAAACCTACCAAACTTGTGTGGGAAAAGGGTCTCCGTTAGTTGATTGCCAACAACATTCCTGAAGGAGTAGAAAGCGAAGAAATAGAGATTGAAGGCATACCCACGGTCCTCTTTGTTGCCACTACTGATGAGTGGTATTCTGACTTGCCTATTTTTTGACTTATGGTGAGTGTCCCGCTCATCTCTCTTATAAAGAAAAATGGAATGTTAAACTAAAGGCTGTTAGTTATGTTTTTTAGGATAATGGTCTGTATAAAAAGAACTTGGATGGGGCATTTCTTCATTGTGTTGATAAGGTAAAACAAAATAAATTCTTGAAGTGTTTCCGCAATTTGGCCTGTAGAAGGCATTTTTCTGCACTAGTGATAGCACACAAGATTTTGTGAGCAAGGTACTATTGGCCTACGTTGTTTCAAGATGCCTACAAATGGGTGCATAGATGTGAATTGTGTCAACAATTCATCAGAAAGCCTAAATTAGCTACATTACCTTTCAAGCCAGTAATAATCGAAGAGCCTTTTCAATAGTGGGGTATCAACTTCATTGGCACAGTCAAGCCATCTTTGAGTGCCGAACTTGATTATGTCCTCATGGTAACTGATTACTTTACCAAGTGGGTGGAGGCCATCCTGACCAAGCACGCTATGTCTGAAGTGGTTTGCAGTTTTTTTAAGGAAAATATCATTTCCTGATTTGTGGTCCCACTCAAAATTGTAACAGATAATGCGGCCTATTTCTCTTCACATCAAATTACTCAATTCTATTTTTATTATGGGATTATATCCCACACTTTAGATTATTTCCCACAGGGAAATGGCCAAGTAGAATTGAGCAATAAGAACCTAGTCACTAATATCAGGAAGTTGGTAGATGATAATTAGAAGATGTGGCACAAAGCATTGTTTGATGCTTTATGGGCAAATAGGATTACCCCCAAGAAGGCCATAGGTATGTCACCTTTCCAACTTCTATATGGCTTGAATGTAGAGATAACCATCACTTTAGAACTACCAGTGCTTAGGTTAGCCAAAGCAATTCAATATTCAACCTTTGAAAGTTTAATCGACAAAAGAATCATGTGTCTGACTGAACTCAATGAGTAGCGAACCATGGTGGTGGACCGGATTACGGTGCATCAAAATTAGGTGAAGAATTTTTTTGATAAAAGGCTAAGGTTCATGATTTTCAAATCAGAGATCAAGTCTTTTTATGGGACAAGAGGAGAGAACTGAAGGGAATGCACGACAAATTTGACTCTTTATGGAGAGGTCCATTCACCATTCAACAGCTCTGTGGTGAGAATAGATTCTTACTAAAGTATCAGGATGAAACGTCGTTTGCTCTACCCCAGAGTGGGTAGCATCTTAAGCTTTTTAATCCTTGAAGCTTAGATGGATCCACTTGTATATTTGTATAGTTTTTTATGTTTTATTTGTTTTTCTTTCATTTTAGCCTGACTTCGTAGCCCAATGGCTTAGATGAATGCACTTAGAGACTGGTTTCTACTCCCATTGATCATTTTGATTAATGGAAGTACCCTAATAGGAGCCAGCTATTATTTCCAAAATCAGCTCAGCTCATTTTGAAATAACCCCCTATGAAACTTATCCATATCGCCCTTTGTCTCTCTAAGTCAGTTTTCAAGACAGGTTTTTCTCATTCTCATTTTGGCTCAACTAATACCATTCAAAATTCATAACATCTTTTCATTACTTTTCCCCAAAATGTGAAAGTTGTTATGGTCTCGATATGACTAGGGGACCAAAATTTTGGCTTTTTTAGTGTTAGCCATTTTCTTCTATTTTCATGCACGGGCGGCAATTTTTGTCGTCAATGCATTTTATTTTCCTTTTGTACATGCAGGAGTGGAAAAATTTGCTACCCTTGCATCTAGACATGCATGGATGGAAAATTTTTCTGCCCTTACATTTTTTATTTCTCACATGCAGGAGTGGCAAATTTTGTCACCCCTGCATGTCTCTTCATTTTTTAGTGCAAGGGCGGTAAATTTTGCCACCCCTGCACTACCTCGATTTTAATGCACAACATTTATTGCCACACACACTGGGTGGTTGGGGTCAATTTTCACCCCATTTAATCTAATTTTAACCTCATTTTGCTTCCTTCCTCTCCTCCTCCTGCCTTCTACCTTTAGATGATCCAGCGAATGGGTAAAAGTGTGTTTTGGTAGATTTGAGCTCACGGTGTGCATGGTTTTCTAGGTAGGTTTTGTATTAGGCATTTATTTCTTTTTTTTTTTATGCTTTCAATTTTGTTTTTGTTTTTTCCTTTTTTCTCCCTACCTATTGGCCCCTTCCTCTTCTCCTCCCATCGAGCTCTATCCCTTCCCCGTCAGCCTTCCAAGCATCCTCCCCATGCTGGGGCAGTGATTTTCATTGCCCTCCCTTCTTACCCATGGATCTCCTGGTCTTACCTGCATAGGTGGAAAAAATTTTCACCAATGCAGGCTACAAGTGCATGGGTGGTGAATTTTGCCACCCCTACACTTTCCTACCAAACCTGCACAGGCGGTGAAATTCATTGCCCATGCCATTTTTTGTTCCTCTCCTTCATGCATGGGTGGAGTAATTCACCACCCATGCCTCTTTTTTTATCTCCTTTTCCTGCAAGGGCAGAAAAATTCACTGCCCGTGTATGCAAACCTTTCCACATGCTAGGGCAGTGATTTTTTCTACCCTTACTTTTTTCTCTGATTTCTTCCAACTCTGGAGAAATTTTCATCTTTTTCACTTTTTTGCCTCTTCCTCTTTTTCTCCTTGTTTTCTGACCCAGCCCTGTCAAGTGCCCTTCCTTGGTCATGATCACCCAACGTGATAATTCGCCAATTTTCCCACTATTCCCTAATTACATGATCATGATTGTAGTACCCCCTAAAGATTCTCATTCATTGGCACCCGCTCAACTCAAACCAGTTCCAATGACTGAGGCTTCTCCAAAGAAGTCAAAATCCATGAAGTACTGATACCAGGGCATTTTTTTGATCACCTGGGTCACTTTTAATGTTGACGACATTAGAGATACAAAAATTGGCCACATGGATATGGCTGAGTTCATGACCATAACCAAGGCAACAAACCCAAGCTCTAAAATGAAAAGAATCATCGAGAGCAACATTCATCTGGTTGATTTTTTCCCAGTAGTGGCACATCATATAGAGTTCATCCTCCAGTGTGCCCAGTTCTACAATAGAGAAACCAAATTAGTGTTAGATGCTAGCGGCAACGTGATAATTTGGTTGGACCCTAAATTTATTAACAAAGTCTTCATGTGCCCTCTTACTACTGAAGTGCTAAGAATCGACTTCATCGAGGCACATAAGGAGTATGACAAGGACCCCGAGAGGGCAAAGAAAGTGATGAATCATATGTGGCTTAAGGCCCTCAGAACCAACTTGTCTAGATGGCTAAAGAATTTTTTGAAGAGTGATTTCATTGAAGAAATTGGTGACTTGATTACTCTTCTCAGCAGAGTGCGAGGCCTCCCATCTTCCTCACAATTCCATGAATGGATATATCCCTTCATCAAGATCATCCTTCAAGGGAAGTAAGTCATCTTCTGGGGTGAGTAGATCAGCTACGCTCTTCACAAGCAACTGACAAAGGTATCAACCACTTTAAAGTTTTATATGACTTTGTACTTGGTGTACATAGTAGCTTCAATGTAAACCTTTCTAGGTTTGACAACTAAAGGAGACAGGAAGACCACCCTAGTCTACTCATATTACCCTTAGTTGACACTATAAGGATCAATCCATCATTTTAGGAGGGTAAATGACACCTTCTTCATGGTACTTTTGTGCCTTTTTAACCCTCAGATCGAACAAAAGAGAGTATCTGATGAAGCCTGCATGATCATCTATGACTTTGACTGCATGTTTCTATATTTTCCCTCCTTTTGTTATCTCTGGGTTGGCTTTTTCCAAGGCTATCCCCATATGCTCCCTAGATTTCCTTTTGATAAGCTATTCCTAATAGAGTTGTGCAAATAAATGGTTGTCATACACACTAGGCAGATGCAACTGAAAAAGCCAAGTTTCAGGTTCTCAGTTGAAATTGGCAGATACTCAATTTTGACTGTAGCCAAAGCAAAGGTCATGGAGATAGAGATGCAACTAGTTACTATGAAATAGTTCAAGAGGAGGGACAATTTTGACTACAGGGGTGTCAAAGACATGATTAGAAGAAAGACTCATTTTCATGAGCCTATGATCAAAGACATCTGGGTAGACCTAAGGATAGCTGAAGAAATCAGGAGGATGGACTACAATAGGCTAACTCTGGAACAGATAAAATATTTGGGGCTTACAAATATTCCCTCCAATTTGGTTGATGATAATAAAATTACAAACAATAGGTACCTGGCCAAGAAGGTTGTTGACTCTCCTCTTCCTCCAATCTAGTGGTCCCAAAAAGAATTGACTTCTTTGAGGAAGAGATTAGAACCAATATTGGCTAACACCAATGATTGGTTAGCAGCTAAAGGGATCACATTGAAGGAGTTCATTACAAGATCAGAGGCTAAATTCCAAGTGAAAATGAAGAAGAAGGTAGAAAATAGGACCAAGAATAAAGGTGATGTTCCTTTTCCATCTAGGTCTCACAAGCCTAGAATCATCTTTGTTTCCAAGAAATCAAAGGTTGTTGAGGAGCCAGAATCAATGACTAAGGGAGTTGGAGAATAGAGCTCCCAAGAATAGGTAGCTCAGCAAATGGAGACATATGATAGGCCCTCAAAGCAATAAATAACTAAGCCTCTACCTTCCTAAGAAGGGGCACAACCACTTATAGATGTCTCTCCTTCACCACCTCAATCTCCTGTAGCATCTCCTTCACCTCTATCTCCCATCAGTGTTCCTTCTTTTGGAGCCACCTCTCCTTCTAGGTTCATGTTTGGTGATCCTCAAGGTGCTTCTGGAGATACTCTTCACTCCTCAGGTTCTATTCCTAGTCTGGCATCTCCTTCTTTCAATCTAGGAAAAAGTTTTGCCCTTGATCAATCAACGGCCGATACGATTTCACCAGTTACTCTAACTATGACCATTGTTACCACTAGTAGTACAAACGTCACCCTAGTGACACCAGCTGTAAGAACCATTTCCACAGTAAGTACTTCTTCTCTCCCTCCTTGGATGTCAACTTTTATGCCCAAAAGAAAGAAGCTAGCCATCTCTGTAGATGACTTCAATTTTGGCAAGATAGTGCTGGTGAAAGCTAAGGCCCCTAAGAGACCAAGGATCCTTTCAAAATTGGTTAAGGAAAAGGGGCATAAATTTTTAGAAATAGTTAAACCTCCGTAGGATGTAACCCTTGAGGGTTTTGACATGAGCAGCTATTCCATTTCTCGTGTTAAACTTGGAAAAGTTACTCACAAAGACTAAAAAAGCGATCTACAGTTCGCAATGGACATCATGGTCCAAAAATATGATAGAGAAAAGGAGATGAAGGATTACTATAAGGCCAAGGCAGAGCAATTGACTACAGTAGTAAGGAAATTCACCCTTGCCCCTGAAGCGGCAACTCCAGAAGCCTTTTCTATAAATGACCCTGTTATTCAAAAAGTAGAGAAAACCTGTATAAAAGGGAAAGTGTTGGAGGATTACATTGAAAAGATGCACACTCAGGGAATTTCCTTACTTATAGAAGTTACTGAGAAGATAGACAAGATGAAGAAGGTAAGGACAGATTTAGAGGACCTTGTCTCACTTATTTCTTAGGATATTGACAGTATAGAGAAATATCTTAGCAAGTGGAGAGAAAGGAAGGATCTAAAGAAAAGCACCTTGATATCCATCAGCATTATTTTTAGCAAAGATTCTTATGTTGAGATCAAGGAATCACTGATATATAGAATTTAGGTACTCAAGGTGCTGATCAAAGATCTCAAATCTTCCAAAGATGCTAGCGATAAAAGTGACACAGGCCTATTGAATAGACTGGAAGAACTGCCTTGCAACCTCACCTCCAGGGATAATCAATTTCTCTCAGCTGAAGAGATGATCCAAGTATTCAAAGGTATGATTCATAGGGATTTCAAAGAAAAAGCATTCTTAATGACTTCTATGGATAACATTTTAGATACTCAGTTAACCCTGGATAATCTAAGATCCAAGTTAACTAGTCACAGTAGAAGGACGCTGCAATCAGGGCCAGAGTGATCTTTAGGAACACCATTGCACCAGACAGTATAGGAATTTAGGCATCTATCACCATGTATGATGCTCATCTGAAGAAGTCTGGTGGTAAAAGCTGAACCATTTTCTCCTTCTCTCTTCTTCCTCTCTTCTCATGCACTTTTGTCATGTAAAAGTGCATGCAATTTCGTAATATGTAATTACATGTAAAAAATCTATAAAAATATCTCAAATTCAAAGATGACTCACCTTTGACTAAGGTATTTTTGTATTTTAATCTTTTTTAATTTTTGTAAGTTTCTCCCTATATATAGGAGGGATGTGTTTTGTAAAAGGATATCTGATAATTGAGAGCAAAAAATCTGCTGAAATTGAGACACTTCTTGAGACTTTATGCTCAACTTGTAAATCATATTTTATTGAATGAATGATAAAAAAGTTTATTTCTAACTTTGTGTTGAAGTAATCTATGTTATTTAGGAAAAAAAATTTATGTCCTCTTTCTTGATAATCTCTTATCTGTTTGATTTAATAAGCAAAGTGTGTTTGTTGATATTATCTAAGGATGTTTCTAAAAGAGAAAAGAGAGACTTTGAGCTACTTTTATCTTGGTGATCTTTTTACCCTTGTAGTTTTAGGCAAAGACTTTGTGCTTTGTTTCACTCTATGGTTATGCATATTCTGAGTCAGTGAAGGAGACAATGGAAGACTTTGTGCTTACATGGGTTTCCTTGTGAACTTGGTTACATACTTCAGGGGATTTTCTACTCTATGATGGATACCATTCCTGAAAGAAGAGGAATGTTCTTAGCCAACGACCAAGATTTCTCTGTCTTGCTCCTTGGACATCATTTCTAAAAAAAGAGAGATGGATGCTGTCATACCATCCTGAGTATTATTTTCTACTTACTTATATATATACATATAGTGCATAAATATTCATAGGGAACCTCCCCTTGATGAGAGGAGATATTTACCTCATCTAGATGTGGTGAACCCACACTTTTTGTGGCATAAATCTCCTTGTGTTATGGCTAATATACCCATTTTGTCATCAGTTAGATTTCACCCAAAACCTATATCTCCAATCCACTCTTCATAGCCATCTTGCAATCATGATACTAATAGTCTCTTTTTAGAATCCTCTTAGGCTTGACTAAAACATTTGACTCATCCATGTTGTCATCCTCTTATTTTCTTTGACTACCTTGTCAATATATATAGATAACACATGTTATTGAAATTCCTTCACATATGATCCTTATTCTACATTATAAAATAGTCTATTTTGAGTAATAGACTAGTAATGATTCACCTTGACTATCTTTGGTTTCCATACAAATGTTTGACCATTCTCATGCACTCTAAGAGCTCTATATACCTTGTTATGTCTTGAGCACCTTCTAACTCTATTAGGATAGAATATTGAAATGTGTCCCACATTATGAAAACTATATAAAACAACATTACTATTCTTACCTCTTGACTAATCAATATTTTTCCCATGGTCCCATGACAACTCATTCTTGGAGGATCTTCTACACTCTCTTGCTCTATGACCAAACTGACTAAATGATAAATAGTAACAACTGAATAAATTTTCATACCTTATGGTGTTAGGGTATCTAACATAATTTATCTTCATATTTTTATTTAGGTTGACCTTATTCACATTAGCATTACCCTTTTTCTCCTTTTGATCTATTTTGAAACCAAGACCTACCTTATCATTAGCAGACTTTTGACTACTCAAAATGTCATCTAGATCATAAATTCTCTTTTCAAACTTCTCATAGGTCTTCATCTTGTCTATGAGATACTCATGCTCAAAATTCAAAGAATATAGATATGTCTTTAACTAATCATAGTCAACTTATTTTGATCTTAACTTTGTATTGACATATTCTAACAAATTATTGATATCTTTGATTATCTTCTCATTCATTTTAGTTTCTTAGACCCAATCACTCTTCAAGGTACATATATGTTCCTTAAGATCCTTAATGATAGATATCAACTCATGATTACTCTTATTTTGATACTTTAAATCATCTAAGGTACTTATGAGCTCAACCTCATGATCCACTTTAGCTTCTCCTTCTTCACTATCATAGTAAGCTTCTTCATCACACTTGTCTTCTTGATCACTAAACATCTTGTGATTCTTAGGATCACCTTCAATTTGTTAGGTTTTCTTCAAAATACCATGCTCTGATACTAATTATTAGAAAGATAGAACAACTTTGCTTATCTCTTCTTTTCTTGTCAATAACTACACTTGGAGATTATGAACAACCTGAATAGTTCCCCCTCAAACTAAGCATCCACCATGATTTTTATAACTGAATCAGTCTCTTAAAAGGCCTTATTATTATACTATGCTCATACTAACACACCTCTTGGTGGACCACAAACCTTTCATAACTTGGACCACCCTTTAAAAAAATCTTAAGACATATTATAAATAAGAATCAATCTTGAAAATAGATAGCCACAACTTCATTATCCTTTATCCTTATTTAGGCCTTATGGAGACTTAATAGGCCTTCTTACCAAAATGTTACCTTATGTTCTTCTTGAAACAATTTACCTTCATTGATGAACAAGATATATTCATATATTAATCAAATAGATCCAAATAAACATATTTTACTAGGTTTTATTTGATCAATATTTAGAAATTATCATTGGTCATCTGAAGTGTTCTTTTAGGTGTTGAAGATCAATTTGTTCATGACTAATTTTTAGAGTATTATGTTAATTTTGAGTGGGCTATTTGTAGAGAAGTGTTTGAGTCCTTTTTCTATAAGTTGTGAAGTTTAAAGCACATGGTGATTTTTTAAAGGTCATAGAGTTTCTATTCATGTGATTTATTATCATGTTTGTGTGACTAAATTGTTTACATGATTCATTTTTTTTGGAAAAAAATCTATAGGTTCACAGGCCTAATTATTCATGTACACAATTTAGTCACACAACCATGACAATAAATCACATAAATAGAAACTCCATGACCTTAAAAACATCATTATGTGATTTATACTTCAAAAATTAGGTGAAAAGGCCTATGAAACCCTTCATGATAAAATTAGGGTCTAAGTTCCATAACACATTTTAACACCAACCCCTTCATGAACACTCCTTGTAACACTATTCACAATTAGGCCTATGAAACTATAGAAAGTTTGCCAAACAAAAATGAAGAATATACATAATTTAGTCACACAACTATGAAAATAAATCACATTAATAGAAACTTCATGACATTAAAAACATAAACATGTGATTTAGACTTCAAAACTCATGTAAAAAAATACTCAAACACTTCTTTACAAATAGCCCAATCAAAACTGCCAGAACACTCCAATAACCAGTCATGAACTTAATATTCAACACCTAAAATAAAATTTCATATGACCAATGATAATTTAAAAATATACTTTTACATATTTAAACCACTCTCAAATACAACAATCATAGGGTCTACTATCAAATATTAGTCTTGAAAACCAATCATTTGACCTCACTACACACAGTCAAACCAGAACCAGACAAGACATTTTGGATTCAAAATTTCAATCACTTTCACTGACTATAAATACTTACAAAAAGAGTTTATAGGACATATTATTCCCAAATATAAACACTATATACTCTAATTCATCATTCTTTCATGAAATCATACCAAAAATAAACTTCTCAAACTACACGAGTTTTACATTATTCTGCATTAGGCATGTTAGCAATTAGCCAACTTGGATCACAAATTTGGAACACTTAAGTGATATAAACGATCCATAAAATATAAATGACATAAATTATTAGTATCAAGATTAAACCTTAATAAAATTTCAAACTTTGTCCAATACAACATTTTATAGTTACAATAAATTCTTTAGAAACAACCCTGCATATTCATAGTTTGTCTCTCCTCTCTCTAACCACCACCTAGAGGTACTTAAGAGAGTTAAATTAAATATACAAAGAATTACCTAAGAATTATAAACCATATTAAGAAATTTTTAATCATATCTTTAACATTGGGTCACCATTAGGGTTCTAAGAAGGTTTAAACACATTTCCACTATTAATGATTGTTCATAAAGCAGAGATCCTCAACAAAAAAGATATTACATGTCATTTTTATCTAGGAACCTTACACATATAACATGAATATATTAGGTTCCCATGCATAGGTTTTATGATATAACAAACATAAGAAAATCCTTCTCAAGTTGAGAACCCTCCATTTTGCACACTGAAGAGACCTCAAAACACATTTTCATGACTTTTAATGTAAACCATGACCTAAAATTTGGTTAAAATACTTGAAAAAACATGGAATACTTTTTAAAACACTCACATGTCCATAATTTCCTTAGAAAAAAAACCTCATACTCCATTAGGACATATTTTCTCTCTCTCTCTACATTATGGTCTTCATGCTACATTAGACCTAGAAACACACCTTCATGCCACTATAAATTCATTATCTTCCATATGGGGGGCAGTTCAGGGTACTAAACAAGTTTTAGAAGAAGGAAGCTCTTGGAAAGTTGGCAATGGAAAAAAGGTGAAATTTTGGGAGGATGTTTGGTTAAAAGGAAAACCTTTGATAGATGAAATCCAAGATAAAGAAGCAATAGACTGATGTAAGCAAAGAGTGGGAATAATGGTTAACCAATACTGGTAGAACAACTCTTGGGTGAACCTTACTGATCTTGATCAAGATTTCAAGAATATAAAACTATCCATAAATGCTATATCTCTCTACTCTAATCTTGAAGATAAGATTGTTTGGCATAATGAGCCTAGTGGACAATTTAAAGTTCCTTCCATTTTTACTTCAAAGGGAAATGGAAAAAAACCTTTGTGGATGAAGGCTTGGATAAAGGGGCTCATCCCTAAAATCAAAATATTTTTTTGGACCCTCCTTCAAAATAAAATCTTGACTCTGGACAATTTATAGAAAAGAGGAATATATGTTATGAACAGGTGCATTCTTTACAAGAAGGGCTTTGAAGATAGAGATCACTTGTTTGTGAACTGTTCTTTTACGCAGCAAGTTTGGAAAGAAATCCTCAATCTGTGGGGTATTGCTTGGATTCACCACAAAAATGTGGAACTATATTTTAAAAGTTGGTATTGTCCTTCCAAGAATCCTGAAGTTATTTTTTTATGGAAACTAACTCTTCCCCATATTTGGTGGGGAATATGGAAGGAAAGAAATAACTAAATTTTTAGAAGTAAAGAACTTCCCAGATGGGTGGTGGGGCAGAACATCATTAGAGCTATTAAGGATAATTTATCATTGCAAAGGAATCAAAATACAACCTTTCAAGTGGATAATCCCTTAAGAACGGAAAATTCTAATGGTAAACCCGAAAATCCTAGACTAGGTGTTACTTGGAATGTCCCCCCTCAAGGGTGGATTAAAGGAAACTTTGATGGAGCTGTTAAAGGGAACTCGGGGAATGCAGGTTGCAGAGGAGTCTTGAGAAACCATATGGGAAATGTAATCTATGCTGTTGCAATCCCCATTGGAAAGTCAAATTGTCATATTGCTGAAGCTTCTACTGCCCTTCAAACCATCAAACTAACTGTGGATTCGGGATATTCTAATTTATGGCTGGAAGGGGATTCCTTGAATATCATAAAAATTCTGTGTCATGGACTATAGAGGCTATGGTGATGGAGATGAAAAATTTAATCAAGAAATTTGAAAAAGTAACTATTACCCACACCTACCGTGAAGCTAACGGAGTAGCAGACTGGTTAGCAAATTATGCAGTCCAAACAGGACACAAAGTGAGGTGGTAGGAAACATTAAAAAAGAGTGTGGATCTTAGAGCACTCATTCATCATGATGCAACTCATGCAAAGGAGGGAAAGATCAGCTAGTAATATAAAACTAATGAGTTGGAGGAGTGGCTTCACGGAGAAAGGTTTACAATCATTAAAAAGGAATGTCCTCGAGAATGAGAAGCAGATGCTGAACCTTCCTAAAAAAAGGCGAGATTTGAACCAATTTGGTAACATGTGGTATTTGTATAGCTTACAATGATTGGGTATCAAATTAAATCTGCATGGCTCGCGTAAGGAAAGGAGAACCAAGGAAGCAGGAACCCAAAAATTGCGAAGAGTGGAAAGCAAAAAGAGAGGTCTGGAAGATCCTGTAGAGAGGGAAGGTTGTGAACTACATGGAAAGGCTCCATGGTTCAAAACCTCATATTACAATGGATTTTTTCAAAAACTGGATTGATGATAGGGTCACTTTGCATGGCATCACAGTGAATCTAAAAGAGGAATTTATAGCAGAGGTTACGGGGCTGCCTACGGAAGGAATAAAATTCTCCAAGTAGACTAGCATTTCAAATGAGGCCTTTTGCAAATTCCCTAAGACAAACGTAGAGGAGCAGAAGTTGGAAAATAATGGGGATTTCTTTGAACTGGAGCAGATTAAGGGCATTTGGAGGGATGTCTTATGCTGTATTTGGGAGTACTTCATACTCGATGGAAGAAGCAAGAGAGTCCACAAATTCCACTTTGTATTCCTAAATCATTTCAGACACAAAGTAAGAATTTCCTTTCCCTTTTATCTGCATTTCTCTTTGATCCAAAGTTTATTCACTCACAGGAAGAAGGAAATGCGTCCTATTCTGCATGAAGGATTAATTCTGATAATTGAAGGATACTGTAAGAACAAGGCCATGGTTACGAACCCTTATCTGGGGAAAAACAAGGATTCACGGAGTAACAAGAGTGAAATTGTTAAAGGGAAAGATAAAATCAAGCCCCCTAGTGTCAAGATTCAGAATGTTGATGAGGATACAGAGTGGGAGAGAACTGATAAGTCTGGGGAGGAAAGCTTGGAGGAAGAGGGAGGAACAGAAAGCAGGAATTCTAGTTCTAGTGAGGAAGAAGAAATTCAAGAGAAGAATGAGAAATAAGGAGTCAACATAGAGGAGAAGTCTAAAAATAGTGAACATGACTCTAAGGAAAACCAGCAAGTGATTGAGGATGATAAAGTCCTAGATGACCCTGTTGAGGACCCTATTTTGATTAATCAGAGGGAAAATACAGTTTAGGCTGACAACCAAGAAATGGACTTGGGAGCTCAAGCTGAAACTAAGGAGCAGAATCAAAGGGGAAGAGAGGACCATGTTGAAGAAGGCAGGAACAGTCCTAATAAGAACACAGAAGAGTGGAGTGATAAAAGGCAAAATGATGGAAGGCACACACCTACGAGATGGGTTAATTGCAAAGCAGAGGCTATCCTCAAACTTGATTCATGGATGTTTAAGGAGATAATGGATCTCAAAAGGAAAATGGAAATAATGGAAGACAACCAGAAGGTAGTTTGGAACAAAATTAATAACATGGAAAAATAGTTGAGAGACATTCCCATCAAACTCAAAGACTATGAGAACAACCTAAGGGAACTCATCAAGGAAAGCAAAATGAAGATGGAGGAGGTTACATCTAACATATGTGTTGCAGCTGTTAATATTGGAAAAAGAACTAATGAGGAGATCAAATCCTTGGAAGGGTCTAGTAAGAGGACTAGACAGAGCTCATGAAAGAAAGCTATGCAAGAGGGATCCATGTCAGTGGCTACTACCATTCAGGACACTGCTGTGAAAGGTAAGGAAGCAGTGAAAATGATTTTGGAACTAGAAGAATAGCCTGGTTCTTTTAGTTGGTCATGTTATCTGGTCCTGTTTCTTAGTTTTTTGTAATCTTTTGACTATGGTGTAGCCAGGTCTACGTAAAACCTGGGTTATGACTTGTGGTTTCTTTGGTGTTTTTAGGTCCATATAAAACTTGTTTATGATACTTTTTTGTAGTAGGTTTTAGGTTTTGCCTGTGGTCGTAAATGCTTCATCTTTCTATCTTTGTATCAGTGTTTCAGGGTCCCTTCAAAACCTATTTTTACCTTAATCTAAAACATTCTAAAAAAACCTAATATAACCTATCATTACTCTGTGCATTCATCTTACTAAGTCACCATACTCATACATTCTCATAAGGATTTTACATGCTATGACTAGTCTTAGGCTACTTAAGAACTTCACCTCCATGCATCTTTTCATGCTCTCAACACCTTATTGACATGATCAAAATATTAATATAATTACATAAAACCTATCTCATGCTTAAAAATTTCCATACATACTTCACATGCCTTGATAATAGATCACGATACTATTTAGGCTAGCAGGGTCTAAGACCTATCTAGTTACAGACTTAGACTAAAGGTCTTACCCCTATAGGGTCACCTTAAAACTCCCATTGATGCCTCTACACCTTGATCACATTACTTACATGCTCCTAAAAAATATCATACTTCTGCACATACATATTCATGATCACCATGCACATGCCTCTTCATGACATGACTATGCTTATTAGGTACTATACCTTCCATGATTGACATGTACCAATGATATGAGACATTCGTTGTCTCAAAATTATCTCTTTAAAAAATGACCTAGTCACATCACATAATTTTAATATGTATTTGATCACCTTTTCATATTTCACACTGCCAACAATACTCTTTTATCTCAAGACCACACACTTCTCTCTCATGACAACACTCATGGAAACACTCTTTCTTTCATGAAGGACCTCACTCATGACAAATCTTCCATGTACCTAGTCACTTCAAATGTACTCTACCAACTATCTCTATTCACCTTTGACATCCACCTTATTTAAGATGCATCTTCACAAGATGCTCCTTGATATCAATCTTGATCACTAATCAACAAGGAATACAATGCTCAATAATCTCACCTTCAAGATATCATTGAATCTAACATAAGAACACCCATAACACACTCATATCACTACTCTCATACTTATACCATGCCATAAATAGACTCAAGCCTCCAATGCACCTGGACAACTTTGACACCTTGACCTATGCCTTCCATGTTCATACCACTTATGATAATTATCATCAATGTAACACTCTTATGTGCCTTGACATAATTCACTACCAACTAAACTAACCTTGTTCTCACCTAGACACCAGTCTCAAAAAAACTACTTGAAATCAACCTCATTCACCATGATTACACTCTCTCTCATAGCAAAAACACTCATTATGCTAGCATAATAACTCACCATACACATACTTCAAATCTTACTTGACCATACACCTTTAAAATAGAGTTTAATATTAATAACAACATCAATGAAAAAACTCAAAAATAAATGATAATGATCAATAATCTACCCCTTTGTCATTTAAGGCAAACACACTCAAAAACTTTGGTAACCACTCTTTATGGAAATCATCTCCTAGATCTAGCTCTTACCTTTTGTCTCCCTTTTCAACCTTTCTCCCCCTTTCTAACCTTTCTCCCCCTTTAACATTAATGACAAAGGGTCACCTATAAATACTATAATCACACTTTCTCTCCCTAAGCTGATACTAACTCTCAAAGACATTAGATGGAACACAATCTTCAAAAACTATGGAAACCACCCATTATAACCACTCTTTTGACAAAGAACTCAAAGTTACCAAGCACCCCCTTAGACCAAGAATATCTCTTTTAAATGAACTAGGAACTCAAGGTCACTTACCTTCCTTGATGTGACTGAATAAGATCAAACTCTTGATCACACACTATAATACCACACTCTTAACACCAACTAAATAATTATGGACTCCTCATTTGTCTTCATATCTCAACCCATGAGTCAATAGGACTCTTAAACCATCCTCATCTTCCTTCGAGCATCTTCACACCAATACCCCTTATTAAAATAGATCAAGCTCAAATACTCACACAAATAGATACCAATATTATTTCAAATAAAATTTAAATATATCCCAACTAACCTATTATAATTTGAACAACACATTATAGATTCAACTACTTCATGAAATAGTCATTGTAGCTCACTATCTCATTAGGCCTATGTATACTCAAACACTATTTGATCTCTCTCATGCCTGATCACCTACATGTCATGTAGCTAAACTATAAAAACCATGTTTACAAAAGATATATAATCTTAAGGTCATCTTAATTCACTTGGTACATTTTGAATTAATGATAATTATTAGTCTTACTCACCCTTTAGGTCTCATACATACCTACTTCATTAGGTCTGCTATCTTGATGTTGAGACTTGATATTCTTGGATACATATGGACTTCTCCAACCATCATAAACTACTAGAACACTTTTCTAATGAATTATTCTAACCTCTTCCATGCTTGTTTAGATCTGTATCCTTTTTTCATACCCTAAATCCCTCTTTGGGGTAGACTACCCTATTAGGTTTGTATACCTCAACAACTATCTTTCAATAATGAACTTCAATCACTTCTTTAACATCTCTCTCATGACACATGAAACATATATAAATATACTAAATGACCTCAAGAACATACAAAACTACTTGGAATAACTTAAATTAGACAATAATGGCTCAAAAACTAGTATTCAAATACACTTACCTCAATGATATCAAACAAGAACACACTTCTCAAATTTCCTAGGTTTTATAATGTTCTTCATTAGGCATGTTAGCAACTAGACAAATTGGATCAAAAATTTGGAATAATTAAGTTATATAACCAATCCAAAACTATAAATGACATCAACTATGAGTCTCAAGCTTTAACCTTCATCAATTTGTAAACTTTATCCAATATAACTTTTTATAGCTACTGTTGACGCTGGAGATTGCACCCAGTGGTAGGAAAACAGGTTCCTGCCCTCTCCCCGCAACATGGAAACTCCTCTCTCACCTATGGGATGGTGAAGTAGGAGAGGAGAGTCTCTAGATAAGGGCTAGCTCCCTTTGATGTATCTTGTTTGTTCCAACAGGGCAAAAAAACACATGTATATATAGCTATATACAGCTATATAAACTAGGGGCAATGAAAAGGGAGAAGAAAATACAGGAAAACAAACAGCCTACTCTAAAGAGGTGATACACCAAAAATGAAATGACCTTCCCACCTCCACACTCAAGATAAAACAAAACATACATACACTCAGATTTAGCAGAAAAGACCAGGTCGTTGGAAATGACAGGGAGGTTCTTATGGAAAACACAGGAAATAGGGACTCACCAAGGTGCTGGGAAATATACACTGTAAGTAACCTCTCCTATTCTATACCTCCAAAATAGAACTCTACTCCTAGCAGTAGCAGACAGTGGCACTTTGTAGATCACAGGTTTGCTGGTGTTGAAACTGTGAGAGCATCAAGAGACAATGACTAGATAAAGACCAACATTCAAGGCATACTCTGCACAATCTATCCAAATAGAGGTAAAAAATGCATTTTATTCAATCCAGGCAAAAATTTTAGCAGGGTTGCACCTGGCTAAAACTATGAAAAGATCCTTACAAATGACCAAGTCGTAACATTATATGGAAAAAGACAAGACCAACTCATTTGGCGCTTTGCTTGCAAGTGGGCATGTCATGTCTTCCTTGGGAAGAAGAAAAACACTGTTGTTGGCATCATCCACTTATTGGAACCATGCTTGTCACTTGAATTTTTCTTCCTTTTGTCTTAACTGGTCTATTCAGCCCCCCAGGGGTGAATATCTTAGCTGGTCACTTTGTTTGAGCTCTTTCAGGTTAACATTTCATGTTTTGTCTTTAAAATAAACTATTAACTTCTTGTACTAGCCTGACGTCTTCCTTGATGTCCTTGTGCTTTACTGGCCTTGGCTTGTTCTTTTCTTTACAACTTGCTTTGCCCTTTTATAATCTTTGGTGGGTCCTGGGATGGTCTCTCGGGCTATCTTAATCCTTAGCATTCTCTCGGACTTACCTTTCTATTTCCTCAGCACCCTTCCTTGTTGACTTTAATGGCCTCCATGCTGGCCCGAACTGCTAACAGGTCTCCCTTGTCTCCCACACAGCCTGCTCTTCTACTAGTTAGTTCGGCTTCATGCTTTTTTGTGTGGATGGTATTTATCCCTTCGCGTCTTGCTTTGGATGGTATACGGCTTGTTAACCACTCCCTGGGCCTACTTGATAGTCCTTGGCAGTCTGCGGACTGTTGGCAAGCTTTGAGAAATCCCGCGGGCTTATATTTTGTTAACCCATAGAATTTTGTCCATGGACATTTCCCGTAGACAAAAATTCTACAAAAATTCTTCCACTCAAATTTCTTTATATTTAGCTGCGGGCTTTTGTGTGGGCACCCCTCTGTTTGAATTTTTGCGGACAAATTGTCTGCAGGAATTTCCCACGGGCAATTTCTCTGCAGAAATTTATTTTCCACTTTTGTGCTAAGCCGTAGGCTTTGTGAAATGCCTACCTTTGTTTTTTCTAAGTGTTTAGCCAAATTTCAAAGATTGGGCCACGAATTTGGAAAATTCCACTTGCCCTCCACTAGGGCACTTTTTTGCCGCTGACTACCTCCTAGACAAAAGGCACCCCTTTGAACCAAAATCTGTTGAACCAATTTTGGTTCAATGGTTCAAGGTTCAAAGGAGTGCACTAATGAACCATGGAAGCCTTTGAACCTCTTGGAATTTTCCATTGAACTTTGACTCGAACCTTAGGCTTTGAACTAAAGCGTTGAACTGAACCGTTAAACTCAAAGCATCGAACTTTAGCCTTTGAACCAAAGGCGTTGAACTTGCCACTTTTGAAATTGAAAATGTTGAATCTAGTATGTTGAACCAAGTTCATTGAACCAAGAAATTTGGTTCAATGGTTCAATGGTACGGAGGTTCAACGTATCTAAATTTGAAGCATTCAAACAATGAACTCCTGAACTCGAACCAAACTCGTTGAACCAATATTGAGCATTGGTTCCAACGGTTTGGTTCAATTATATTGAACTAGGAACTGAACCAAAAGATGAACCATTTGAACCAGGCCATAATCTAAACTTTTTGAACTCGTTGAACCCAAGGAGACTGGCACAAAATAACTGGTTTAGAAGGTGACCAAAATTTTGCTAGGGGGCAAAATTTGGTCAACAAATTGGTGACTCCCAGGGGAAGCATGCTTGTTATGCTTAGAATCCAGTTGCCTCTGAATATCTATTAGGTGCATAATCGGATGCAACTCAAAAAGAATTAATAACAGCTTGAAATATCCCAGGATCAAATACATAGAATTTACCCCCACACGCAAAGGGAAACACACAAGACTAAAAACACTACCTATGTAACTACACTTAGGGAAATTAGGATAAGAAACTGAAACAAACTATTATGTACAGCTAACCAGGAATTTTTGATTCCCACCTAGATCAAATGGAAAACTTCTTAAGTCCCCTTCTTGGTAAGAAGACTTATGGCACTAGGCAAGTAGCTAAATGAAGAAGAGAGTTGGTGACTTGCTCTTCTTGCCTATCACTTGAGTTGGCTAGAAGTCAAGTGGATCAAAATCAAACATGCCTCTGACATATATGTATTCTGATTGTTCTTGGAAGCCTGATAAATGCTGATCCTTTAGATTGGTACACCCCATCAAGAATCCAAATGTTGCCGGCTCATCACCAGAAGCTTCTTGATATGCATCATGGACTGGCTCGTTCTCCTCTGCCTCATGATCGGGTTCCATGGTATGGCCATCTTCCTTGATGACTTCAAAGAAGAAATCTTCAGATTCACCAACCTCCTGAAGGGGCAAATCTAAAAAACTACAGCCTCTTTGCATGCTTGTTAGAAACCCAACACTATCCTCATCATTTTTAATCAGCTCACACCCTGTTTGGAGAAAAATATAGCCTGCTCTGAAGACTTCAAATAAATCATTCAAATCATGAACAAAAGGCTGTCCATGCTCTTCCATATCACTCTATTTTATTTTGTCCTCATTTGTGATTATGAAGTATCCCACATCAATCACAAACTGAGCATAATCCATATTAGGCAAGGCCTGATAGCTTTCTTCGAAATGTGTAGGTGGGGTGTGTTCAGACATAGAATGTGCTGTTTGGTCTGAACCATCCATCACACATTCACTGAGGATTTTCTCTTTAGACTCCAATTCTGCAATTTGCCTATCCAAATCTTCCTAGAAAAGCCTTTTCCAAAAGTCATAATCATTATCAGGGGTGGGATCAGCCTCTTCTTCTTCAAGAATTAGATTGAAATCTTCCTCCTCTTCCTCCTTGTTGTTCCAAGATTCAACTGTTTGCACCCAGCTCATGATCCTAGGATTGGACTCTTGCTTTTGTGAGCAGGCAGCAATTTTATCATTTTCATGTTCCTGGGCTGACTCATGATGCTCCTCTTTCCAGTTTGGAATTTGGAGATCATGTTGAAAGACTTGAGGCTCGAAAATAATTGGGAGGGTCTGCTCATGCATAGGGAAATTTGCCTGAAGAGAGGCATGCTGGAAAGCTAGGTGCACGGGATTGAGGGCAGAACTGATTGGTGCATTGGATGAGCTAGAATGAGCAAGTGTCATCTATAGAAAGGATTTAGCACACAAAGGGGAGCTTTTTATAAAGTAGGAGGGGGAAGACCTTGGGCCAAAACTTCTTGATTTTCATCCCTCCACTTCACCAATGCTTCATCAATATTGAAATTAGCTTTTGGATCAGTGAAAGGAATACCTTTTGGCATTGGCTGGTCTACAGCATTTGAAAGCTCCACCTCTTTCTCTTTCAATAGCATCATCTTCTTATCTAGTTCTTCAATCTGCTTAGCTAGAGCATCCTCACTTTGCATTTCTTCATTTTGGATGACGTCTTTTTTCTCTTTTCTATCCCATGACTTGACCACTTGATTCCAGCTCAAAAAATTTGGGCTGGGCATTTCCTTTGGGGGTGATAGGACCACAATGTGAGAGGACAGCGAAGATTTCAATTCCACTTCCCTTGCTGCTAGAATGGACTGTTGCATCTAAAGGTTTGCCAATTCAATCTGTCTATCAAGATTAGCCTTAAACATAAGGTTTGTTGTTTCAAAATTTTCCTCAACATGATTGAGGAACTGACTTTGACAAGGTGAACTTGGCTCAAGAGCAGGAGCTGTATATGACTGATATGATGCTTTGGGCAGTGAGTATGCAGGTTGATAGACTTGGTAAGGTTGCCTCTCATGCACACTCAGCTTCTCTTCCACAGATGCAATTAAACCACTCACATCCAGCATCTCATTTGAAAGCATGTGCCAATTCACTCTTTCAATAGGAGCCCATTCTTTCTTAACCTGATCCAGCACATTCCTCACTTGATGGATGATATGATCAAGAATTTCTTGGCCATACCCATTTCTGGTGTTAAGATCAATTACATATTTGTTGTATCCCAGTAGCACTTGCTTGAAAGCAGAAATGGGTTGATTAGCAAAGAGATCAGGTTGAGTGGAAGAAGTTGTTAGGATTGTGGAGCTAAAAGCTTCACTGATGCAAACAGGAGAGGAGGTTGCTGAAGGTTGCTGAGTTGCAGAAGAGTTGGGGTCAGTCTGATCAGCCGACGTCGGCGGGATAGCACAGAGAAGCAACCGACGTCGGTCATATATCGGCCGACGTCGGTCACCTCCAGGCGGACAGGGACCGGCGTCGGTCGCCTGTGTGGTTCGACTGCGAGCTATTTACGGGCAGTTAGCTAACAAACCAAGAGTTTGCATGATGAGTGCTAGTTTTAGACTCATAGCTGAGGATCTAATTATTGTAATTAGATGTCTAATCATTGTTTGGATGAGATCTATATAATAGACTCATGGTTGTATTGGAAAAGTGTGCTAGGGAGTAAGAGAGCATAATTATAAGCTCCTTCTGTGTGTGAGGTAGAGCTATGGTGCATTCCTCCGAGTGCCACAGTACCAGGTGTGTTGGTGCTGGATTGGAGAGCCAGCTGGGTTCTTCAAGAGTGTAGGATCTTGGTCACAGTTGCATGGCCTATATAGGAGATCTACATGGTAAGTAAGATCGTTGATCTGTAGGTGTATGTGTGTGCAAGGTCGAGGTTCACAGGTGAATAGAACCATTGCTTGATTTGCAGGTGTGCAAGGTCATACAGACAGCAACACAACAGGGAGCAGTATCAGGCAGGATCTACTTGGAGTACAGGTGTGTACTCGGATAGAGCGAGAGGAAGGCAAGGGAGTTCCTTCCATAAGTATGGTCTGTTGAATTGCAGGTTGTTGCAGATTCATGGGAGATCTACTTGAAGTACCTTGAGTACTTGTGGAGCACGTGGAGTGCTTGTGGAGTGCGTGGAGCACTTGTGGTGTGCGTGGAGCATGGGAGGTGAACACCAACTCTGTATTTGAGTTGGGTGTTGGGACCTGTGAGAGGGAGAGCTTTGGGGAGAAGAATTACTGTTCACTTGAGGTGTGGGAAACCTCTATAAGGTGGTGGAGAAGAAGTGGCATCTTATTTATTGTATTCTTTTCTGTATAAAGTGTTAATACAATTTGGTATTGTCTCTCATATGCTGTGTTATTCTGAATTCTAGTTACTTGGTGAATCTGGTTAATTTCCACATATTAAGTTGCTTGGTATTAGTAATCAAATTGTGTGCTTCCGGTGTACATCCTCCCAACAAGTGGTATCAGAGCCTTGGTTGTAGGTTCTTTTGCTTGATACCAACATGTGGTATCAGAGCTGAGGTTGGAGGAAGCAAGTTTTGTGTTTGGTTACAGGGCACTCTCAGGGGTTTCTGATCGAGTGGGAGTAAAGCAACTGCAGATCAAAGTAAGCTAAGAATAGAGGAGTTGAAAAGCACAGATGGTCACTCACGGTCCTATGGAAAGAAAGAGCAGGTAAAAGATTATTGTTGGTTGGTAACAGATCAGCATGAAGAAACTGAAGATACAAATGTAGCAGGTGTTGTTGCACAGGATGTGTTTGCAGGTTTCTTGGATAAAGTTGAATCTTGGATAAAAGATTCGGTTGCCTCTTTCCATGCAGTTCCAGGTAGAGGAGCTGGTGAGCCTTGCCAAAAGATTGGCAAAGGGGAAGTGAAGCTGAAATTGCAGGCGGCCAACACACAGGTGTTGATGAAGGTCATGCAGGTCCCAGGTTTAGAGATATGGCTAATTTCTTCAGAAAGATTGGGTGATGAGAGATGCACAAGAACTCTCACAGCGGATGCACTTGAATTAGCTGGTGGTAAGAAAATAGGTATCCTTTATCTACTTGTTTATATTACTGATTCTTCTTTTGTTGCAGAGACGTGGCTTCGTAGGCTTGGTCACATGAGCAGGAAGGAGATGCATGTTCTTAAGCGGAAGACAGATATATTTGACAGGCTTAAGAACTGGAAAGCCTTGGTGTTTATGGAGGAGATGGCGGACAGAACCCAGTGGATGTGGCTGGATACTTCTGAGCAGGGCAGTTTAGACATGGATTTTGATTCAAAGAAGCTCGCGGGTAAAAAGTCATCACTCACAGGCGAACACAGGTACCGATGTCGGTCAGGAGGAACCGACGTCAAACAGACAGGTGCCGATGTCGGTCATGTGCAGACCGAAGCCGGCGATGTTGGGAAGGGTAAGACCGACGTCGGTCAAGAAACCGACGTCGGTAGCAGGTAAGACCGATGTCGGTTAGAAGGACCGACATCGGCAGCAGGGACACCAGCGCAGGCAGGTTGGTAGTCAGGTACAGACGCATGGAACTGACGTCGGTCGGATGTAGACTGTGGGGTGACCGAGGTCGGTCACTGTAACGAATTTTGGGTGGACAGCAAGCTGTCAAGGAGTCTCAAACACCCATACGAAGGACTGAAGGCGTAAGTAGGCCCTCAAATTCGTTGTTCCTCTTCTTTATACATGTTGCTGATTGTAGAGCAGGAAGGATCCAGGAAACAGGTGTGAGCTTGGCATGGATGAGGATGTGATTCCTTGGAGCAGAACCAGACAGGTGTGTTTTGGTAGAGATGCCAGCAGGTATGAAAGCACAGAGACGAATGGATACCTTAGTAGAAGAATAGAGAGAACGGATACGTGAGACAGAAGATCAGGTATATGGTCTTGTGGAGCTGCAGGACAGTGGTACAGGTTTTGACAGGTGGAGGACGGAGCATGGCTTCAGTCAGTGTCAGGTAACTACTGTGTTTTGTCTTACCAGGGGGATGATGAGTCGCGACATCATTCTGTTGCTGTATGTGGATGGTATGTTTTGCTATAGCAGGTGTGTACATACAGGGTTTTGATGAGCTAAGGGTAAGATTAGTTCAGTGGCATGTCAGGAGGAGTTTGGAGCAGCGGAATTCTTTGACATGGGAGGCATGGAGATCACAGGTTGATTTTGTCTCGAGTGGGAGCTGATGTGAATCAGGTGTTGGTGAGGTTCAAGATGCAGAACCGGAGCACACTAAGCGCTGGACAGGTACAGTGTCCAAAATCACATGAGGTCTGGTATAGACCTGAGTATTCCCATGCAGTGGGAGCTGTCAGAGAGTTAGGAGCCAATTCGGGGAAGTGGGTTCTCAGGTTTTTTGAGAGGGACCAGCAGCAGGTGTTGCTATGCAGGGTTAGGACTTCACTACATGTATTTGTAGGTTCGGATGTGGCAGGGTACTCGGATGACAGGTGGTACATCACAGGTTGTGTGGTGGGTTGTCTTCAGGTGGGAGCTTGAAGAGGGATACAAACCAGGAAATAGATTAGATGGAGTACAGGTACAGGTATAGTGCAGCTGTTTATCTCCAAGTGGGAGATTGTTAGGATTGTGGAGCTAAAAGCTTCACTGATGCAAACAGGAGAGGAGGTTGCTGAAGGTTGCTGAGTTGCAGAAGAGTTGGGGTCGGTCTGATCAGCCGACGTCGGCGGGATAGCACAGAGAAGCAACCGATGTCGGTCATATATCGGCCGACGTCGGTCACCTCCAGGCGAACAGGGACCGGCGTCAGTCACCTGTGTGGTTCGACTGCGAGCTATTTACGGGCAGTTAGCTAACGAACCAAGAGTTTGCATGATGAGTGCTAATTTTAGACTCATAGCTGAGGATCTAATTATTGTAATTAGATGTCTAATCATTGTTTGGATGAGATCTATATAATAGACTCATGGTTGTATTGGAAAAGTGTGCTAGGGAGTAAGAGAGCATAATTATAAGCTCCTTCTGTGTGTGAGGTAGAGCTATGGTGCGTTCCTCCTAGTGCCACAGTACCAGGTGTGTTGGTGCTGGATTGGAGAGCGCTGGGTTCTTTAAGAGTGTAGGATCTTGGTCACAGTTGCATGGCCTATATAGGAGATCTACATGGTAAGTAAGATCGTTGATCTGCAGGTGTATGTGTGTGCAAGGTCGAGGTTCACAGGTGAATAGAACCATTACTTGATTTGCAGGTGTGCAAGGTCATACAGACAGCAACACAACAGGGAGCAGTATCAGGCAGGATCTACTTGGAGTACAGGTGTGTACTCGGATAGAGTGAGAGGAAGGCAAGGGAGTTCCTTCCATAAGTATGGTCTGTTGAATTGCAGGTTGTTGCAGATTCATGGGAGATCTACTTGAAGTACCTTGAGTACTTGTGGAGCACGTGGAGTGCTTGTGGATTGCGTGGATCACTTGTGGTGTGCGTGGAGCACGGGAGGTGAACACCAACTCTGTATTTGAGTTGGGTGTTGGGACCTGTGAGAGGGAGAGCTTTGGGGAGAAGAATTACTATTCACTTGAGGTGTGGGAAACCTCTGTAAGGTGGTGGAGAAGAAGTGGCATCTTCTTTATTGTATTCTTTTCTGTATAAAGTGTTAATACAATCTGGTATTGTCTCTCATATGCTGTGTTATTCTGAATTCTAGTTACTTGGTGAATCTGGTTAATTTCCGCATATTAAGTTGCTTGGTATTAGTAATCAAATTGTGTGCTTCCGGTGTACATCCTCCCAACAGAAGTGACATACTGAGAAAATTTAGCGCAAGGCTGATATTGCTCATAGCAAGGTTGAGACTAGCCATATTGGGCATGATAAGGATTGCCATAAGGCTGGTAAGGATTATAGCCATGCTGGCCAAAGAAAATAGAGTCCATGACTTAAAATGATGGAAATTACACATACCAAAAAAATGCGCTTCTTGAGGTACCAGGCTGCTTAACCAGTGGATATAACTCAGAGTCGCCAGATGCTGAAGAAACTCAGTTTATTGTAATAGGACCAGCATCAATCTTGAAACTTAACCCTACTTCGTTGAAAACTTGGGTCCCACTGGGCATGCCAAAACTGTTGACGCTGGAGATTGCACCCGGTGGCAGGAAAATAGGTTCCTGCCCTCTCCCTGCAACATGGAAACTCCTCTCTCACCTGTGGGATGGTGAAGCAGGAGAGGAGAGTCTCTAGATAAGGGCTAGCTCCCTTTGATATATCTTGTTTGTTCTAGTAGGGCAAAAGAAAACATGGGTATATACAGCTATATAAACTGGGGGGAATGAAAAGGGAGAAGAAAATACAGGAAAACAAATAGCCTACTCTAAAGAGGTGACACACCAAAAATGAAATGAACTTCCCACCTCCACACTCAGGATCAAACAAAACATACATACACTCAGATTTGGCAAAAAAGACCAGGTTACTGGAAATGATAGGGAGGTTCTTATGGAAAACACAGGAAACAAGGACTCACCAAGGTGCTAAGAAATACACACTGTAAGTGACCTCTCATGTTCTATACCTCCAAAATAGAACTCTACTCCTGGCAGCAGCAGACAGTGGCACTTTGTAGATCATAGGTTTTCTAGTGTTGAACTTGTGAGAGCATCAAGAGACAATGATTGGACACAGACCAACATTCAAGGCATACTCTACACAATCTATCCAAATAGAGGTAAAAACTACATTTTATTCAATCCAGGCAGAAATTTTAGCAGGGCTACACCTGGCTAAAACCATGAAAAGATCCTTACAAATGACCAAGTCATAACATTATATGGAAAAAGACAAGACCAACTCATTTGGTGCTTTGCTTGCAAGTGGGCATGTCGTGTCTTCCTTGGGAAGAAGAAAAACACTATTGTTGGCATCATCCACCTGCTAAAACCATGCTTGTCACTTGACTTTTTCTTCCTTTTGTCTTAACTGGTTTGTTCAACCCCACAAGGGCGAATATCTTAGTTGGTCGCTTTGTTTGAGCTCCTTCAGGTTAACATTTCATGTTTTGTCTTTAAAATAAACTGTTAACTTCTTGTGCCAGCCTGACATCCTCCTTGATGTCCTTGTGCTTTGCTAGCCTCGGGTTGTTCTTTTCTTTATAGCTTGCTTTGCCCTTTTATAATCTTTGGCGGGTCTTGGGATGGTCTCTCAAGCTATCTTAATCCTTAGCATTCTCGCGGACTTACCTTGCTATTTCCTCAGCACCCTTCCTTGTTGACTTTGATGGCCTCCATGCTGGCCCAGATTGCTGACAAGTCTCCCTTGTCTCCCACATGGCCTGCTCTTCTACTAGCTAGTTGAGCTTCATGTTTTTTTTGTGTGGATGGTCTTTATCCCTTTGCAGCTTGCTTTGGATGGTCTATGGCTTGCTAATCGCTCCCTGGGCCTGCTTGATAGTCCTTAGTGGTCTGCAGACTGTTGGCAAGCTTTGAGAAATCCCACGGGCTTATATTTTGTTAACACGCAGACTTTTGTCTGTGGACATTTCCCGCAGACAAAAAGTCCATGAAAATTCTTCCACTCAAATTGCTTTATATTTAGCCGCAGGCATTTGTGCAGGCACCCCTCCGTTCAAATTTTTGCAGATAAATTGTCCGTGGGAATTTCCCATAGGCAATTTGTCCACGGAAATTTCTTTTCCACTTTTGTGCTAAGCCATAGGCTTTGTGAAATGCCTGCCTTTGTTTTTTCTAAGTGTTTAGCCAAATTTCAAAGATTGGGCCATGAATTTGGAAAAGTCCACCTACCCTCCATTAGGGCACTTTTTTGCTGCCGACTGCCACCTAGACAAAAGGCACCCCTTTGAACCAAAATCCATTGAACCAATTTTGGTTCAAGGTTCAAAGGAGCACACCGATGAACCATGGAAGCCTTTGAACATCTTGGACTTTGCTGATGAACTTTGACTCAAACCTTAGGCTTTGAACCAAAGCGCTGAACCGAACCGTTGAACTCAAAGCATCGAACTTTAGCCTTTGAACCAAAGGCATTGAACTTGCCACTTTTGAACTTGAAAATGTTGAACTGAGTATGTTGAATCGAGTCCATTAAACTAAGAAATTTGGTTCAATGGTTCAACAGTACGGAGGTTCAACGTATCTAAATTTGAAGCGTTCAAATAATGAACTCCTGAACTTGAACCAAACTCGTTGAACCAATATTGAGCATTAGTTCCAATGGTTTGGTTCAACTATATTGAACCAGGAACTGAACCAAAAGATGAACCATTCAAACCAGGCCATAATCTAAACTTTTTGAACTCACTGAACCCGAGGAGACTGGCACAAAACAACTGGTGAAGAAGGTGACCAAAATTTTGCTAGGGGGCAAAATTTGGTCAACAGCTACAACAACTTATTAAAAAATAAGCCTGTATCTTCAAATTTTCTCTCTCCTCTCTCTAATTTCCACAACCTAGAGGTACTTGGGAGAGTTTAATATAATATACAAATACTTAACTAAGCATATTTAACAATTTTGAACACTTTTGAATCATATCTTCAACATGGGGTCACTATTAAGGTTTTAAGAGTGTTTAGACACACTTCCACTATTAATGATTATTCATAAAGCATAGCCCCTAAATCCAAAAAATAATGAATATGAATTATATATATGACCCTTACCCATCTACCATGAATAAATTAGGTTCCCATGTAGAGGTTTTATAAGCTAAATAACACAAGAAAATCCTTCTCGGGTTGAGAACCCTCCATTCTACACACTCAAGAGACCTCTAAACACAATTTCATGAATTTTCCTATAAACCATGAACTCAAAATTCGTAAAAATACTTGAAAAAACATTAATTAATTCTAAAATCACTCACATATCCATAATTTCCTTGTAAATATAAAATCATACCCATTTAGGCCATACTCTCTCTATACCATGGTCTTCATGCTACATTAGACCTAGAAACACACCTTCATACCACTATAAATTCACTCTATACGTCATACACATGATATATAAATTTCATACAACCTCTCATGACTCTATGCATCCATATTACCAAGACACCATACACATACCTTCTCACAAGGACTTTACATGCCATGACTAGTCTTAGGCTACTTAAGCACTTGACCTTCATGCCTCTTTTCTTGATCTCAATATCTCACTATCATGCTCAAAATATTTCTCTCATGACATAAAACATATTTCATGATTAAACACTATCATATATCCTTCACATGCCTTGACAATAGATCTTGATACCTCATTAGGCCAAGCAAGGTCTAGGACTTGTCTAGTTGTAGACTTGGACTAAAGGTCTTACCCTTGTAGGCTCACCTTAAAACTCTCATTGATGCATATAAACTTTGATCACATTCCTTAAATTCTCATAAAATAATGTCATACCTTTATACATACCTCTAAACATACATCTTCATAATCATAATGCACATGCCTCTTCATGAAATGATTATGCTTGTTATGCACTATACCTTCCATGTTTGACCTGTACTAATGATTTGAGACATTTGTTGTCTTCAAATTATCTCTTTCAAAAATGACTTGGTCACATCACATACTATCAATATGTACTTGATCACATTGTCACATTTCACACTACCAATAAAAATATTTTCTCTCATAACCACATACTTCTCTCTCATGGCAACACAATTTATTTCATGAATAACCTCACTCAAGATAACTATTCCATGCACCTAGTCACTGCCAAATTTATTTTGATAACTATCTCTACTCACCTTTGACATCCAACTTATGCAATATGCATCTTCACAAGATGCTTCTTGATATAAATCTTGATCACTAATCAATAAAGAAGACAATTCTTAATAATCTAACTTTGGAGATATCACTCAAGCTGACATAAGAACACTCATGATCTGGGCAACAATTCAGGTGACAATTTGGGTGACGGTTCTACCCCAATTGATGACAAAAATTCTAAGAGCCATAACTTTTGCACTATAGCTCCAATTGACTCACCATTTGAACCATTAGAAAGATAAGAATGAGGAGAACATGGTGAGATGCCATGGAACTCTGATCAATGAAGTTTGACCCCTGAAAACCCAATGGAAGTGCCCCAAATTTTAATTTTAGTAGTGTAGTCTAAAAATAGTAAGTTTTTAAAAATAGTAATTTCATGAATTTTTTATTGTTTTAAATCATGGAAGTCAAACCAATTCATCTCCATTTAGATTGGTGACCTTCCACATCCCCCCCTACTTTAAAAATGTGTATAAATGAAGATGTAACCTGAAATGTAAATTGGACATCTCTTCCCAGAGATAAGCATATAGTTGTATTTAGATCTTGAGTAATAAAACATATCTTCTCAAAGAATTCACTGTTACTATATTATTTTTGTCTTCTTGAAATATTTTTCAACCAAAACTTCTAAGTTTTGGATCAGTGGTATCAAATCAGTTTGTCTTTAGAGAGTATGATCCTGAGGATGAGGTTAGGCTACAAGAAACTTGGGTAGAAAATAACTGAGCTTTTACACTATCCACCTATTCATTCTAACCAACTTCTAATGGTGGATGACACTGAGACATCCAATATTTTCAAGGAAATGGTGAATGAAGCCCTCTAATGGCAACAAACATAGATGTTACAATAATTTGCCCAAATTATCCAATAACTCTTTATGGGAAATTTTGGCTCCTCATCTACACTTACTGGGTCCTCATCCATGGATTGTCCTTTCAGTGCCCCAACACCATTCAAAGTTTAGGTAAATTTTAATATTCCTACATTTGAAGGAAAAATCAATGTTGATGCAGTAGAAAATTGGTTGGATCAATTATCTTCCTACTTATCTGTAAATAAGTTCATTGATGGAGAAAATATCACTTTTTTCTCTTTTGAAAGCATCATTGCCCATGAAAAATTGGTGGGAAGTGTACAAAAAGAGGTTCAATACAGATGACATTGGCATTGAGGTGGAACCTACCTAGGATGATTTCATGGAAGCAGTAAAGGAAGAATACTATCCCATTGGAGCATATGATGATCTATACATATAGTGGAAATAACTTCACCAAGGTAAGGACCAATCCATTCAAGATCACACAGACATTTTTCATTCTATCTACAAGATTAGGCATCCAAGAAAGTGAGAAACAAAAGACTCAAATATCATGGTGGACTATAATGGTACATATGGGGGGAAATGGAACTCTTTAATTTGGAAAACCTCAGTGGGGCATACAAGTTTATAGTGAAGATTAAGCAGAAGCATGGTAGAAACAATACAAAGAGTCAACCCTCAAAATGGAAAAATGACAAGGAAATCCAAACAAAAGGCAAAAATTGAAAGCAAAAGGAGTTTAAAGATATGAAACCCCAAAAGGGGAAGGCTAGAAAATGGTGTGATTACCACAAAATTGGAACTCACTCCAAAGAAGAATGTTGAGCCATCAAGTCACTACTTTTTGAGTCACAATACTTGACATCTATTACTTTGTCTCATATATAACCTACAGTCAAAGAAGATGAAGAAGAGATTGTAGATGTTGAGCCCGACACCATCGTTGCTTCATCATAGACCCATGAGGAAAGGCTAGATGACAAAGAAAGATTATTCCACTCCAAATTATGGGTAAAAGGTAAGCCTCTACATTTCATTCTTGATAGTGGGAATAAAAATAATTTAATCTCTGCTAAAGTTGTGAAATTTTGAATCTATCCATGAAGCCTCACCTAAATCCATACATTATTGGATGGTTGAGCCCAGGGAGAGACCTCTGTGTCACCGATCAGTGTCTTCTTTCGTATGCAATAAAACCTATCCAAGATGAAGTCTTGTGTGATGTGGTCAATCTAGATGTTTATGATGTACTCCTTGGTCAATCATTTATGTATGATCAACATGGCATCTATGAATCATGAACCTGAAGAATTACCCTTTCTCTTGGAACATGGAACTATAGGGTACTAGAGGTACCACCTCCCACATCTATCTCCTTGATCAGTGCCAAAAAATGTAAGAGATTGGTAGAAAAGATAAATAAATTCATTCTCATGGTGGTCAAACTATAACAATCTAAGAAGGTTGATGTTGCAGTCCTGACTACACAATCAACACAACAACAAAATTAGATGGGATAAATCATATGAGAATATGATGACTTATTTAAGTCACCCATAGGAATTCCACTACATTGTTAGGTAAAATATTCTATTGATTTGACCCTAGGGTCACCTTTGCCTAACAGTACTATGTATCATAGATCAGTTTTGGAGAATGATGAGATAAAAAGATAGATTCAAGAATTGATCCAAAAGGGTCACATCAGGCCAAACTCTTCACCTTGTGGTAGCCTAATTGTCTTAACACCAAATAAATATGGAACATGGAGGCTTTGCATTTACTATCGAGCCCTGAATAAAATTACTATGAAGAATCACTACCCTCTCCCTAAGATTGATGACCTACTAGACCAAATATGTGGTGTGAAGTTCTTCACTAAAATTTATCTCAAATATAACTATCACTAAATTCCCATCAATCCTATTGATGTCTAGAAGACTTCATTTAAATCTAAGGAGAGACTCTTTGAATGGTTAGTTATGCCTTTTGGCTTAACTAACGCACCTAAAACCTTCATGAGGATGATGGATGACATTCTATGACCCTTCACCAACTCATTCATGGTTGTCTACCTAGATGACATATTCATATATAGTAGAACATGGGAGGAACATCTACAACATGTTCATAAGGTGGTTCAAACTCTTTAGGAGCACAAGTTGTATGCAAATCTTGATAAATGCACATTTGGGATGACAATAATTTAGTACCTTGGGTACGTTTTGAATGAATAAGGGGTCCATATTGATCTAAAAATGATTTAGTTTATTTTAGAATGGCCTACACCAAGGACTCTCATAGAAATTCATAGATTCTTGGGTCTTACAAATTTCTATCACAAGTTTTTTCTTGGATTTTCACATGTTGCTTGGTAACTAAGCCAAGTGATTAAAGTAGGATCTAAAGCTACATTTTAGTTGGGTGAAATACAAAAAAGGGAATTTGAGAATTTGAAGAATAGACTTTGCTCAGTCCCTATTCTTACCTTGCCATATTTACATCAACATTTTGAGTTGATGACAGATGCATCTAAATATGCTATGGGAGTTATCATCATGCAACATGGCCATCCTATTGCATATCATAGTGAAACTTTAAATGATACAATCAAGAAATATCTGACATATGATAAGGATCTATATACCATTGTGTAATCCTAAAAACAATGGAAACATTACATCTTCAGGAAAGATATGGCCATCCACATTGACCATAGACCATTGGAATTCATCTAGACATAGAGAAAACTAGGAAATGAGAGGCACCAAAAGTGGGCCACATATCTTCAACAATTCCATCTAATAATTAAACACAAAAATGGGAGGTCAAATATAGCTACAAATTTTTTGAGACACCCACCAATTACTACACTCATAACAATTATTGACCTATGCAGGCATGAGACTACCACTTGGGGTACTCTATATGAAGCAGATCCTACCTTTGATGATACATATCAGGTACTTCAAAAAGGTAAACATGTTTCTAATTTATATTTTCAATATAATGTCCTCTATCATATGGGGCACATCTATGTTCTAGCTACAGAGCAATAGAAGATGATATGGGAAGCACATTTTAGTAGGACAACTAGACACTTTGGTGTAGAAAAGACATTGGTAGTTCTTTAGAAACACTTTTACCTACCCCATATGCAAAAGGATGTGGAAAGGTATCTCAAATATTGCATCCCATGTGAAATAGCCAAGTGAACAAATAAGAATCAAGGATTTTACCTGCCAGTTACAGAACCAACCAGGCCTTGGAAATCTATCTCATTATATTTTCTCTTAGGTTTGCCCACTTCAAAACATGGCAAGGATTGTATTTTTTTTGTACTTGATCATTTTTTTAAAATGGATATCATGATTGATTGTAAGAAAAATATATCTATTGAAGAAACTACTCAACTATATTTTAGTTATGTATGGCTCCACTTTGTTCTCCCCAAGTCCATTGTCTCAGATCAAGACAACAAGTTCCTGAGCATCTTCTGGTCCACTCTATAGAAGATGATGGAAGATGAATTATGGATACAAATTGAAGTTAAAAACCTTCCATCCAAAAATTGATGGTCAAATAGAGGTGGTGAACTACATGATTTTTCACATTATTTATATGTATCACTCTAAACATCCATGCACATGGGATGAGGGGATTCTTTTCATACAACATGGATACAATCAGGCCCTACACAGCTTGACCAAGCACAATCCATTCCAAGTATGCTTCAAGTTTTAACCCATGGCACCAATTGATATATATATATTCCATTCTCCACCATGGAATACACATCTCATGGTATATTTGAGGTAGCAAAAGAAATGAAGGTCATTGAGCAAATGCAACACATCTAGTATCAAGTTCATGACATCTTGGAGAAGATGAATCAGAAGTATAAGAAATGTCATGACAAACATAGGATTGCACACCATTTTGATGTGGGTGATAAGGTTTAGTTATGGATTTAGAAGTAATGACTTACAAGCCCACACAAAAAAAATTGGCCTCTGTGATATGGTACTACACCATCACTAGAAAAGTTGGATAAAATGCTTTTAAGTTAAACCTACAAGCCTACCTTGGTTTGCATCCAATATTCAATTTGAAGTTCCTCAAACCATATCATCCACCTCTATAATATACTTTAGTCATAGTAGAACAACTAGACATTAATGAGCTTGATCCATAGAGTTTTTCTCTAGTGAAAGAGGATTAGATTGTGGACACCTAGATGAAGACAACAAGAGGATGCTCTAATCTTCTTTATCAGGTGGTCAAAAGGGGCCAACTCAGCCACCAAGGTGAGTGGCTCACAGAGAATCAAATCAAGACACAACTACCACACCTAATGATTAACATTGATGCAATGGGGACCATTTATTCTCAAGGAGAGAGGAATGATTTGGACAACAATTAAAGTGAAAATTTGGGTGATGGTTCCACCCTAATTGATGATGGAACTTCTGGGAGCCATAACTTTTATACCGTAACTCTAATTGACTTGCCATTTGAATCGTTAGAAAGATAGTAATGAGGAGAAAATGGTGAGATGGCATATATCTCTACTCAATGAATTCTTACCCCCAAAAACCCAATGGAAGTACCCTAAATTTCAATTTTAGTAGTGTAGTCTAAAAATAATAAGTTTCTAAAAATAGTAATTCTTCAAATAATGTATTTTTTTGAATCATGGAAGTCAAAAAAATTCATATCCCTCAATATTGGTGACATTCCAAATCCTCCCCCTACTTTTAAAATGTGTATAAATGAAGATGTAACTTGAAATGGAAATCAGACACCTCTTCCCAAAGATAAGCATATAGTTGTATTGTGATCTTGAGTAATAAAACATCTCTTCTCAAAGAATTCATTATTACTATGTTATTTTTATGTTCTTGAAATATTTGTCAACCAAAACATCTAAGTTTTGGATTGTTAGGTTATGGAGCTAAAATATTCAATGATGCAAACATGGAGAAGGTTGCTGAGTTATAGATAAACCGACGTCGGCAGTGTAACCAACGTCGGTCATCTTCAGTGTTCATAGTAACCGACATCGGTTATGGGTTGGCCGACATCGGTCAAATAGGCACCGATGTCAGTAGCCTATGTGTGCATGTGTTTGCATGTGCTTCTAGAACTGGTCTTATTTTAGATGGATAATTTGTTTTCATGTAAAAGACTAATTTTATTCTTGAGTCTGCATTTCTAATTATTGTAATTAGAATTCTAATTATTCTTTGCAAGGGATCTATATAATAGACTCATGGGATGTATTGTAATCAAGGACAATAAAGAGATCCTTCTGATTGTAAGATCTAGGTTTGTAAGTGTGTAAAACTAGGTTGATCTGTAGGTTATGCAAGATCAGGTAGAAGATCTACATGGTAAGTAAGATCAGTTGATTTATAGGTTGTTTCAAGCTCAAGGGAGATCTACTTGGAGTACTTTGAGTACTTGTTTTACTGGCAGTATTGTTACTGACTGGTGGAGGGTACAACTCTGTGTTTGAGTTATGGTTATAATTGGTTATGAGAGAAAGAACTCTTGAGGGATAATTACTGGTACACCCAAGAGGTGTGGGAAGAGTGTGATCTCTTCATTGTGTTTCCTTCTGGAATGAGTTGAATACAATTGTGTATCATCTCTCAAATTATGTGTTGTTTTTTATTCTAGTTACTTGTTACTTCTGGTTAAATTTTGTGTTTAGTTGCTTATATAAGGTAATCAATTGTGCTCCTAATCCTGACAAAGTGGTATCAGAGCGAGGTTGCAGGGAGCAGGTTAGTGTTTGATTACAGGTCACTCTCAGGGTTTCTAATTGAGTGGGAGTAAAGCAATGGCAAAATAAAGTAAGCTAAGAATGGAGATGTTTAATAGCAAGAATTATCAATCATGGAGGATGCAAATAGAAGATTATCTGTATCAAAAAGATCTGTAATTACCATTGGGTAGGGTTGCATGAAAGCCCACAGATATGAAAGATGAAGAATGGAATGTTCTTGATCAGAAGGCTTTGGGATCTATAAGGATAAGCTTGGCATCGTCTATGATTTCCAACTTATCACAGGCTAAGACAATGGTAGAAATAATGGAATCTTTGGCAAATTTATATGAAAAACCCTCAGCTTTGAATAAGGTATTTTTTATGAAGCAATTATTTAATTTGCAAATGTTGGAAGGTGGATCTGTACATAGTTATCTTGGTGATTTCCATGGATTAATAAATCAGTTAATTTTAGTCAATATTGTTTTTGATGATGAAATTAAGGCTCTCTTAATCTTATGCTCATTACCTGAAAGTTGGGATAGTTTGGTAATGGTAGTTAGTAATATTGTGTCTGCTTCAAATATCTTGAAAGTTGATGATGTTGTTAGTGTAATCTTGAATGAAGAAATTCACAGGGAAAGCACAGGTGAATCATCAAGGAATGCTTTAAGTGTTGAAAGCATGGGAAGGCAAAGAGAGAAGATCGAGCAAGGGAAATCAAGGTCAAAGATAGGTAGGAGATCTAAATCTAGGTATGGTAGAATAATCTGCTAGAAATGTGGAAAGCAAGGGCATGTAAATAAAAATTGTTGGTTGGTTGAAGATCAACATGAAGGAAATGAAGAAGCAGATATTGTAGATATTTTTACACATGATGTTCTTGTATGTTCCTTGAATAAAGTGGAATCTTGGGTTTTAGATTTTGGTGCCTCTTTCCATGCAACCCCAAATAGAGAATTTGTTCATGAATATGTCCAGGGAGAATTTGGAGAGATTTATTTAGGGGATGGTAAGACTTGTTAAATTGTTGGCAAAGGGAAAGTGCAGCTGAAATTGTAGATGGGCAACACATGGGTGTTAAAGGAGGTCATGCATGTCACAGTCCTGAAGCAGAACTTGATTTTTGTAGGAAAGTTGGGTGATAAGGGATGCACAGTAACTCTCACAGTGGATTCTTGGAAAGTTTCCAAGGGTGCACTTGTTTTAGCAAGAGGTAAGAAAGTAGGTACTCTTTATCTATCTACTTGTATTACTAATTCTCTTTTTAGTTTATTTACTTTAGATGTAGATTCGAAGATGTGGCTCCATAGGCTTGGTCACATGAATAAGAAGGGGATGCATGTTCTTGAGTTAAAAGGTAAGAGTTCAGATCTAGAAAGCATAGATCAAGATTTCTGTAAGCAATAGAAGAAAGTGAGGTTTCTTGAAACACATGCTACAAGAAAGGATCAGGTTTATTGCACAAAGAGGAAATATGATGTTTTTGACAAGAACAGGAAAGCCTTGGTTTTCTAAGAGAAGATGATGGATAGAGATCAGCACAAGGCACTAAATAATTCTGAACAGGGTAGTTTAGACAAGGTTATGATCCAAAGTAAGCTCATGAGTAAAAATTCATCACTCATAGGAAAACACAGTTACCAATGTCGGTCATGTGGAACTGACGTCAAATAGGTAGGTACCGACATCGGTCATGTGCAGACCAGAGTTGGTGGTGTCGAGCAGGTGGAGACCGTCATCGATCAGGGAACTGACATTGGCAACCAGGTGGACACCGACCTTGGTAAGTTGTTAAGGAGTCTCAAACACCCATGAGGAGGACTAAAAGTGTAAGCCTCAAATTTGTTATTCCCTTTCTTTAGACTACTTATTGCTCACTGATGGTCAAGAACCAAGAAGTTTTAAAGAAGCAGAGTAGGTAGAATCCAAGAAATAGTGGGAGCATGGCATGAATGAGGAAGTTGATTCCTTAGAAGAGAACCAAATGGGAGATTTGGTAGAGTTTCCAGCCAAAATGAAAGCACTAAAAGATGAATGGATTCCTAGGTTAAAGAACAGAGAGAATGGACATGTGAGATAGAAGGCCAGGTCATATGGTCTTGAGCAAGCTGTAGGACAATGGAGGTTTGACAGGTGTATGAGAAAGCATGGCTTTACTCAATGTCAATGTAACCATTGTGTTTCCTTTACCAGGTTGGATAATATTATATACATTATCCTATTACTGTATGTTGTGTGTATGCTTGTTGTAGGGTCACACATGCAGGGAGTTACTGAGCTAAAGGTAAAGTTAGTTCAGAGGTGTGTCATGAGTATTCCTAGAGACAAGGAAGCAGTGAAATTCTTTGGCATGAGTATTCCTAGAGACAAGGAAGATCACAGGTTGATGTTGTCTCAAGATGATTGTGTGAATAAGGTAGTGGCGAGGTTCAAGATGCAGAACCGGTTAGCACACCTATGGATGGATAGTTCATAGAACAGTGTCCCAATTCACATGATGAGGTTAAGTACATGTGTACTAGACTTGATATTGCCCAAGCAATGGGTGTTGTCAGCGAGTTCATGGCCAATTCAGGAAAGAAGCATTGGAAATTAATTTAGTGGATTCTCAGGTCTTTGAGAGGGACCAGCAGTAGGTTAACATGTTATGCAGGGTCAAGGACTTCTCTACATGGGTATGTAGATTTAGATATGGTAGGGGGCTTGGATGATAGGTGTAGCACCACAAGATGTGTGGTGGTTAGTCTTCAAGATTGAACTTGAAGAGGGATACAAGCTAGGAAACAAAATTAGATGATGTACAGGTATAGGTACAGATGTAGCTATTCATCTCCAAGTGGGAGATTGTTAGGTTGTGGAGTTAAAAGCTTCACTGATGCAAACATGGAGGAGGTTGCTGAGTTATAGATAAATTGATGTTGGTAGTGAAACTGATGTCGATCATCTTCAGTGTTCACAGTAATTGACATCGGTTATGGGTTGGCCAACATCGGTCAGATAGACACTGACGTTGGTAGCCTGTGTGTGCATGCGTTTGCATGCGCTTCCAGAACTGGTCTTATTTTAGATGGACAGTTTGTTTGCATGTAAAATACTAATTTTAGTCTTGAGTCTACATTTATAATTATTGTAATTAGAAGTCTAATTATTGTTTGCATGGGATCTATATAATAGACTCATGGGGCTATATTGTAATCAAGGACAAGGAAGAGATCCTTTCGATTGTAAGATCTAGGTTTGCAGGTGTGTAAAACTAGCTTGATCTACAGGTTGTGCAAGATCAGGTAGAAGATATACATGGTAAGTAAGATCAATTGATTTACAGGTTGTTGCAAGATCAAGGGAGATCTACTTGGAGTACTTTGAGTACTTGTTTTACTTGTAGTATTGTTACTGACTGGTGGAGGGTACAACTTTGTGTTTGAGTTGTGGTTATAATTGGTTGTGAGAGAAAGAACTCTTGAGGGAGAATTATTGGTACACCCAAGAGGTGTGGGAAGAATGTGATCTCTTCATTGTATTTCCTTCTGGAATGAGTTGAATACAATTGTGTATTGTCTCTCAAATTTTGTGTTGTTTCTGATTCTAATTACTTGTTACTTCTGGTTAAATTCCATGTTTAGTTGCTTATACAAAGTAATCAATTGTGCTCTTAATCCTAACATGGATCAAATCATAACATATTCATATCACCATTATCATACTTATGGCATGCCATGATTAGAATCAAGTCTCTAATTCACCTAAACACCTTTGACACATTAACATATGCCTTCCATGTTCACATCACTTATGATAATTCTCATCAATATAACAACCTTATGTGCCTTGACATAAATCAATACCAACTAAACTAACCTTGATATCACCTAGACACTAGTCTTAGAAAAAAATATTTGACATCAACCTAATTCACCATGATTACACTCTCTCTCATAACAACAACAATCACTATGATGGCATAAGAACTCATCATACACATACCTTAAAGCTTACTTGACCATGCACCTTCACAAGAACCTTTTACATGAATGCCAAAACTCAATAATTAATGACAATGCTCAATGTTATGACCTTAGAATGTTTTCTCAAATCTTAAATTAGGGTTATTAGTGTTGTATGTGTTTAGATTTAGGAGAAATAGGCAGTTTTATCATAATGTGAAATTAGAATCATAGTGAATTTTAATATAGAAGCCTCTTGTGTTCAAATTAGTTTGAATTATGGCTCTATAGTTACATTTTTATAAATCCTTCAGATGGGGATTTATAAACTTATAGGATGGCCCATTAAATGAATCTAAAATTGAGAAATTAGATTTTATTTAATGGCAGAATAAGTGATGTAACTACACATTATCAATAAGTGTTATTCTCTAAATGGTTTGTTATTATCTTAGGAAAGAAATAAGATAATTTTGGAGTATGAAAACCTCTATGGATAATCCATAACTATTGTGCATGAAGAATCGGGATATCTTGTTATCATTACTTTGTTTATAGGAATGGGTCATCCAAATGGAAAATGAATGAAAGTGGTCAAAAGTTTATGGAATAAGGCATGAGATAAGTGAGAAAAAGGGTGGTCAAAAGTGTACTAATTTAGATTAAATGTTAATTTTTATGTCTATATTTTCCCCATTTTATTATATTAATGAAATAAAGTGGAATTATTAGAGTAAAATGAAATTACATACTTGAAATTACTCTAAAGAGTAGTCTTGGATGTATGTCATAACTATGATCTCTATTTCATACAAGAATATGGAATAAACATGTTCAAAATCAGTCCTTAACATAAAAATAAAGAAGTAAAGATAATAAAATTTATAAGACTAATAACAAGGAATGAGTTCGATTGATTAGGTATATGAACCATTGTGTTTTTGGTGTAAAACTAGTGACTATAGAGAGTATCACCCTTGAAATTTTCATTTTTCATTAAAAATATTGGATTGGTATGTGCATACCCCAATCATTATTGATTAGAAGAGTGTGTTTAATAATTAAAGGTATGATGGACTCAATAGCTGCATACCCAAAGTGATGAATTAGTTTTGTAATCCTTGTATGAATTCTAATATATTTTTATGTGTCAAAACCTAATGTAAATTTTTTAAGAAACCATTAAAGACAAAATAAGGTTCATTTTTGGTGAAAAAATGATGAAAAAAGTAGTATGATCTGGGTATAGTGTATACAATGTGGAGAATGAGAAAAAATTACATTACACCTATGAAACTATTGAAAAAATATCAAGGAGATAATCATATGCCATGCACATACCCCAATCTAATATTTGTGTGTCTATGGATTCAGATATTGAGTAATAACAACTAAAATTATGACCAAAAATCATGTATGTTAACCTAGGACACATGTCGTTCATGTCGTTCATGATGCCCCTAAATGGACAAATTTGAGATAAACCTATGTATTTTTATATAAATTAAATATGTATACATGTTTCTGACTATTATGTATTTCATGTGATTATGAAAATTTATAGAAATGATTATTTTATGCATATTAGGATAATAACACATAGTTTTGGATAGTGTTAGGATGTGCCTTTATCTAAATGGAGTGATCTTATCCAAAAGTACTTTCTAGTTATCTTATGGGTTTGAAACTTGACCAACAATGTAATAGTTAAAAATTTTTTCTATGTACTACATTTTAAGAGGTTATGCTTTGAGACAAGACACTATGTATTCCCCCTCTTTTGAGGTGAGTTGTAGATCATGCACAATAACTTAAATTAAAATAATATTTTTTTGTGGGAGATGTTATGAAAATATGTATAAATTTGAGTAGTAATGATAACATGGAGGAGCATGAGATCATTTTATATTTATATATATATATATATATATATATATATATATATATATATATATATAGATTAAAATAATAATGTGATATGCATGTAAAAATAAGAATGCATAGTGACACTATCAGTATAAAAGTTAGAAATTAGGCATGGAAATAAGTGATCACAACTGAGTATTTAAGGATAAATAAAACTACTTGGGGATGAATGCATGATATCCATAATGGAATTTAAATGATAAGAATATGTATGATGTCCATCATGGCATCAAAAAATGATCAAATTAAGTAAAAAAGTGTCATTACCATGATGCACATAAAACATGCAAGATAAGGACAAGGGCCCACATATAATGGAAATGTTAGAATTCCACTCATACACATAGAAACATACAATGAAGGCTTTGAGCCACACACAAATATATGATCAAATGTACACAATCCAAAAAAGATAATACACATGATACATGAAGTGGGAAATCAAACATGGAAATAATGCATGAATATAATTTAATTGATCAAAGTGATAAATTTGTAACACTAGTATATTCAACAAATTAGGTAATCAGTAAGATATAAATGTGTAATTGATAAATAACAATATATTTTTTTGTAATGTAAATAACTAAGGTATGAACAATAATGGATATCCAAATAAGGATAAAACCTATGAATAATATTCCTCTAGTGAGCTTGATGATGTTCATACAAGATTTAAGAGGTTTGTGTCTTATTTGGATCTAATAATTGATATATTGTGCTCATTGGGATAGTGCCAGTGGAATAGGATAATAATGTAGGGTGATCCTATATAGATAGGGTGCTATTATTTGTGTGTAATTTTATTATTTTGTGATAGTATCACCACCTATAAATGTGTTTATAGATGGTAACCTATATGCTTTGCATTAACTCATGTACACTTGGGAATCATATATGATATAAAAATAGGATATAAATAATAATTGAATAATTATGCACTAATTGATTAATATAAATAAACTATGCAAATCATGTATATGTTTATTTTTCATTTTTTGAATATATATATATATATATATATATATATATATGAACTAAAAAAGGAATATAGAGAAATGACTAATTGATGAGTCTTGAAAGTGACTCATAATTAATGGGTTGTGTGTCTAACATTATAATGGTGACCTTTCATGAATGGATAGTACCATACTACTATGACTGAATGGATCTGAGTTTTGAATTTAAATATTTATTTCCCTCTATAATATAATAATCAATATCATAATGATGTTTTTAATTATACTATGGATGTTTTGGATCATGGTGAACCTTAGGGATTTTAGGAACCAATCATGGAGTGTAGGAATCCTGTGTTGGTCTTGTATGTGAGATATGATTACTACATTATGATGTAAATTTGGGACATGCAGGAGTAGATAGAGGATCTATCTATAATATATGATAAATATATGCTAAATTATCCTTTTAAGGTTATACTTATGTGGAGGGGTAGATACCTACTTTGGAAATCCCTTTGTAGGTTTCACCTTTTTAGGTTGCTCAACTAAAATCTTATGTATAGGAACCATATCTATCTATGGTATGGGATATTCATATGGGTTACCCTAAAATGTGATGATATAATTAGAAAAAATATACTATAAAAACATATGAAATATAATAAGGATTCTATTAATCTACTGAATCTAAAGGCATCCCAATAATATATTGAATACCCCTACATTGGGTACTACTGTAAACTTGGTTGTAACATGTGATGGACCAACCTACGATGATAATGTAGTCTAATAAATGAATATCTTAATGTGACCATTGAATCATATTATTACCATATTGGTGGGAATAAAATATTGATATGTGCATCCAAGAGGATTATGAAGTGTGATTGTACACATATACACACTTTGAATAGGCTAGTGATCAATATGAGATTGAATGAATAAAGAATGAAAATCATAGTCGTCATCAATAATTTCATGCTCTAAAAATGTGATTAGTATCATAGATGAATTTAAATATGGTAGGTAATGTCATCCAAGGGATGTTTTGCTTCACTAAAAGAATGGAAAAAAAACTAGGGGAGGGTGTGCATTGTATGCATAACACACTCCTAATGTATTTGTTATATCATTAGTTCTATGTGTAGGAAAAATATAAATAAATATTTTCATCACATTAATTTTAATTGGATATAATTTCAAAAAAATTATAGGCGTGCCCACATCAATTATGTTTGTATCTATAGAACCCTAAATCTTGTGCATCAAATTGATACATCTGTTAGTAGAGTGGCCTAGTACCCTATGAAAATTATAAAAGGCATTCTGATCAAAGACTTTTGGAAGAATTTTATTCAAATTAACTTTTTTAATGGGAGTAATATATATGATATTGCATTCCAATAGTGTTTTAATGACCTTATATGGAGCTTCTGGTAGTTTGGTAAACATTATCCTTAGAGAAGCCAACAATATAATGTGTGGAGAGGGCTCTGAAACTACATATATTATTTATATTTTATAATTATCATTATAATTTGTATCACCTTTTTTTGTGGCTTACTTAAATTCTTTGCATTAGAATATGAATTGGTTTCATACTTAAGCTTATTCATTTTCAATAATTTAACTTCTACTTCTTTTACTATTTGGCACAAATATGTGAATGAGAGAAACTTATTGGACATAATGGACTTGTGTTTGAGTGGAAGAATAGTTGTGTAGGATATGTCATTTTGGATAGAATACTTGTGTACCATAATACATATTTTTCTATAGGCTCATTATATTTTTGTTTGAGTTGAGAAATCTAAGCATATGAAATATTCTCACTAATATTGATTGAAAAATTGGATAAAAAATGTTGGCCAAAAGATTTAATGCATGTACTAATTGATGAGGTGAATTATAAAAACATTGTAAACAATATTATTTTAGACTCCTTGGTAATAAATTATTTAATAACTTTTCATTTGACACATAATCCAAACATGTTATGTGCAAGGTTATCAAATGTTATTCAAGGTCACCCTTTCCATTGTATAGTGTAAGATTGGGTGCCAAAAAAATTGTAGGTAGAGGATATATTTCTATGTGTTGTTATAATGGAGTGTGAAATAAAGTGTGAGAATCAAGTGTCTAATTATATTCAAATCACCTTGATCCAAATGTAACTCAGTTTGTAAATATCAAATCTCATATATAAGGGATTTTACATTGGGAGAAGAAGAATGTGTGATAAATAAGGTTGGTATTCCTAATTACTAAGTATGAATTTTAATTTTAATCTATTATATATCTTAAGTTTCCCCTATAGTAAACAATGGTAAAAAAATGTTAGAGTGGGCCATAATTGAGGATCAAGAAATAGATAGACACGAATATAAAAATCTTTGTAACATGAAAAATAAAATATGTAAGAAGAGATAGCCTATTGTATGAGAGAAATTTAAAATGAGTAATGAGAATCTTATATTCAAAAATAAATTGAATTATGAGCATTATACAAAATATATTTAAGAAAGGTATATTTAGAGAAGAGTATAAGGCCAAAAAAAAGAGGTGGGTGTGCAACTCAAAATTATAAAATAGGATAAGCCATATTTTACAAATGAAAAATTATAATACATAAGCAAGATAAACAAAATATTTTAAAAAAAACCCATATAAATGGTATTAAAAACCTACATTAACACACCACAACCCTTAAGCATAGATTAGGTGGGTAGAAGAATTGGGACCTAGAAACAAGGCTTGATTAGGTACCCAACTACATATAAAATATCATCAGAATAATATTTCCCACCAAACCCAAAAGTATAGAGAGAGAAGTAAGGAACTAAAAAGCCCCCAGATAATGATTTTGTAGTTACATAAACTTCAATAAGAGCCCAAAATGAATATGCTTATTATCAGTGAAGTGTTTGGTGAATATTTCAAATATTTTATTTATAGTCTTTAAATACCAGAGTTGAATGAATTACTCATGAATAAGATCCTAAATGAAATGCATGTGAATGTCAATATGATTAATCCACTAATGGAGGACTATATTATTACAAATATGGATGGTGTTTTGATTATCACAAAAAAATATTTTTTGTCATCTAAGCTGGATATTAATCTTAGTGAGAATCCCCTCAATCTAAATAAGCTCAGTAGAAATAATAATAGATCTTATATATAAGATTAAGAAATATAATTATGATTATTTATTGACAAAATAATTGGTCCTAGACTAATGGTGAAACTATATATAAAATAGACTTATGATTTTGAATATCACTAGTCCAATTTGAATCTATATACCCAATCAAGTCAACATTAATGTCTAATCCATAGTAAATACAAAAACTATGAAAACCCTAAATGTAATGGAAAATATTATTAACTATTTTCTATTTTATCTCATGTGTTTCCTACATAAATCTAGATACCATGACCATTGTATATTAAATTTAAAGACTAGTATGAGTAATATAAAAGAGACTACCAACAAGTTATCGATACAAGGTATCATCAACCAAATGAGAAGGACATTCAACATCAAGATCCACACCAAATAGAAATAGATATGGATCTATATTATAATAAACCATGTTAAACTATGTAAGCTTATTAATATAATAATTAGATTATGCAATAGTAATCCTAGATTCAAACTAAGAAATTTCAATCCCAAGGAATTAATGCGACAAGCCCAAGTTAGTCATTAAGAATTGGTCAAATAAATCAAGTTTTAATGATGTAATAAAGGATGAGTAACTCCTTATGATCAAAAGGTCATCCACAGATAACTATAATCAAAATTGAGTCATCATGTTATAAAATTTATAAATTAGGATTAGAATACCATCTAGTGAACACAACCAAAATAAAGGAATCCTTGGCATACAAATCCCAAGGAGCATTTTTGAATCCATATATACATTTATAAAATATGAAAACTAAGGAATAATATTCCAAAAATACTTGTAGTTTTTCCATGTATATCTCTTGCTTGAGGTCACCATGAAGAAAATAAATTACTTCTATTTGATGAACATCCCAGTGATGTGTTATGACAATGGAAAGAGTGAGCTATATTGAGTTCATTTTGGAAACTAGGGGAAAAAATTAGTATAATCAATGCTAGGTACCTGAGAAAAATATTTTTCTACCAAGAGTGATTTGAACTTGTATATATACCCATATGTATAAATTTTTTTTTGATATATCTATCTACTTTGAACAAGTTTTCTTCCCTTAAGAAGATGAACCAAATCCCAAGTGTTTTTCATAAAATAAGGAACCATTATCATCTTCTATAGTAGTATACCATTTAAGAGAGTCAGATATCTCATGAAATTACAATGGATTAGAATAATATGCAATGAATACATGTGAGACATTATGGAACTATGAACATGTTTTCCTGGTGTTTGGTGGATCTCTAACCCAATGGCCAACACTTTGTAATGTTTTTCTAGCCCAAAGTGGACCAAAAATTTGAGATTAAGGAGGATATTCCTCATCCTCCAAATAATTAGTAGGAGAGACAGGAGGTGATTCCTCATCACTATTCTTGTTATTAGAACTAGAAAAAAATCTAAATCATTAGAAATTTGCTTATGTGGATATGAATCATTAGAACTATCATAAAATGTTAGAGAGTTTAAGGAACAAGGAGAAGTTTCAAGTGTGGATTCTAAAGGAGCCTCCTAAAAATAAACATTTATCTCAATGAACATCTCATGAGTGTTGGAATGGAGAAACATGTATCCCTTAACACCCTTAAGATATCCAAGAAAGATTCAAGTATAACTCTAAGGTTTCATTTACATAAATTTATTATTAGGAATATGGTCCATATCAGGATATCTAACCATTTGAAATTTATTTCCAAGTGATCCATCCTTTAAAAAGAGTGACTCATTTTAATGCTTTATGAGGAATTCAATTTTAGATATAATAAACACATTTGATTGCCTCAGCCTAATATTGAGGTGTAAGAGATTTAAAGTGTAGGATATAATTTACCATTTCCTTAAAGGACTTATTATATCAATCTAAAACACTATTATATTTATTATTGTATGAAAATATGCATTATCTTTCAATCCTCTCTAGGGTGCATAATTACTCAAAATGAGGATTAACATACTCACCACCATTATCTGTGTGCAAAAACTCGATGGATCTACCTAAATATTTTTATACAAGAGCCTAAAAGTCTTGAAAGTGATCAAAGAACTCAAGCTTCTACTTAATAAAATACACCCATGTATACCTTTAAAAATCATGAATGTAGGTAATAACATATCTAGTATTGTTAAAAATAAAATTGCAAAAATGACCAAAAATATCATTGTAGACTAACTCCAAAATATGCGTATCTCTTCATGATTTTCATTTGTCATAATTATATTTAGGATGCTTACCAAGTATGTAAGCCTAACTAACACTATCAAAAAAATAGACATGAGGTAACCCTAAAACCATGTCATTACGATTGAGTTTTTGTAGGTAGAGATAGTTAATATATTTGAATGAATCATGCCATAATTTACTCACCCCATATGTATGAGTGAGTAGAGTATTAGAATTTTTATCATGATAAAAATGTGACAAAGTATAAAACTATGATTGGTGATCTTCTTTCCTAATGAATACTGTATAATTACTATGCAATTCCCTAATAATCATAAAATTAGGTGTGAATTCAACCCTCTTGGTTGAACCAATTTGAGAGATATGATAAATATATAGGATATTATTTTATAATGAGAGAACACATAAAACATCCTAAAATTTCCCATCATTCAATTTGATATACCCTCCCCAAAAAACTTTGTGAAAGTACTACCACTCATTAAAATGGAAGGCATAAAATAGGGCTCCAAGTATGAGAAAACATCATGTGATGAATCATTTTGGTGAGAGGCATCATAATAAATCACCCAAGTGGAAGGATAGGATATAACTACAAAATGGGCCTTTCCCTTTCCCTTTCCCTTTCCCTTTCCATTACCCTCACTATTATTTTTTACCTTAGAATACTCCTATGATGAAGAACTTTATTTCACTAAATCAAGGACAATAATGTCATTTTTATAAGACATATTTTTTAATTGGTCAATTTATTTTTTCATAATTTTGGTTTTATCACGCCCAATTTTCTTACAATGGACACATATGAGCCTCTCTTTCTTGTGTTTCCCACCTGAAGAAGAGGTCTCAGTTGATTCTTTAGACTTACCATTAGGTTGTTAGCCTTTTCTTTGTTCTTTGTTCTTTGTCCTTCTTATTATGTTTCTTTTCCTTACTCTTATAAGCCCTTTTTTCATGACTCATAATTCAGCCATGTGATTTATAGGAATTCATTGTACCAATACGAATAAGCTTATCTTTCTCCTAAGTCAAATCAAGATAAAAATGTTACAAGGATGTCATGGTCAATGTAGGTCCAAGGAAATGCTTAGTGGCATGGAAAGTAGAAATAAAAACAAAATATTCAGAACCTAATTTTGAAAGGATTTAAAGGATCAATTATTCATCCTTTTTGTCTATGTCTCATAGTTTCAAATATAACCTTAGTGATTTCAATTTTTTGAAGAAGTCATATATTATGTCAAATTTAACTAAGCTCAAACTAGTGAGTTCAATCTCTAGATCATGACCCCTCACTACATCCTATTTGCCAAATATTTTTTCTTTTGTGGTCTAAACATCATCAGGATTATTTTCAAATTCAATGTGAAAGAGAAAGTTAGGATAAATTGAAAGGCATAATATACCATAGACCTCATCACATTTTTTAAACCACATCACCTTCTTTGTATCAGGTGTTGGTTCTATTTTGGTACCGATTATGATTTGATGTAAACCTTTACTCCTAAATAATATTTTTAATTTTATTTTTTCATTTGAGGTAGTTTAATAGTGTAAGAAGTAGAACCATATTATTATCCATAGTGTAGTAAGGAAGTATGTGTAGAAATACTAGTGTAAAATAGACAAGGAAATATAAACCCATGAACTTAAAAAGGTTAAATTTTACAAGGCCTAAGAATAACACCAATTTATATATCTATAAAATACTCACACTTTAAAAAAATGTCATCTCAAAAGGAGTTTCCTACTAAAATTTATATGAGTTTGAAAATTCTTAAAAACTCCACCTTGTAAAAAACACAAATTGGGATTTATAAAACTTCGAACCAAAATTATAAAAAGAAATTAAGTCCTATTTGGTTAGTTATGATGAAGGGATCAAATTTCATATGTCAGGGGCCAGGGAGTGTCCATGCAAGGGTCAAGTTCTGATGAGTGTTTAAGCCAGTGTTAGGTTTTGATGAATGTCTAATTAGACACATCAATATTTGATGAGTATTTGATTAGGTTTCAATTTATAGAGTGTATTTGAGAAGGTTTCAAGATCTAGTGAGTGTTTGAGAAGTCAGGTTCTAAGGGATGTCTTTGTAGGCATCAAATTTCAATGGATGTCTACACATATTTCATGTTTTGAGGGATTTCTATGTAGGCATCAAGTCTAAGTGAATCCTAAGAAAATATTAATATATGAGGGATGTATATGGAATCATCGAGTCCAACTGAATCTTAATAAAATGTCAATATCTGAGGGATGTCATGCAAGGTGAAAATTCCATCGAGCTTTATAAACCCATTGAGGAAAATGATGTCTATCTAAGTACCCACATAAACTTTAGATCCAACATTTTAATGAAAAAGCCATAGAAGACCCACTAAGTGTTTTTAAAAACTCATAAAAACCTAGAAATGGTTTTTTAATTCTAGTATGTTCTTATGCATATTTGTGTGGATTCTAAGAAAATGCCACTAAAACCCCCCAAAATAGGTGAAAATTAACTGTTACAAAGTTAGATAAAATTTACTATCATTCCTAAGGTTTTGGAACCTTTTGAGTTCAATGGTGCATATCATTTTTTATGGAAAACCACTAGATAAAATATGGCCTAAAATGTCTTTTCCCCTATTATTTTTATAAATATAGATCAATCAAGGCCCCTGTAAGAAGATAGAATTTTCAAAAATGGTAAATCTACAATATGAAGGTCATAAAATTTTAGATCTATGACATGCAAGTTATAAACTCAATATTTCACAATATAATATATTACATTCAGCTACCATAATCACTTTGATACCATGTCTGAGTGGACCATAATCAAAGATAAAAAATTGGTTAGACATGATTGCATGAATCTTTGTAACATGAAAAATGAAATATGTAAAAGAGATAGTGTGTTTTATAAGTGTAATCAAACATGAACAATGAGAATCGTTTTCTTCAAAAATTAAAGATTAAATTACAAGCATTAGCCAAAATATTTTAAGTTAAGGTACATTTATAGAGAAGCAAAAGGCCACCAAAAGGAGGTGGGTGTGCAACTCAAAATTATAGAAAAGGTTATGTTATATTTTCCTAATGACCAATTATGACATCTAATAAATCTAAATAACATGTGTAGTAAAAACCATATAGATGGTATAGAAAACATACACTAACAAAAAATATATATACATGGGAGTATAAGTCTCAAGTCATGATGCCATACTTGTAATTTTTATGTCCAAAAGTGTTTGCATATGATATTCAAGTGGATTTTCACATATTATTTAACAAAAAATCTTAATAACTTCCCTTTTTTAAATTCTGATTATTCACCACATATAAGTGGGAGTATATCTTGGTGTTCATCTTGAGGACCAAGGTGATCTTGATTATATTGTTCATATTTTAAAGTAGCATTTTTGACCTCTACAAGATAATTTTGGTCATTAACATCTAAAGGTTATAATATACCCTTATTTTTATCCATGTTATGTTATTTAATAAAGGGAATCTTAGTATGCTCAATTGGAATGCCACTTAACATATAACTTCTTATAAGGGAGGTAGAAATAGTTTTTTTAGAGTGCATAAAATATGAAATTAAAATTTCAAAGATTACTTCATATAAACACTTTATAAAATATGAAAAACCTAAAACAAAAATTGAAAAAAAAAGGAAGCATATAATCCCTAATAACATAGATTTTTAGGGTTATACACCATTTAAACAATAGACAAGTTCAACTATATGTTTTATCAAATTTTGGAAAATAAGTGAATTAATTTCTTAGATAATATAAATTGTTACATAAAATTAGAATTTTAAAAATATATAATAAATGACACAAATTGATTTGGAAATTTCTAAATTTGTAAATATGCTAAAAATGGAAAGTTCTAATATAACTTACTTGGAAAATTGGAATGCAAGACTATGTATAAGACTAAAATTTCTTGGGGAGTTGTGTTGATTGAATGTAAGTATAAAATAGGGTTTGTTGGGATCTCTAAAAAATAATGTTGTTTTTGAATATGAGTGCATGTCATTGTTATCAATAGAGAGCTCAAGTTTCATGTGGATGATGAAACTATGAGATTAATGTGATGGGTTTTCCTTTACCTATGTATTCTAGTAACTTGTAGAGGCCTTCGATCCATCATTGAAGCTAATGTGTATATTCTTATTCATTTATAACCCTAGCTCAATAGATCAAGAGGAAAAATTAAATCATAATGTAAAACTAGGTTAGTGGTAGAAGTTGTGATTAACATCGACAACACCTTTGTTAATCATTACCTACATACCAATACTCCAAATATGGATTAAAATATATGTAGTTATTCCATGATATGGTGGTGTGTTAAAGAATGGTGAAAATTGATAAATGTTCATGCAATCATTATGTGATTAAGTGATTCAACTATGACTTGTGACCATAGAATTGTATCAAATATTATCTCAAGGCTATTATGTATATATGTATTCATAATTTGGAGAAATAAAAAATTTAATCTCAATGTGTATTTAGAATTATGCTACTTTTCAATATGGAAGCCTCTTGTGTGTCAAATGATTTAAAATATGGATTTATAGGGATATTTTGGTAATTACTTCAAATTGATATTTATAAACTTGTGGGATGACCCATTTTGTTAATTTAAAATATAACAATTAGTCATTATCTAGTGAGAGGACAATATCAATGAAACTAGATACTATCAGGGTGTGTTGTTGTCCAAAGGGTACATTATTATCCTAGGATCAAAAGCAACTGGTCTAAGAGTATGGAAAATTATGTAGATTAGCTTAAACTATTTTTATTAAGGAATGGGGACATTCTAGGATCATTATTTTTCTTATAGGAGTGGGTCATCCATATGGAAAATGAAGGAAAGTAGTCAAAAGGTCTTGGAATAAGACATAAGCTAAGTGTGTAAAAAGGTTGGTCAAAAGTGCATTATTTTAGATTAAATGTTAATTTATGTGTCTAGACCCCATTAAAATTAAATACAATAATGAGTCAATCAAGTGTGGAATTAGGTTTAATCATGTCCCAATTTGTGCCAAATCATTGAAATTAGGTTATATGATTTTTTTTACCCTCAATTGTATGCTCAAAAGAAATAACTCTTTATTAGCCAAAATTTCTTACTTAATTGGGATAGATTACTTGATTAGCACAAATTAAATTCCAAAATGGGTAAAATTACTATATTGAATCAAATAGGCATGGAAATGTGTCTAATTTATTTTGAATTTTTGAAAAATTATTAGAAGGACTTTGATTAGCTCCAATTATATTTTAGTCAAAACAATTACTCAATAGTGAAATGAGAACACTTTACTTTAGCACCATAACACTTCAATACCAAAAAGTAGTAGACACATTTCCCATATATATATATATATATATATATATATATATATATATATATATATATATATATAGATATATATATATATATATATATATATATATATATATATATATATTGAATAAAGGATATTACCATGACTTATGAGATCCCTAATTTCATTCCCAATTTGGTTTAACTACTAGGGTTAGTCCAAATTTCAATTCTAATTAGGTTTGACTAGTCAATTCAGTAAACCATGAATGAAATTGTGTTTAATCATGCCCAGATTCATTATAATTACTTTTTGTTAGGTTCAAATAGTTTTATTATCTATAATGTAATTTCCAACTAAATTATTTACTTGATTAACCCTAATTATATGCACAATTTATTTTAGTTACTGAATTGAGTCAACCAAGTGTAGAATATAGTTTTATCAAATCTTTATTTGTGCTAATTAGTTTCAATTGGGTTCAAAATCACTAAATTAATATAAACTATAGTGCATTCATTATATTATCAACTATTCATTCTCATATATTTTCATAGAGACTTAAAAAACATAATATATCTTAAGAGTATCAATCCATTAATTGAGTATTAGACCTTCAAGGTAAAACATTTTACATATCAAACTATGTAAAATTAATTGAGATTCTCTTTCTCAATAACATAATTCTAATTTTATTCAAAAATACATTATTTGCATATTTTTTTAACTCTAAAATATAGATTAAGGAATTTATTTTTGCCTTCACCAACATGCCCTAATTTCATGACTGAAATCATGAAACCTCTTTTTACTCTAGATTCTAGTCCTATTGTCTCTCAATTTCTTGATTGGCATGTCTCTTTTCCATTGAATAGACTAAGTTTGAATTATAAAGCCTTTATGTGTGTGTATACATACATACATATATATGTGCACACACACACACACACACACACACACACACACACACACACACACACACACACACACACACACACACACACACACACACACACACACACACACACACACATGATTTATCTAGGAATTTAGCTCTCAATTGAATGCATTTGATTAGTCTAAAATACTCTAAACATGCCCCTTATATAGAATGGTCCACAAAAAGTTAATTGAGTTACCCTATGTACCAAGACCTAGTGACCAAGACCTTATGGATATCTACTTACACAAGTATCTTTTTAGGAGATACAAGGATTGATAACCCCTTCTTACTATTGGTTGGCATATATGTCAAAATGTCTCTCAACATTTTGGTGCTAGAATAAGGGTTAAATTGATGTATTTTAGAATTGTCTTATGTTTTTAATGAGTTTCATAATTTATTTATAGGTTCTTATACTATAAAAGCTTAATTCCAATTGCCTCGACATGGCTATGATGGAATATTTGTCATGTGGATTTTCCAAGACCTTCCCATGACTTACCAAAGATCCCTCATAGATTCTATGTATAGTATACCTATGATGGGCCATAACTACTAAAGAAAATGCTCAAGCTTTCAAGAAGCCATCATTAGGAAGTAGATTTAACATGAGGATGTGGCTTGCCATTTATTCACCTATTCACTAGATCAAGAAGCTTATTCTTAGTACCTTGGTCTATCAGAAGGTTACATAACTACATGTTCCATCTTTTGAGAACCTAGTTCTTAATCAATTAAGTCTATCATTGACCCGTCATGTTGTTTTTTCAATTCACCATAGCCTACAAAGATCATAGTGAATTAATTAGTACATTCAACCATCAATTCCATTAGTTTTATAGGTAGTTGAATGACCTATTATTATAGATAGAAGATTTAGTCATTGGATTATATCTCAATTTAATGTATCCCTTAACTTTTATGATCATTTAGAGGACTCCATATACCCTTACATCTTTGAAATAAATGTATCAAGAATCCTTCATCATTGAAGAGTATTTGATGCCACATGTCTATAGTGTTGGCCTAGTTTATTCAAATAATTCAAGAGTATATATCCAAAATCACTTGAATGACTTGACCATAAGCTAGTCCATGGACTAATTCATGCCCTAAAATCAACCATTGCTTAAATATTATAACTAGATTAATTTTCCTTCAATAAATGAGAACCTTGAATGTTATTTTCACACATGATTCTATCATTTCAATTTGTAATCAATAGGATTTTCCTTGTGTTATTAATCATGTTTATTTTATCAACTTCATTAATTACATGTCATATTTCATAGGAGAAGACCATCAAAAGGAAATGCATAATCTAAGCTATGAAGCTATATACCCAAATACACAATATGTGGCTTATGAATGTGGTTGCCTAGCTAGTTTTAAGATGATTATACACACTAAAAATGTATTCAATCATGATCCATTATTCAAGGCTATATAATTGGGGATGGGTATTAAAAATATGAAGTTGCATTAGAGGTTATCAAAAATTTGGTGGCTGAAAGGCAAATGGACAAAGATCTGTCTACAAAATAAAATCATCTTGAAGACTTTTATAATCAACTAGAAGACTAATTTGAGGAGTTAGAAGAGTTTGATGAGGGAAATGAATATTATTTACTTGAATAATTTTTTACCTATGTTACCCCCTTTCCATTTGGATAGCTAAATCAATATGATAAAAATCTCAATAATATCATTACGTCCCACACCCCATTTTATGAGATGGGTGAACTATAAAAGTAAGACCAAGACAAAGTTGATTATCCAAATGAAGGGGATGAATTATAATAATTTGAAGTAGATGATCCCTCAACCTTATAAAACCCTATGTTAGATCTAATTGGCATAAGTCAAAATGGTAAAATCATATGAATTTTCATCCTTGAAGGATAACATTGTTGTATTGTTGAGGATAGGTGTAAGGAAAGGGAAAATAAATTTTTTATCCTTGATTATGAACACTTGATTAATTTGGAGTATCCTAAAGAAAATAATTATGGTAGTTATGTGGTGTTTATCCCACCAGTGGAGATAATCAAAATAGAAATGGAAGATCAATAATAATTTCTTAAATGAATCAATTTTGCTAATGAAGCTCCAAGTTGAAGATGGATTGATTACACCCATATATTCACACACCTCATCCACTAATGATAAATCTAGGAGGTTATTAACACAGTAATAACCAATCCCACTTAGGGATGACCAAGATGGAGAAGGGTATGTCACCCAAGCATCTATTCTAACCAAATAGTAGCCAACAAATGCCTCATAGTTTGGATGCTAAGAAGAATATGCCATTATTAGGTTAGACCCACCAATCATTTTGATATGTATAATTTACCACCCCTACCCCTCACCATAATATAACATTTGGAATGAGGTAATGTTTTTTTCTTTTTAGGAATTAGAGGTTTAATTCTTAAGCAAATAAAGGTCTGAGTAAATGTAAATCAATAATTAATGTGTATTAATTATCTTACTAATTTTTTCAAATAAATATGTATTTTTATCTTTTCTAAAAATAATAAGTGTAGAGAAATCAAACTTAGCTCATTTTGGGTTGAAACAATTGATTCAAGATTTAGAAATTACTATGCAGGGGTGGAAGACTATTGCAAATAGAACCCAGAACTCTGTTTCTAGATTGGATACGAGTGCTAAACTCAGGATACCCTGCTACTTGGCACTATAGTCAAATTTTTGGAGCTATTGTCTACTTCTGGTGCTATTGTCTAATTCTAACATTGTTGTCCTAGTGGCTTGGATTTTTTTGGTTTTATTGGGTAGGTCTATAAAACCATGGCTATGAAATATCAGAGCTTGATTCTATGTAAATCTTGTTGTGTGTCTGATTTAATCTTCAAAACCCTTAGGATCTCCTAGTACTTAAAATTGAATAGAAAACTTGGGAAAGAGAGAAGGGGTTAGTGTGTAAATGATATGTTAGACACATTTCATACCCCATGTGTGGGAATAATTACTATATACCAATAATCTAAAGAGGGATCAAGCTAATGTAGTTCTCCCATTTGAAGTGCTTGGTGAAATTTTGTGTTGTATGTAACTAGATGTGAAAATAGAATGTATTTTGGATGATTAGGGACTGGTATGAGTGCTTGAATAGGATTGAATTCATCTTGGAAGGTTATATGCAAAGAATAGCGAAGAGTGCTTGAGTATACTTGCATGTATTCTTGCTCTTTTCCTGTGAATGAGTTCCAACCCTTCTAAAAGGACATTGAATGGCTTTTTATAGGTAAACTGATGATCCTGGTATAGATGAACTTGTATTAGGCTGATAAGGGAAAAGATAAGGAATTATAAAAAATTGACTATTAGAGGTGAAAATGAACTTAGATAATAGCACCAAAAATAAGACACCCCTAAATTATGGTGCTCTTGTCAAAATTGGGTGCTATTATCCTAGGAAGATGAGTCCTAGGGGGATGGATTTGGGTCTGGGAGGGCTACCTAGGTCCTAAAAATCTAAGTTTTAGAAGTTACAAGTGATTGGGAATCAGTGAAATTTTAGTTGAGAAGGGTTGAGTGAGTTAGAAAGAGGACCTATAGATTGGGTGCTATTAGCCATGCCTAAGTCATCTAGTTTTGCATTTTATATGATTAAATTTGCACCCTGCCTTTATTCTAGTGATTTAGTAAAGTTAAATACTAGGATAAAATAAAAATAAAAATCATACTTGATATTACTTATGAGGGAAAAGCTCATGAATATGTGTGATGTTGGTTGGATGTGCATAGAGAAATCATGTTGTGATGTGTGAATTGGGTATGCAAACCAATACAAAACATATTATGATGTTATATTGTGTTGAGTATGTGCTAAATCAAGAGTAATATTACAAACAACATTGAGTGATCAATTCTCCAGAATGTGGCTCAAGAATGCAAAGGTTGGCCCTTTGGCTCCATCATCACCAACTAAGTGAAGTTAAAAAATCATGCATGAGCTAATTTATGTCTATACTATGTGTCCAATCCCTCTAAATATGTGGCTCAAGAATACAAAGGATGGCCCTTTGGCTCCATTATTGCCCTATGAAATGAAGATATGAAGAGATACTAGTATAGAATAGATGTCATATGAGATGGATCATATAACCCATGAATTTGCCATAAATATAACACTATCGCATAAATATTCAAATGTGTGGTAGAAATTAGGCCACTTTTGGCCATTTCAAAAGATGGAGATTAAGCTTGTATGAAAGCCACTCCAAAATTGATGTACTAGGCTTATATGAAAATTAACTCAGGTACTCAAAAATATAAACTTGTATGAAAGTTTAACTCAAATGTGATGCCAACCACCTATATATGGATTAAGGCATGCAAATACCAAGAATGCATAGAATAAACTAAACTCAAAAATAAAATAAGATCAATGTGTCACACACATTACCCCCAATCACTAATGTTAGGAACATGGATTATGATCTAGAAGTTATGCCAACTTCCCAATCTAAACTAAAAGTGAGAACCATCATGTTGTGCATGATAAACCCATTTATCTAAGAAAACCATGTTGAAACTACTGAATTTGAAGGATCTAAAAGTGCAAAAACTATCCTTGAATTGAACTTTTTGTCTATTTCTAGAAACCTTGAGTGTTTTTTTAACTAGACAGGAGTGCCAAACTATGGACACCCCTATTTTTGGTTATACTATCCAATTTATGGTGCTATTTCCCATTTTTGGTAATAATTTCCATTTCTAGAACTACTATCCATTTCTAGCATGCTACTATCTGATGTGAAATTTGACTATTGATCTGAGTCTATTCTTAATTTTTTGCTCTAAATTAACTGGTTTGACCCTAGATTCTATGCCGACTATCTTGAATACTATTGTTTTTATTGTTAGGAGGTTTTATCTTTATTAGAAAGCCCTATTTGATTCGCCCTCTTCTAAGGGTAGGAATGATGAACCTATAATGATTACAATCAAAAGAAAAGAGTCCTACAAGTGTGTTAATTTTGAAAAGATATATGATATAACATTTGATGTTTGACAATATGTTTCAAGATATAACAATGTTTATACTAAGAGATTTGTTAGATCAATAGGGGCATTATTAGATAGATATAACAATGTGAAAACATGCACAATTTACTGAACTAGAACTCAAAATGTTAATTGTTAGTTGTTAGTTGTTAGTTTGGAGGGATGAAACATGATGTCCATCATGACATCCAAAAAAGCAAGGTAAATGCATGATATAGATCATGGCATGCCACACATTTGATAAGCAACAAGAAAACATGAAACACACAAGAATCAAGAAGCAAAAAGCATACTAAATGGGCCAAGGGGCCAAACAAACAAGGGACATGGGTACATGTCACTCAAATTGGAAACAAGGATGGAAGGTTCAAATGCCTCATACACATATAAGTGAAATAAGTAAAGTTAGCACACATGCCACAGGCACAAAGAGGAGTAAAAAAAAAGGACATTATCAAATGTCTTAAGGCACATATGTGAAAAGGAAGTAAAGGAAATTAGCAAATGTCCTAAGGCACAAGCAGGAGACAAGCTAGAATTGAAAATGCAATCACACAAGCTACACTAAGCAAGTAGAAAAATCATGTAAGAACTAAAATATACAACCACATATAACTAATAAAAGCAAATGTGAGAGTATGGAAAACATGTGTAGTACAAGACTACATATATGCTAAAAAATTCACAAGTTTTAGATACTAGTGAGATGTCGATATAGTATTCTGTGTAAGTTATAAAGTAATGTATATCAAAATGATAACTCAGAGTGTGTAGTGTAGAAATGACATAACCTATATGGTGTATTCATTTATAATATGCCCCTAATGGGTGTGTATAACAATGTATGTCTTGAATTTAGAAGTAGGAATGCCCCCTCTATGGGTAGAATGAAGCAATCAAGTAGCTGGATGTCACTGCACACACTCAAAGAAGATCAAGTGAAGCATGATAATGTAGAAAATCAACATACAATAGCATGAAATAGAAAATGAAAGTCCTAGCATTCTAATAGTAATGTAAAACATAGATGATGCATATAATCTAAATTTTTTTGGTGTTTTTGCAATTTTTTTTAATGTTTTTATTTTTTTGAATTATATATTGTTTTTATAGTTTTGAAAACATTTGAACTATGTACAATCAAGTAGAAGATAATATGTACAATAAAATGTGTATAAAGAACCTACTATAAATGAAATTTGTGTAGATGCATAATGTTCATTTGGTTTTTGAGTTTCTTTCCTTCAAGTGATGTTACATGATACACTTTAGGGCTAAGATTTTTAGTAATAATGTAGGGACCAAGCCAATTTGGTTTGAATTTTCCTTTAGTTTTTTCTTTAGAATTGACATTGTGAAGGTTTTATTTGAGAATAAGATCATTAATTTTAAATTCTCTGATGTGAATGTGCTTATTTTAGGTTCATTGTATATGTTTTTGGTATGTCTAAGGTATTTTATAGCTTGAATACATGTATGGTCTAATTGTTTAAACTATTATAAATGCTTTTCTTAGTACTAATCATTATTTAGAATACCTTTTTTGGATACATGAAGGGATGGAATTTCTAATTCTAATGGTAGAACTACCTATGTGTCATTGACAAGTGAATAGGAAGTATCCCCTGTGGGCATGCAATACTTGTGCGATAGGACCATAGTGTGAAAACTAGTTGATTGTGCCAATAATCACCAGAGTTGGTTACTATTTTACTCAAGATGTTGTTAATTATTTTTTTAGTGGCTTTTGCTTGACTATTTCCTTGTGGATAGTATGGAGTGCAGAATGTGTGTTTGATTTTGTATTTAGTACAATTTTTTTATAGTTTTGTTTTTGAATGATGTTCCATTATCTAAAATTATAGTGATAGGTAGGCCAAAGTGTGAAATTATATGGGTCACGATAAAACTACAAATGTATTTTCTTGTGGTAGATTCAAGTGGAACTACTTCCACCCATTTATTAAGGTATTTTATGGTAGTTATTATTAATTTATGTATGTTGGTAGACTCAGGGTTGATTTTTTCAATGAGATCAAATCCCCATAACATGAATGTCCTTGTAGATACAATGGGTTATAATTGTTATGACAATGCATGTTATAGATTACTATGTCATTGGGATTTATCACATAACTTTTCATATTATAGAGATTCATCTTCCATGGTAGGCCAGTAGTACCCCTGTCAGAGAAGTTTTTGTGACATGGCTTTGTTGCTAAAGTGACTACCACATTCATTGTTGTGTATTTGAGTTAGACCAATTTTGGCTTCTATGATGGTTAATCATCATAGTAAGTGTCTATCAAAGGATCATTTGAAAATATCCCCACCAATGATTAGATAATGTAGTGCTTTCTTTTGTAACTTACATTTGTCATTTATGAAGAAAGTGTATGGTGTAATAGATTTGTTGAGAAAGTTATAAATGTTAGTAAACCATTCAGGGGTTGTAGAGCTTCATATGGTAGCTAAAATAGAGAGTGATAAAATATGCATTAGATATGAATGGTGATTGTAATAATTTAATTATAAATATTGCTTGATCATCATTGATATCAATGAGAATGAGAGATGCCACATTAGCCATTACATCTATGTGTCTATTATCTTTTTGGGGAATGTTCTCAATAGAAAAATAATTAAAGTGTGAGGATAGACATTGTACCATTTTTTGGTATGGGATAAGGTGTTCTTCTTTTTTTTATAAATATCATTAACTTGATTAACCACCAATTGGGAATCCTTGAATATTTGAATAGATTTGATTTTGAGGGATTGTACAACAAATAGTCCTAAGATGAGTTATTTATATTATACTATGTCGTTGGTGCATGAAAAACTTAATCAGTATGCTATAGGAATTATATGGTCAGAGGGATTGATAAAGACAATGCCCACTTCTACACTAGATGTGCATTGAGAGCCATCAAAGAAATGGTACAGGTATTTGAATGAGTAGAATATGTAGTGAAATCATCTCTAAATGTGTCACTTAAAGGGTTGATATCTAATAGTGAGGCTACTTCCAAATGGTATATAATGATTTGGTCCTTAATCAATTTTTAGAGGATTATTTTAAAGTTAAATTTTGTTAACAACATAACCCATTTTGTGAGATGGCTATAAAGATGTGGTTTTACTAGTAAGAACTTTAGAGGCCTTGCCTTTTTTATTACATGAGTTTCATTATTGACCATGTAATGTCAAAGCTTTTGTGTGGTAAAAACTAATGCTAAACATAATTTTTCTATTGGGGATTTATTTTTTTCATAATTGACCAATGTGTGATTGATGTAATAAACTACACATTTTATATTTTGATCATCATGTTGTGTTAAGAGTGATCATAATGCATGATTAGTTGTAGAGATATAAAGGAGGAAAGGTTTGTCTGGGATAGGTGGGACTAAAAAAAGTGGATTAAGGAGATATTGATTGATTTTGTCAAAGTTGTTTTGATAGGCTTGGTCCCAAATAACTTTATATCTTTCTATAGTAGGTGTGTAAAGGAATGTGTTTTATCATCAAGTTGATCTATGAAATAGTGAATTACTTGTATCTTACCTTGGAGTTATCATATTTATTTTATATTAGTAGGGTGTGGCATATCAATAATATATTTGACTTTCTTAGGATCAAATTCTATGCCATTATATGATATAATGAAACCTAACAGTTTTCTTGGCATAACTCTGAATACACATTTCTTAGTTTTAATCATACATTGTATTATCTGAGTCATGTAAAAATATTTTGTAGATCAATAGCATGATGTTGACATTATTTATATTTAGCATGTATATCATCAATGTAATAATCGATAGTATGGTGAATTAAGTCATGAAATATGTGCATCATAATATGGTAATATGTGGCCCCAACATTATTTAATCTAGAAGGCATAACAATGTAACAAAATGTGCCCCATGGTGTTGTGAAAGATGTTTTATCTTGATCTTCTTCAAAAATTTTGATTTGATTATAACCGACAAAACCATCCATAAATAATAGCATTTAATATTAGTTGTGGAGTCTACAATCATGTCAATATTGGGTAAAGATAAATCATCTTTTGGGTATGCTTTATTTAAATCTCTAGAATCAGAACAACATCAAATTTTCTTGTTAGGTTTGACAACAGGATCTATATTGGAATCCATTCAAGATGTTATACTGGGTGAATGAAACCAACATCTAAGAGGCATTAGATTTCATATATAACTAAAATAACCACCTTAAGATGTATTTTACAATTTTTTTGTTTAACTAGTTTAGCATCAAGGTATAAGGGAATCTGATGGACTACTATAGATGTGTCAATTCTTGGCATATCAAAATATGACCAAGTAAAGAGCTTAGGGAATTTTGTTAAGGCTTGATGAATATCAACATCTTCTTCCTTTTCTAGGGTAGTGGCTAATAAGACAATTCAAGGATCTTTATTGGTCCTAAAATTAAAATTCACTATTTATTCATTAAGTAATGTGGAACTATCAAGTGTGTATGGAGTTGTAGGGATAGTATCATCTAAGTCAACTAGTATATCAGGGGAGAAGTTGAAACTTTTTCCAAAGTATTCATGGGTATTTGTGTGATTTTGAAATTGGTTTTTATGATAACAAGACAAGAGATCCTCATATGCACCAAAAAATTGAAGGAGGGATTCATCGTTAGAAAATTCATCTAATGAAAACATGTTGTATGAAGCTGTGTTGTCAATAAGATTAGGGTAGATTAATGATAGTTTAGAAGTATGGTTGACTGTATTATCAATGCATGTAATTGGTGGACAAAATTTTATATTTTGCAAAAATGTGGGAGAGAATTTGTTATGGTTAAGGTAGAACTAGTATCCTAGCCCCTGTAATTTATGTTGTCTGGATGCCTTGATTGGATTGACTATTCCTTGTTTATGTTTTCCAAGTCCTTTGCCTTGATAGCCAATCTTATTTATATATTTGAGTGTAAATGGTAACTTAAATTGGTTCTTTGGTGTGGATGTTAAGACAAAATTTAGATTTGTCAAATTTTGTGTATGATCTAAGGGTGCATCAGGAGTAATTAATTTTATAGGTATACTACCTAGAATAAAGTGTAGAATATAATTCTGTAGAGATTTAATTGCTTGATAATATTTAAAAGTTTCATGGTCTATTGGGTGCATGTATATGTAACGTTTGTGACTAAATTTTAGATAGGTGTAGAGTGTGGAAATAATTGTATACATATCATGAATCTATGGTTGACCTAGTAATAAGTTATAATTAAGGTAATTGGGCATGACTTGGTAAGTGATTGGTAATGTCTTAGCTCCTAGGGTAATATTAAGTGTTATTTGACCCATTACTTTTTGTGGGATGTTGTCAAAACCTCTGATGTTCATATCGAAATGATCTAGACCATGAGTTTATATGTTAAGATGCTTAATAGATGAGATGTTGCAAATGTTAAAGCCTAAACCATTATCCACCAGTACTCTTTTGACCCCAATTTCATTAATTTGTAATTAAATATACAAAGGTAGATGTTGTTAAATGATGTGTTGTGGGGGTAAATCCTCTTTTTCAAATAAATATGCTCTTCAATCCATTGCATTGTGTTGAGGATGAATACAACACAGGTTGGTTCAGTGGAGATAGGGATTCTAATATTATGAAGGGCTGCATATAATTTATCCTTGTAAACGTATGATCAATGGAGGAGTTCAAGAATAGAAACTATGTTGGAAGGGGAATTAACCTAAGAAGTTATGTTATGGCTCTAGGTAATATCAACCTACCTATCTCCATAAAATTGGATGATAGCATGGACCATATGATCTAATATAGTCATAAAGGTGGTAGTAGGTGTAGGATAAGAGCTAGATGTATCAAGTTTGATGGAGAAAAGGATGGATAAAACCAATAATGTTTGTTTTCATCTAGTAATGATATGAAGATACTCAAAATAACCAATGAGTTATATGCATTAAGGTTAAAAAACATGAATTTGAAGTGAAATGCATGCAATTTGGGTGATTATGTGTGTAAAGATATACTTATAAAGAGTATGACATGTGCAAGATAGCAATTAAGAGGAAGACAATGTTACATTATACATGAATATATTGAAATTTTTCATATGCAACATAACATTTTTCATTTGTTGAACATAATGAGTTTGGAAATGATTCCATATAACAAATAGAGAGTAAAAGATAAAGAGCATGAGTTTATGTCTAATTTCATATAAAGCTTTGAGTTGTAACATAATATCACTTACATGTTGAACATAAGAAACTTTAAAATTATTCCATAGTAGAGATATAGGATATGCTAAAAACATGTATAAACCTTGTATTTAGTAATGAATGTTGTAATATCATCCTTTAGCATGAACATTAGGCATGAAATGCACAAAATATTTTTTTTTACTAACATATGATATACTTCATAATTCAAGTACATGATAGGGCCCATTATGGTTTCTTTATTATTTGCAAGAAATGTAAGAAGAATATGCAAAAAGTTAATCATCATTTTTCCAATTTGACTATGGTTGTAAGGTGATACCTCAAGAAGCCAATCAGAGCTAATAAACATAGCTAGGGAATTTTTAGAGATATTATTTTCAAAATAATATGAAATTTTGAGTTTGATATTGATTTTTTGAGTTAGATATGCAACTAGGTTTTCAAAAAAATATGTGAAAAGTAATGGAAAATACCTGAGAATGTATTTGATGCAACTAGGGTTTTGAATGATTTTTTCCAAAATTAGTGCATTAATTTGAAAAAATTGTAGGTTTAATTTTGAAAATTTGAGGGAAAATATGAAAATATTTCTAAAATTAGCAGTATATTTTTCCTATTGGTTTGAAAGTGGTTTTATTCAATAAGGACCTAGTATGTGCAAACTGGGGTTTTGGGTGAATTTATTGAAAATAATTCAATTAATTTATAGTTTTTTTTTTTTTTTTTTAAATTTTAGGAAAATATTTTAAAAAATAAAAAATAATTAACCCTAGGGTTTTTGTGTGAAAAATTGAAGTAAGTTGGGTTCACCAAATGTTTTATTCTTTTTGGGAATTAGGGGTTTAATTCCTAATCAAATAAAGGTTTGAGTAAATATAAATATATAGTTAATGTGTCTTAATTAGCCTACTAATTTATGCAAATGGATATGTATTTTTTCTTTTCTAAAAATAATAAGAAGTGTAGAGAAATCAAACTTAGCTCATTCTAGGTCAAAACGGTTGATTCAAGATCTCAAATTTATTGTGCAAGGGTGGAAGACTATTGAAAATATAACTCAAAACTCTATTTATAGATTAGATAAGAGTGTTGAACTTAGGAATCCATACTAATTGGTGTTATAGTCCACTTTTTAGAGCTAGTTTTGACTTTTGACACTATTATTCAATTCCAGCACTGTTGTCTTAGTGACTTAGATTTGTTGGGTTTTGTTCGATAAGTCTATAACACCCTAACCATGAAATATCAAAGCCTCATTCTATAAAAATCTTGTTTTATGTCTAATTTAATATTTAAAACCCTTAGGAGCTCTTGTTACTTGAACTTGAACAACAAACTTGGGAAAGAGAGAAGGGTTTAGTGTGTAAAGGATACTCTAGACATACTTCACACCCCATGTATGGGCACACTACCTACATACAAATACTCTAAAGAGGGATCAAGCTAATGTAGTTCTCCCATTTATATTACTTGGTGAAATTATGTGATAAATGAAAATATATAAAAAACTATAATGTAGTTTACATGACTAGGGATTGGTATGACTGCTTTGATAGGCTTGAATTGGTCTTGGAAGGCTATATGCAGAGAATAGGGAAGAGTGCTTGAGTGTACTTGCATTTATTCTTTCTCTTTTCCTGTGAATGAGTGCCCACCCTTATAAATGGAAATTGAATGGAATTTTATAGGGAAATTGATTATCTTGGGTTAGATGAACTTGTATTAGGGTGACAGTGGAAAAGATAGGGAATTGGGAAAACCTGACTATTAGAGGTAAAAATAAACTTTGACAATAGCATGAAAAATAAGACACCCATAAATTGTAATGCTTCTATCCAAATTGGGCACTATTGTCCTAGAAGGATGATCCCTAGGGGGGATAGATCTAGGTCTAGGAGGGTTGTCTAGGTCCTAAAAAGCTAAGTTTGGGAAGCTATGGGTGACTAAGAATCAGTGAAATTTTATACGAGAAGGGTTGAGTGAGCAAGAAGGAGGACCTATAGGTTGGGTGCTATTATCCATACCTAATTCATCGAATTTCACATTTTATATGATTACAGGTAATTTATGTCACTAATGGCAAATGATTCTCATAAGATAAACATAGGCACTTAGCTAAATTAGACAATCTAAATTTGGTCAATTTGCATTTTAAGAATGTAGACAAATCTTTATGGGATAGTGTCCATGAACATAAATGGAAACATAGGCACAGGTATATATCCCTCAAATTTATTGAAATCCTAATTTTCAAGTGCCTACCTATTCTCATGCATGTATTTTCCTGACATATCTCTAAAAAAATCTCTTTGATTTTGCTTCATTTCTACTTTTGTGTCCTTTAGTTTCACTTTGTTTTTTTTCTCATTTTTCTTATTTTCTCATTTTTTAGTCTATTTTTTACACTGGATTTACCTTACCTGATAAAAGAAATGAAATGAAAGACATGTTGCATAGATATCATCAATGTCACTCAAGAATATGAATGAAAACCTTGCTTAAACACTTGTGTGAATTACTATAAATCTTTTATATATTTTTAGATTTTTAAAGAGCCAATTATTTGAAATAGAATTTGTGGGTTTAGAAAGGTCATCTGAAGAAAATGTAGCATCTTATTTTTTGGTTTTGTCTTAATAAATCACAAACTTTCTAATTTTCCCTAAATCCATGAATTAGTCCCCAACCTTCTATGGATGTAAAAAGTAAAGTCTATTTTTGAAAGAATTGACCTAAAATGAAAATCTTATAAAATTTTATAGAAAGTGTGATCTCTATCTTTCCTATCAATGCATCTTTCCTATCTTTCCTATATAAGGGTCCAAAGGCATCTCTATCAGGATATAAGGGGATAGAGATATCATTCCATACCATTCCTATCTTTCATATGTAAGGGTCCAAAGGCATCTCTATTAGGATATAAACACTTATATTGAAATAAATTAATGCCCATACCATTCCCCCTATGCCAAATAGCTAAATCTTTCCTTTTTAGAAGTTCTAATAATTTACACAAATATAAATTATTATGTGTATACATACAAAAAAAATTAAGTAATCACTTTATCACACACATGGATGGTCTTTGGAAGGATTACAACTGAGTATGACACACATTGAGGCATAATTTAATTCTTTTATTTTTTAATTTTGTCTCAAGTTGTCATCTACAACTAATGCTTGTTATATAGATTGCAAGAACTAGAGATTTTGGATTTTTTAGATACTCAAGAGTATATACTAGTAGGAGTCACCATTTTTTATTTTATTCAACAACACACCCTAATTTCATGATTTAAATCTTGGAACCTATTTGTTCTATGGAGTATAGTCCTATTCTCTCTTAGTTGATTGATTAACATGTCTATTTTCTATTCAATAGACTAAGTTTGAATGATAAAGCTTATATATATATATATATATATATATATATATATATATATATATATATATATATATATATAATATCTATTTACATCAATATAATATAAGGAATTTAAGAATTTAAATATTCATGTAAACTAAATATTTAAATTGATTAATTGATGTATCAGTGTTTCAATAAAATTCTTGGCTTACATTCAATTATAACGGTTTATTTAAGCCTCAACACCATTTAATTTTGATTTGTAGTGACTGGCTAATTATAATTTTTTATCACAAAAACTTGGTTAAATGTTCAATTTAAGGCTTTATTCTTATAGTAGTTGGGATTTTTATATCTTCAATTGAGAATTTTAAATAATCATTAAAATTCCTATTCTGTTTGACTTGGAAACATATGAGTATTTGAGCTTCGAATGTTCATAATTATCGGACCTTCAAAATAAAATTTTAGTTGAGATATTTGTTTGAATGGATAATCAACTATCCTAGTCCCTTTTAAATTGGAAAGTTAGTTATCTTTTTTTTCATGATTATTTTCATTATATTCTTCATTCTTTTGATCCTACTTAGTCATTTTCATTAATTATTATAGGTTTAAAAAAACATTCCATGCCCATAAATTTGAACATGTGGCATCATCATGTCAAGGGAATTATTTTATTAATAGGAAAAATACTTGGCCATTTAATCAAAATTTATTTAGATCCCCAAGGGCCCAAGATCACTCCACATGGCATGATCCCATTAACCTTGATGGTGGAGGCAATCAATGATCCAAGGAAAAATTGAATTATCCTTAAATTCATGAGATGTAACCATGTGGTACCATCCTAGGAACCCAAAGTTCAGTGGTATTTATTAGTAAATAGGATATATATAGTCTTGTAGGCCTAAAGGCCCATAATGTCACCACTAGTGACTGGGTCTTGTTGGATTTGACAAGGTACAAAGCACCAAAACCAAAGTTGGGAGGATGAAAAGAATATTGATAGTGATGTGTGGATGAAGGGGAAATCAAAAATCTAGTAGAATAATTAGGACAGGTCTACATGACCTATAAGGGCTATGGAATGGTAGAAAGTGTCCAAGAAACTGTAAAAGACCATGTGGCTAATGAAAAAGGGATTGGGACTAAAATAAAATAGAGGAGTTGGATGAGAAACATGAAATACCTAGATGAAATCCTAAAGAACAAGGGTTTATACCAGGTAGAAGAAAAGGATAAATACTAAATCCATATAAGTAGTAAAAAAAGCCAATGAAAATAGATAGAATCTTGGGTGTAGTAAATGACACCTAATGGCATGACTAAGCAATCTAGAGAAACATTGAATTGTTTTAATAAATAAAATGCATGTTAGAGATGTTAAGTTCAATCCTAATACCAATAGATAAATTATAATGAATGGATCATGGGGAATAATAAATGAACCTCATATACCAAAAAGACCTACCAAGTCATATTGTAGACCTAGAAGCTAAATTTGAAGGCTTGTCTAGTTATCAAGCCTATCATAAGCTGATTTGTAATGGAGAAGAGATAAAAAATATTAAATGAAAAAAATTAAAATTAAGAGTTGACCAAGTTAAGGAATCACTAATTGGGGGTATGGCATTCACACTAGGATTGTTGGAAAAAGGACAAAGAGCATGACCCCTTGGGAAATCCTAAAGTAATCCCAACAACATTTTATTCTAGAGTTCAATTAAAAAAATTCAAGAGCATGGTCAATCTAGAGTGCTTATTAAAGTCTCAACTTCCTTCCTCAATCATCAATGAATGATTTTAACTACTCCATTAATTACTAAAATTTTAATTGAGAGATATCCTTAGAGCTATGGGTCTATAAAGAGGATGGCATTTGATGAAATAAGAGATGATAATTTTTAGAGTATCAAGGATATTCCCAATGTTTTTCATCATTTCTTGTTTTTTAGATTAGTTTTCTAAGTCTTGTTGTATTGTAATCAAAGTTTATTAATGAATTATTATGGTGGATCCCACTTTTATTCATCAACTAGTATATCTTGATGATTTGAGTATCATGGAGCTTGGATATCATTTCTTACACATGTATTAAGTTGGTTACATTCTATCTTTATCTCAATAAATTTCTCCCTATGACTCTTACACCTTCCTTTAGTTGTATTTGTGCTAGGTCTAGCTTGGCTAAGGATTACTTTTAGCAAATGTGCTTAGTCAAACTATTGAATGTTATCTTCATCACAATATGATATTTATTTAATTTTTCCCTATCCTTATTTATCTTATTTTTATTTAATTAAATTTTTATTTCAGTCTTCTACTCAATCTATAGTCAATGATTTAGCCTTATTTCTCTCTATCTATTATTGCTTATGTATTTTTGAATCCATTATGTATGCAATAAAAATGTTTATTGAAATAAATTGTTTATATTCATGCTAAGTCTCTATATGATTATTTATCTATGAATTTATATCTTATTTAAATTAATTTGATTATCATGAAGTGCTATAAACATGACCTTTATATGAAATGGTCCAAAATAAGCCAACTAATTTACCCTATGTACCACGACCTGGTGACCAAGATCTTGGATATACTTTCTCACACAAGTATCCTTTAGGAAGGATAGGGATTAATAAACCTTAACTATAGTTGGTTTGTTTTTGTGTCAAAAATACTATTAATATAATATAGGGTTAAAGGGGTAGAGATATCCTAGGGTACAAGGATGACAGACTATCTCTAAAGTAGACCAATTAATTTACAAACTCGAATAAACATATACTAAACTTATTATGTTTAGATATGCTCAAAAATATAAAGTACATATATGTTCTATATTACAATGATAATGAAAACAAGATACATAGTTGGTTCTTATGCTAATATAAATATGGATCTAGAATAAGAAGGAATAATACTGGAAATGGATTCTAGATTAGTATTCAAATTCTAAATTAAGCACTTTTGTGATCTCATATGGTTGAATCAATGTTTGTGTATAACTCAATATACATGTCATGTTAAAAATACATGTTATATTTGTATCAGATCACCTATAATATTTTAGGTTTTATGTTACTTTCACTATGGTGTTTTTAGATCTAGATCATGGGTTATTGCTCCTTATGAAATAGAAAAACCATTTCTATTCTTATTCATAGTGGCTATAGGAAAAATGGGTTATTAGGAACATAATATTGATATATCCCAAATACCCCTATATAAATAAGAATTGCCTACATAGTGAATACTTTGAAGAGGGCCTCATACTTATTAGTTCCCCCCTACACATTAGTTTATGTGTGCATAAGAATGCAAGGTGTGATAAGAAAGTACATATAATGAACTAACTTGTAACTTGGGAAATGTGTCTTATAGGATTCTCCTTCATTAATTTAGGCTTATATATGTGTTATAGCTATGAATGATATGGAAATAGGAGGAAATATGGATTATTTTTTTACTTGAGTGCCTGATTGAATGTCTTTTGTAAATTGCCTTATGAGAGGTAAGAAGTTGTTAGGTGAGTAATGAATGAAGATAGATAATGTATATATAGTAATAATTTTGGATTATATTTCATTAAATCACTTAGGCTAACTATGGGAATACATTATATTTCTAAATTGGATGACTTTAGGGCACTAGACACTTGAATTAAAATAGGACACTTACATCGATATAGGAGTCTGACTAGGATGTAAGTCTCCAATCATATCTAAAATAGGCATATTTCCATAAATTGTATAAATAGAAGATAATATAAGGTTTTATTCATTATAATTTCATTTTTCATATTAAGAGATAAAATATCTAACATAAAGAGATAGTGTATGTGAGCATTTTGACAACAAGAAGGGTCTAAAATCTTAAGGTACATCCATGATATGTATTTTACAAGTGTTAAAGATTGGGTGATATATAATTTAGAAATAAGGTCTAAATTTCCCCTCTTTAGTAATGAAATTTTTAGTTGAAAGGAAGAAAATGTGTCCTTGGGTGTATATAACACACTTTGTCTTTGCATAAGTCTAACTTAAGTGATTTTTTTGTGACTGACCTAAAACTAATTAAATTTTATAGTAAGTACTAAATTCATATAATATGAAATTTAAATCACTTGAAATTATTTAAATTAAAGAGAGAAGGGTTTAGGAGTACACATGTGTGTTAATGCAACCACTTTGCCTTTTGGCAATTTGATTTGGAAATATGAAAAATGTATCATTATGAACCATTATAGTTGAGATTAAGAGTAATATAAATATTTAAATTGCACATATATATAAATATTGGAGGACACATTCCATCAACCTTAGATAAAAATTTGAGTTTACAACATATAATTAAAATTAGCTCAACCTTACAACCTAATCATACTTATAACCTGGTGAGTGTGAGTGAACCAAATCAACTCACACTATAAATATGGTGAGATTATATTATATAATAAAATCCAACCTATAGACTTATAAATATTGACTGAATTGATCACCTAAACCATACTAAAAATGAACCAACTATTGTACTAAATTGGCTTAATATAATCCATAAAATTCCAACCTGGTGGGTGATGACAACCGATAAAATTATTTTGAAATATGAAAATTATTTTAATTTTGTAATATAGAATGTATTTGTATATCATATGCACATCATATATTTATTATTATAAAACCCAACTATTTAATATACCAATGTATAGAATTATTCCATAATTATGTAATTTGGCCAATTTGAAAATTGTGTGTGTGGAGAACATGTTTCCATAACATGCCCCCACTTAATATGAAACTAGAAACTAGTGTAAGTGTGAATAACATGTTTCCAATACATGCCTCCACTGTATATCTAAATTTGGTGAACTCTAAAAAATGTGAAAACCATGCCTTTTTGGCATGCCCCCACTAATATGCCCCCATTTTGAGTTGAGGAGAAGTATAAAATGGTAATCACCTTACCTCAAAAGGATAAGATAATTGTATAATCTATGTATGAAGTAAGTATAATATATAAATAACATGTCTAATTGATATATCATTGGATCATGTCTAATGTGATCATATCAATTCCTAAGATGCATGATGTAAATCATGTCAATGTCTAGATAGTAACAATATAAACTCAACAAGAAACCAAACACACACACACACACACACACACACACACACACACACACACGGGAACTCAAAATCAAGTTAAATAACAATGGTCCAAGGAGACGTAAAATAAAGGGCATGTTAAATTGTCATAGAATCTAAGGGACATGACTTAGTCAAATGTCCACAAAGCAAGGAATGACATATTCAAATGCCAACATATAACAAACCATGACATATAAAAATGTCACAATATAAAAACATAGGCATGATAGCCATAATAAATAGATAATATAAATTTTCTTAAATAATAAATAAAAGACACACAAGGAAGTGTATAAATTAAAATCATGGAACATAAACATATCATACTAGTCCCTGGATACATGTGTTAGCAAAAAAATTAATTACATAGCATATTAAGTACATCAAAAATAATATAAGAATGGATAAAGGCATGTATATGTATATAATCAAAAATATTATAAAATAAAATTATCATTAAATGATATAACCTAGGTGTATTATGATCAAATAAGTGGATGCCCCCAACGTCCACATGACATGAGTAGAGGGAAGGCCCAACATATAAAAGTGCATAGATCATGTAGTTGTGTATGCCTATATCACACTTAGAATATGTGTGAAACACATGTATATATAAATAAATTATATGGTATCTACCAGCATGGAACCAACAACATATATTCTATGGAGCTAATAGAACATGTAAATGCTAAAAATATTTTTGGATTTTTATGAAGTTTTTTTTTTTTTTTTTTTTTTTTGTATTTTTGGAATATGTGAGACATTTATGTACCCAAGTGAGAGGTATAAATTTTAGTATAACCATTATAAACTATGTATTTTATCCTCTTATTTAGTTTCAAACAATGGTTTCTGTGATGCCCTTGCATTCTATGATAATGGCAATAATATTATGGTCTATTGAGATGTCGTAAAGGTGGTAACATGATCAATTTATGTTGAAGTAATACCATTAGAATATTAATTTGAATTATATTATCATTTTAATATTATTTAAATACATTATCATAAATTTATTTTCTTTGAAAACTTATTTTTTAAATTATCCTTTATTAGTAGAATATGCAAAGGCGTTATTGACACATTTTGAGTTTTGTATATGAAAAAGCATATTTTACAATTATGTGTGTTTTAAGTCCAAATATGAAATTGATTTTTTCAACTTAATTATAGTGGTAAATTTATATTTTAGGGATTCAAAATCCCAAACCCTAAGTTATTCCATTTGAATATGCATACATATACTATCTAGAGATTTAGGAAGTGTTTCTTTGTTACCTTCTTTGGGTGTTATAGAATGGATCTCTTTATCACTTATAGAAGTGATAAAATGGAAATGTTTATAGGGATGAAATATATCACCCTACTTAGGGTTATAAAAGGAAATAAAATCCACTTTGTCCATTTAAAATGTTTTAATTACTTAAATGAGGAATGGATAGGAGAGATGCACAAACTCTAGGGAGAAATACATTTTATTAATGTATATTTATATTTTTAAAACAAACTTATTTACGAAAAATATTTAAGTAAATTATAAATGATAAAAATCAAGAAGATTATATAAATCCCTAATATATTTTACATTCATATAGATTGGGTTCACCAAATGTTTAACCCTAAAATCTAGATTGGGAAATCTAGGGTCAAAGGGGTAGAGATAGCCTAGGGCACAAAGATGATAGACTATATTTAAAGAAGAAAAAATAATTTTCAAACTTATATAAACATAAAATGAATTTATTATTCCAAGATATGATAAAAAAGAGAAAGCAGATATATGCTAGATAATGTAATGATAATGAAAACAATATACTTAACTAGTTATGATGCTAATATAGATATGGATCTAGAACATGAAGGAATAATACTAGAAGTGGATTTAGGATCAATTTTTATATTATATATTAAGAAATTTTTTGACCTCATACACTTGTGTTGACCTTAGATAGTTAAATCAATACTTTTATTTAACTTGGACACAAGTGTCCTATATAAAATACCTAATATATCAAGATTTGACCGCTTGGAATATTTTGAGTTCTATTTCACCTTTTCTTAGGTGGGATAAGATTTGGATCATGGTCTATTTCTCCTTATCAAATAATAAAAACCTAGTTATTCAAATTGAGAGTGGTTATGGTAAAAATGGGTTAGTGGGCACATGGTGTCAAGCTGCCCCAAATACCCCTCTATTAATGAACATTGCCTACATATCCAATACTCTGAGGAGGGCCTTAGACTTATGTATTTCTCCCCTATGTTTTGTGATTATTTGTGTATAAGGATGCAATGTGTGATAAGCAAGTACATAAAGTGACCTATCTCATAACTTGGAAAATGTTGCTCATGGGATGCTTATTCACTACTTCAGATATGTAGATGTGTTATCCATATTACTAATATGGAAATATGGAAAAATAGGGAAGATTTTCTCACATGAATGCTTTATTGAATGCCTCTTGTAAATTTCCTTGTGAGAGGTAAGAAGTTTTTAGGTGAGGAATGAATAAGGATTGATCATGCATATATACAAATCCTTTTAGAGAGTATATCACATTAAAAAATGTAGGTTGACCATAAGAATACATTTCATTTTTTAATTAGATTACTTTAGGGCACTAGAGACTTTCAACATATGAATCTAATTAGGACACAAGTGTCTAGGTAACTGGAAAATAGGCACAGGTCTAAAACTGATAGAAATAGAAGATAAGTAGATTTAAAACATTATAAGAATGATATAAGGTCTAAATAATCATAATATCATTGGTTAAACTAAGAGATAATTAATATGGAATAGAGAGATAACGTATGTGAGCCTTTTGGTAGTGGGAAGGGTATATAAGATAAAGGTACATCCATGATATGTATTTTACAAATGTACAAGATTTAGTTGTTATATAATTCAAAAATAGTTTCTACACATATAGACTTTATTTCTCCTACATAATGGAATTAGGCTTATCTTTAATAGCCACACAAAATATTATGAGGGAGTTTTTTAAACACCTTGTATGAATAATTCAACCCTTTTCTCACTCTCACACAATTAAATTTATTTTTATTAAGGTTAAATGTGGGGACTTTTTTGAACTAGGGTCCCCAAACCCTACGAGAATAATAAATAAAAAGAAACCAAAGGACTACCAAAGTCCAAAGGAAAGACAAACACCAAATAGGGCTAGAGATAACTAAAACAAAACCCAGAAACAATAGAGAAACATCCAAAACACTACAAAAAATGAAAAAATATCATAATCCATGTCAATATTTCTAATGATGTCATCCCAATAAATTTTCATCCTTTTGAGATTTGAATCAATTGGTAACACCATAATTTCTTTATCAAGCTATTTCTAGTAATTGATGTATTGAACCTATTTACCTTTTCCTTTACCAGAGGCCTTTATGTCAAATAAATCTCCCAAGTGATGTCTAATATTCTCAACATTTTGAATTACCTCATTCATGGTAGACTTATTACAATTCACCACGAATATGATATTATTTTTAAGCTTCACATTCTCATTTTTTAGCATATCAACCCTAAATTGGAGACTTTGCATCTATGGGTTTTCATCCTTAGAAGCATTAGTTTGAATCATTATATCATTATCCTAATGTAAATAATTAACCTTTACTTTAAGATCTATTTATTACCCTATGAACTAATGCATAATGATTTTCTAGAGATCATATTCTTCTACTATATACTATCTTGATATTACTAGTGCCCACAAGTTTATCCTCAATAATTTTTTTATGATGATGATAAATTTTAATATTGATCTAATTCATACTTGTAGTCATATAAAATGTCTAAATTGGTATTTTGAGTGTGGCTTGTGATGCCCTATCCATAACTCCTTTTTGCATATTCGTGTGACCCTTCTAGACATCTTTTTTCTCATTATTAGTCATCCAAAACCTTCTAATGATCATTCCACATCAGCCAAACTATATTTTTTAGGCCAATCATCCCAAGTCTCAAGCCTATAGGATAGGATAACCATACTTGGATTATAATGTCAGACCTTAGGGTGTCCCATTTTTGGTGCTCCTATCCATTTACACTTTGAGCCCCAACGGTCATTTTCATCCAATCCCTATCCTTCATTATGTCGACCTAACATGAATACATCTGACCCATGATCAATTTTTACTTATAAAATCCCATCCAAATCTCATTTACAAGGGGTTTGAAAAATCTTACAAACCAAGAAAGAATATAAATAAATAAGGAAAACTTCCCTATTCTCTACATATAATCACCTGACACAGCTTCAAACATACTAAAACCCCCATACCAATCCCTAGCCACCTCCAACATTCTCAATTTGGCATTTTTACATCTGTATCACACTATTAAATAAAGCACATTAGGTTGGAGAAATAAATATGGCTTGATCCCTCTTTGGAGTATTGGTATGTAGGTAGTGTTCCCACACAAGGGGTATGGATTTCACATTTAGTACATCTTACACACTAACCCCCTTTTTCAAGTGATTCAAAGATTTTTTTATTAAACATGATAGAGGGTTAGGGTTTGATGATTAAATTATCTCTACAATGAGTTTCATCAAAAATCAACATTCAAGATTTCACAGGTAGGCTCACACAAAAATATCACAAAAACCTAGAAAGTTTCAGGTTTTTGTGACCAATTTAGATAATAATGGTAGGAATGGATAATAGTGTCAGATACCAAAGTATAATATTTTTTTAATAAACATGATCACTCTTTAAAGTATTGGTATGTAGGTAGTGTTCCCACACAAGTGGTGTGGATTGCACATTTAGTACATCTTATGCACTAACCCCCCTTCTCAAGTGATTTAAAGATTTTTTTATTAAGCATGATGGAAGGTTAGGGTTTGAATATTAAATCATATCTACAATGAGTTACATCACAAATCAACACTCAATATTTCATAGGTAGGCTCACACAAGAATATCATAAAAACCTAGAAAGTTTTAGGTCTTTGTGAGAAATTTGGACAATAACAATAGGAGTGGACAACAGTTTCAGACACCAAAGTATATTATTTTTGGAACTTATATCCTTTGTTAAATAAAATCCAAATTTGGGTTGATGACATTTTTGTAGCTGTATAAGTCTAGTTTTAACCTCTATATCATCCATCTCAATCTAGTTTCAAGCTAAGTTATACTTCTTATTTATTGTTATTTATAGAAAGGTAAAAAAGAAAAATAAATTATACAAATTAGGACTATATTTACTGAAATATTCTTTATTGATTTATTAATCTAGACCCTTAACTATAATAATAATAAAACTCCATTATTCCCAAATAAGTTAAATCATTTAGTGAACTTGACTTACTTCGTTTATGCACAAAAACCCTAGAAACCATAAAGAAAATTCCTTGTTGAATTTTCTAGTATTCTTCTAATTTTTTATGCATATTTAAATCATAATTTCACATTTAGATTTTTAAAAATTTACCATAGTAATTTTAAAATTCATTTCTTTCAAACCCTAGTTGAATTTACTAGGTCCTTATGCTCTTGAGGTATCACCTTACATGTTTATGAGATTTGTATCCTTTTTATTCATATTCTATGTTACTATTTTTAGGACTTTACATTTAATTTATTTATTACTTTCCTTCCATCAAATTTTTATTATTAAAACTTATTGCAAAAAATTGAATCCATTTTTGATTTGTTCTCCTACTTTAACAATGGCCCAATATACCAGTTTTGCTAAAATTGATAAGAGGGAAATTCAAGACCTTTTAACTAAACATACTGATATACAAGGTGGTATGCTTAAAATAGTACAAGAATAACAACAAAATTAAAACAATGTTCAATCCTCTCAAATCATTAAATAACCTACTATAAATGGCAATATGGGGGTAACTATGTCTCAATAACCCCTATAACAACCCAACCTTCCTATGAGGCACCACAAGTTATGGCTAGTACATCCTTGTCTCTTGATGTGGTTTCCCTTATATAAGAGATAAAATATCTTCAATCCAAGGTGATACATATTGAGCAAGGTGCCTCTAGACCAACATAGGCCTTAGACTCTTTTGCCCTACTTCATACACCATTGGCACATCATATTGCTTCTACACCCTTGCCACCAAGTTTTATTCAACCCAAGCCCATTATATATGATGGAAAGGGTGATCTAGAGACACACTTGAGATTTTTTAATGTATTATGGTTGTAATATGTGCCAAATGACTAGTAATTAACCAAGTTATTTCCATGGAGTTTAAAGGATTATGCTCTACAATGGTTTTATAGTCTACCAAATTAGTCAGTCAATACATTCAATCCTTTAGCTGACATGTACCCATGTCCCTTATTTGCCTGGCCCCTTGGCCTCTTTTTTATGCTTCTTGATTCTTGCCTTGTGTTCTTGTTTGATTGTTTTCTTCTTAGATGTTTTAAATGGCATGATCCACATCATGCATTATCTTTCCTTCTTTGATGCCATGATAGACATCATGATCCATAACTCTTTGACAACTAAAAACCAACATTTTCTAGTTTTAGTTTAGTATACTACACATGTTATTACATTGTTACATAAATATAGGCATACACGTATTTATCGAACCATCTCTCATACAAACTATGATTTATCTTGAGACATATTTTAGATTATCATTGATATATCATGTATTTTATATCATAACACACTTGTAAGGCTCTTTCTTCTAAGGGTAGTCATTTTAGGGTCTTCATTCCTACCTTATAAGAGGGGGTAACATATAGGGGTTTTATCACAAAGATTAGAGCCTTTTACCAGTGAAAAAACTAGTTTTTAGAACACTCAAAATAGTAATCAAAATTCAAACCAGGTAGAATAGACTAGAAAGATAGTGAAAATATAGAACAATCATCAAAAATAGTAAAGGACAAGAGTTCCATACTTGGACTATAGTGCCAGATAGCAAAGTGTCCTATTTTTGGCACTCCTATCCAAAAATCAAAAACCCATAATTTCTAAAAACATACATAAAGGTAAATTTATTTATAGTTTTTTTTAGCTATAATATAGTTTAGATCTAGTAATTTAATTATAATTTTTCTCAGAGTATCCAAATATATGGGGAATTATATACAGCATGATGGCTCTCACTTCTGGTTTCAAATTGGGCAGTCGGTATAACTTCTAGATCAAAATCCATGTTACAGATACCAATGATTGGGAACAATGTGCATGACACATTTTCCTTCTTTTATTTATAAGTTTAGTATATTACCCAATTATTCTCATTGATTTTGTGCTTTATTCTAGCTATAGGTGGTTGGCATCATTTTGGAGTGGCTTTCATATAAGCCTAGTTCTCAGTTTCATAGTGGCTTTCATACAAACCTAATAGCCACCTTTCAGAGTGGCCAAGATTGACCTAGTTCTTAGTACACATTTGGATATCCATGACACTTTATCAGATTAAATATCATTCATGGGATTTAGTAGCCATCTCATATGACACACATTCATACCAATATCAGTTCATAGTTCACTACATAGTGGGAAATGATGGATCCAAAGGACTAACTATCCTTTATATTCTTGAGCTACCTACTTAAAAGTATTAGAAACATAGTCCAAACATCAATTAACACATGAATGATCACATAGATTCACTTAGTGGGTGATGATGGAGCCAAAGGGCCAACCTTTGTATTATTGAACTAGTCTTAATTAATTGATAAATTATCTCCATTCATGATATTACTTTTGTAAAATAACATACCCATCATCACACAACATCACTCACCATAATGGAACATCACAACAAGTTTTGTATTGTTTCACATACCTAGTTAAGTGTATTTGTTTCTTTCTCTTCCTCTCTCTTTTACCCAGCTTTTATACATTTTTCATTTTAGACATAATGTGTCTAGTAAGAACTAATCTTATCTTTGTTTTCTATTGTATATTTACACTTCATGATGTGCTCTCTATGCACACTTATCATCGCACATATTCATGGGATTCACTCTTATAAGTAAGTTTCAATGCACTTTCTATTTTTCCTTTATCATAGTATTTTACTTTTTTCATCACTAGAATAAAGTGGGGGAAAATATAGTCATATAAAATGTCCAAACTGGTAGTTTGAGTATGGATTGTGACACCCTATCCATAGCTCCCTTTTTCATTCTTGTGTGACCCTTATAGACATCATTTTGCTCATTATTGATCATCCAAAACCTTCTGAATGATCATTCCACCTCAGATAAACTATATTTACTAAGCCAATTGTATTCCCCTAGGTCTTAAACCTATAGGATAAGAGCATCATACTTTGACTATAGCAATAGACACTAGGGTGTCCCATTTTTGACACTCCTATCCATTTGCACTTTGAGCCCCAATGGTCATTTTCATCTAATCCCTATCCTTCATTATGTTGACCTAGCATGAATACATCTAAACCATGACCAATTATTCCCTATAAAATCCCATCCAAAGATCATTTACAAGGGGGTGATAAATCTTAAAAATTAAGCAAGAATACAAATAAAACACTAAGGAAAACTTCCCTATTCTCTACATATAGTTACCCAACATAGCTATAAACATACTAAAACCCTCATACTAGTCCCTAACCACCTCAATAACTCTCAATTTGGAATTTTTACATTTGTATCACACTATTTCACAAAGCACATTAGGTGGGAGAACTACATATGGCTTGATCCCTCTCTGGAGTATTGTTTATGTAGGTAGTGTGCCCACACAAGTGGCGAGGATTACATGTTCAGTACATCTTACACACTAACCCCACTTTCTTAAGTGATTCAAAGATTATTTTATCAAGCATGGTGGAGGGTTAGGTTTTGAAGATTAAATTATATCTTTAATGAGTTCCATCATGAATTAACACTCAAGATTTTACAATCAATATCACATAGGAACAATGGACAAATACAAAAAGTTTTAGGTCTCTATGACTAGTTTGAATAATAATGACAGGAGTGGACAACAATGCATAACACCAAAGTGTCTTATTTTTGGTGTTCCTAGTTTTTCACTAAATAAAAGCTAGATCTAGGTTGACAACACTATCCCAATCTTGTACAACTAGTTCTACATTTGTATCATCCATCTTGATCTAGTTTCAAGCTAAGTTATACTTCTCCTTATTTATTTCTATTTATAGAGAGGTAAAAAAGACAAATAAATTATATCAATCAAGACTATATTTTACAATATTCTTTACTGATTTATTAATATAGACCCTTAACTAAAATAAGAATAAAACTCCATTATTCCCAAATAAGTTAAATCAATACCCTTGAAGTACTTATGAATTAATAAAATAACCCCTTCATGTTTGTGAACAAGGTATGCCCATTTTTACATTCTATATGGAGGATTCTAAAGAGATAAGAATGTAGAAGGGGAGGCTCAAATGGATTACATGCCTGAAATAATTTAGAAAAATGAACAGGGATCATCTAACAACATATTACCTACATTTTAGTGTGATGTATTGCATTAGATAGAAGGCAACTTGTCTAAATGGCCTTGGTAGAGATTTTTGGTCAAAACCATTGTGCAAAGTATCCAAGGTTTCTCCTTCCTCTAGAAATATCTTCTCTCTTTTATAATCCCTAATAGATTTGAAGATTTTGGTCTTGTCTATTTCCAAGCCTATAACATGAGAAATCAACTCATTCATGATTTCCAAAGTGATCCCATTGATGTTAAGGATTATGTCTTCCCAAGCATTAGCAAAGAGAGTCAAAATGTGTTTGTCATATCTTTCAATTTTTTCTATGAACCTTGTGAAGCCCCCAACTTGTAAGGCCTCCCAAATTAACTCATTTTTCTTGACTTGTTTATGTAATTTAGGTTCAATCCTGTTAAACAACCCCATTGTGATCATAAAAACTCTATAATAGTGGAGAATACATCTCTCCCAAATCCAATAAGATAAAAAATGGAAATTCCCCAGAGCTATCTTTTTGTCACCTTTAGTTTTAGAAATCAAAACTTGAAGGATATTAGCCAAATCTAGAATTTTATCAAAGATACTGAAAAGGGGGGAAATTAAATAAAAAGGACTAAGAATATATACAAGTCTAAAGGTATAATATCTCCTTAGAATAAACTTGGGGGAGTGCCCCATTTCCTCAAATTATTTATTCATTAAACATACCTTCACCCTTAATCCTTTGAATGATTTCCCTAGGAATATCTTCAAATCTCATCCAAGTAGACTAGGCCAAGGAGGCCATGCCCCTATTTGTGAACCAATCCAATATCATATTTCCTTTAAAATAAATGTGTTGTATTAGAACCTATTTCTTAGAGTCTAAAATGGATATATCTTCATTTATCACTTGATTAATAGTCTAACTAATAGCAGTTTTCCTAGATAGACAATTTAAGATATTTACAGAATCTCCTTCTATAATGAGCAGTTGCACTCCTAGTTATTGTGCCAATTTTAGTCCCCATAGAGCATCAAGGGATTCAACCTAGTGATTATAATTAATACACATATATCTAGCATAGGTTTCCATAAAATTTCCTTGATGGTCTCTTAGAATACCACCTCCTACAGTTGGTCCTGGGTTCCCTTTGGAAGATCTATCAAAGTTGAGATTTAACTAGTCCAAAAGTGGAGGTTTCCATTTGGCTCCTTTTCTAATATCATCTTTAGGATCAATCTTACCAAGACTAGAAGTATCAATTTTCTAGTTAAGGGTTAGAATTTTTTCAAATGGAAGTAGGCTTTTACCTTAATCATTAGGCTTTATATTTTAGTTTTCCATAATGAATTCAAAGATCCTTTTAGATATAAATTTACTAACACATTTCTTCTCTCTAAAAATATTATTATTACATTCTCCCCAAATGCTCCAAATGATATGAGGCAAAGAGAGTTTTCATAGCTTTTTGAATAGGAAATTATGAAAGGGGTGCTCCCATGTCTACCATGACTCCAATAAATAACTTGCATACACCGAAATAACATTGAATTTGAGAAAAAAATAGATCCAAATTTCTTAAGTATAAGGGAAATCCACAAGTAGATGAAAAATATATTAATTATCATTTTCACATAGGATGCATCCATTAGTCAAAACACATCTTATTTTTCTTAAATTTTCCATGGTTAGAATTCTATTTTAGATTGCAACCCATAGGAAGAAATTGATTTTAGGAATCAAAAGTTTGTCCCATATTTTATCCCAATTGAAGATGCATCCATGATTATGCTCCAATAGAGAGTATCTTGATTTTACTTGGTATTGAACATTAAATGATTTCGTCCAAATAAGATAGTCAAATCTATTGCTAGGAGGCAAATGAAAATTTCTCAGCATATTATTAAAGTTATATATCATCAAAGAATATTCTTTATTAATGTTATCTAAACTTGATTTTTTCTATATTTTCACACCTTCAACCTCCTAATAGTATTTGTGGACCTTGAATCCATATTATTTTGTATATGCTCTTGTAAGTGCTACCAAGTATGAATTTGAATAAGAGGTTGTTCTAAGACCCAAAAATATTTACAAAATTCAACCTTAAAATGATTACCAATTTGTCATTTATATCCTATTAAAATTATATCTTTATTCAAAATCAAGAAATTCTACAAATGTGAACCCCTGATAAATTGATCTTATATAAAAATTCACATCTAATCATGACCCTCTAAATATTTAAAACACATGATTATACCCTAGGTGTTATTCTTATTAAAAAAAATCCAAGCAAACTTTGAAATAAGATCTTTCTTCATCAGCTAGAAGTTCCTTAAACCAAGACCTCCATACTTTTTAATAACACAAAATTTGTTCTAAACAACAAGATGGAATCTATTTTTCTCTTTAGTTCTAGAAAAAAGGAAATTCCATTGAATTTTAATTATCCTATCTTCAATTCTCTTAGGAAGACTAAAAAGAGAAAGGAGACACACAGGAAGGCTTTGGAAGATGTTGTTAATTATCAAAAATTTGTCTGCCTATGATAAAATTTTACCTTTCTAACCTACTAAATTCCTTTGGAATCTCTCAATTAATGGATTCCACATAAAAATTGAGAAATAATTACTGAAAAGAGGAATGCTAAGGTACGAGGAAGGGAAAAAATGATTTGGTAGCCTAAAAAATGTGCAATTCTAGCTTGTCTAATAATAGGAGTATTAAAAAATAAACAAAGCTTTTATCAATGTTAATCTTCTAGTTTAAAGACTATTTATACATAACTAAATTTTTTTTACACTCTAGCTTCTTGAATAGAAACCTTGGCTAGAAGAATGGTGTCATCCATGAATTGCTGATGTGAGATGGGCTCAACGTGGCATGTTGGTATATTGAATCCACCACTTTTATAATGAATCTACTAAGAGACTCAGCCATGATGATGAATAAGAAAGGAGATAGGGGATCCCCTTATCTCACTCCTTTAACAATTTTGAAAAAATGTTGGATAATGCCATTCACAAGTGCTGAGAACACACAAGAAGAAATGCAAGATTTGATGGTCTTTTGAAATTTATCTTGAAATTCAAATTGAGCCAAAAATCTATCTAAAAAATCCAATTTAATATGTCATATTCGTTAGCCATGTCTAATTTTAAAATCATTATAGTGTTATTACACTTTTCCATACAGTGTATAGATTCATGAATAAAAATAACACCATCTTAAATTTGTCTGTTAGGAACAAAAAATCCTTATTGAGATTGTGAATAATAATTTCCATGATTAGCTTTAACCTTATAGATATCAATTTTTGGATGATTTTATAAATTTATTTACATAAGTTGATATGATGAAAATCTAAAAAATTTACCACCCCTCCTTATTAGAGATTAACACTATAAAAGTGTGATTGAATTTGTTTAAAAAATTGTGATGAAGAATTCATTAACAACTATAACCACATCATCCCCTATGATATCCTAGAATTTTTAGAAAAAAATAATTGAAAACCCATATCGGCCATGGGATTTGTTTGGATTCATTTTAGAAAGTAAAAATTTGAGATCTTCATTAAAAGTGGTAGCTATAATAACCTAATTATCCTATTGATTCACCAAATCAGGAATCACATGTAGGAATTATTTTTAAAATCTAATGTTTTTATTGAAATCATTTTTGAATTTTTTTTTAAAGAACTTTACACTCTCCTGAATAATACTATCATAGTCAACTATGAGATGTATTTCATTGTTAATGATTTCTTTGATGTAATTGTGTTTTCTATGTTTCAAAGTTGATAAATGAAAAAAGAGAGTGTTTCTATCATCATCCTTGAGCCAAATATTTCTAGATTTTTATCTCCAAAGGGTTTCTTCCCTTACATAAATAGTATTATATTCACATAAGAGCTATTTTTCATTGTTCTAATTTTAAATATCATACCCATTACTTTCTAACTCTTCTTAAATATTTTAGATTTCAGATTTTGAATCTTTATTTTGTAGAAGAACATTGCCAAAAACTTGTTTATTCCACTTTTTAATTTTGATTTTCACATTTTTCATTTTTTAAATCAATTTAAACATAGTTGAACCATTGAAAATAGGGAACCACCATTCTATAATCTGATCATGAATGTCTAGATGAGAGAAACACATGTGTTCCATCCTAAATATATATCTATTTTACTTTGTAGCATGATCCACAATACTCAAGTCGAGGGGGTTATGCTCTGATCAAACCTAAGGGAGGGAATTTAAATTCATATAATTGATCATTAACCAATACATAGAAATAAAAAAATAAGCCAACTTTTATTTAATAAGATCATCACCTAATCTCCTATTTCTCCATGTGAATTTAGAACCTCTTAATTCCACATCTATCAACCTTGTATAAAAAATGAGGGAAGATAAATCCTCCATGTTGTCTAAAAATGATTTCTTATCTCCATTTTTATCCCTTAGATATAAGGGAGAGTTTAAATATCCATCCATGATCCAAGGGAATTCCTTGCAAGTGTTCTTAAAAATTCTAATATTGTCTAAAATGTTTCTATTTGAGCAAATGAAGAATTTGGTGCATAGATGTTAGAAAAGATCCATTGCTTACTATTTGTCACATCTATGAAGAGGACTACCAAATGACTTGGGATTTGAAGATAGATTCCCCAAAAAATAATTTAATATCCCAAAAAGTAATGAAACCTCCAGATGCTCTTGAAGAACTAGAACAAATAGCTCTATCATCATTTTAATAAGCATTCTTATGATTCATAAAAATGTTTTCCTCTACCTTGGATTTTTGAATAGCTAAGATAATTGGTTTATGATTATTTTCAAATTCTATAAAATATTTTTGATTCAAGGAAATATGCATTCCTCTGATGTTTCATGAAAATATCAACATAATTAACTAAAGGGAGAAGAATTACCTCTATTGAATGGAAGAGTTTTTTGAATTCTAGTTACAATATATACCTCTTTAACTTTTTCAAAATTTATTTTCTAGTAGATATTTTAACTTTGCGGGGCATCTTATATGCAAAACCTTTGATTCCACTCCTAGTAGTAACCAAAGATGTGAAATTTAATTTGGTGTCAGTTTTATGCATGGATAGAATTTATTGGGGTCCTTGACTTCATATTAATAAATTTTTTTGAGAAAAATCCTTTAAGCAGTTAAAAAGATCAGACTTATCCAAAACTTATAAAGTGATATTGTTGTTGACATGAAATTGCATATCTTCAAACTTTGCTAAGATGTCAAATTGATTGGAGGACTTTTGAATGACTAGCTCTTAGTTTCATAACTCCTTAATTTCAATATGAAAATAATCATGTCCACTTCCTTACCTAAAAATTACTAATTGATTTGACTAGGATTTAAATTAGACTTAAATGGTTAGGATTTGTTCAAAGAACACAAATTTCCATAAAAACCTTTCTAAATTAGTCTAGCATTGGCTTGGATGGAATGTCATCTTTCCTATTCTCTATGACAACTAGCTCTTTGTTACAAATATATGATTCTAATGGCTAATCTGGTTCCTTCAAAGAAACCCCCTTTCCTTTGCCAAGAAGTCTTGTTCTGCACTAATTTAGATGAAAATGTACATGCTTTTAAAGGGTGACCCAATTTATGGCACTTATCACATAACAAAACCAATTTTTCAAATTCAATTTTATAATTTTTTATTCCAAAGGAGGTGTGAAGGAAGACTGAAGAAGGAAGATCTTGATTCAAAATGTTGTTAACACAAAATCTAGCATGAAGTAGTTTGGATTTGGCTTTGGTGGTTAAATAAAAAACTATCAAATATTCAAAAGTTTTGGCAATGTTGATAAAGATATATTCCTTCCAATATTTGATAGGGAGGCTAGGAAGATGCACCCATATTAGCATAATATTAATATTATCAGTCTCAAGATCAAACCTTAGGTACCATTTATTTTTAAAAAGTCACAATTTGCCAAATAACTAGGGTCCCTTGATAAAATATTAACACAATATTCTATATTATTGAGTCTAATCATGAAAAAAACTTTTAGCATCACCGTAATGTCTAGATGACCTTTAGGGTTCCATTTTTTCTAGCTCGTGCTTTGATTGTGTCAGTACTGGGTCTGATTCCCATAAACTTGTCCACCAAGGTCTATTTCATTCTAAATGAAGCATGGATTATGAGAGAGGGTATGACTTAGATATGGATGTTTTTTCCATATTTGATAGTCTTAAGAAGTTAAACAGGAAAAACTTATTTCTTATCCATTGAACCAAGAAATTTTAAACTTTAAGACAACTTACTTAGCACCTTTCTAGGGATCTCCTTGTTGGATCTATAGGGTTATCCTAGAAAGATTCAATCTGTCTAATATTTTTTACCTAGAAGGGAATCAAATCTACTCTCCCACATGATAGGCCTCTTCCCACCATCATCACCTTTTTCTCCTTCATATTCTAGATTTGAAATTTATTTTTCTCACTCTCCACCATTCTCATGTTTTTCACTCTTCACCATTCTCACACACTCATATATATTATTTCACATTATAATATTCCTAACATACCCCCCCATCATATGGACATGGGGAAAGGAACCAAATCACATGTACTAGAAACATGCTATTGAATCAAAATACATATAATATGATATTAATGATGCCCTATGTGAATATGTATTTCATTGAGTGATGGGATTAACACTAACACCCTTACAAGGACACACTTATATGTTATCTTTTTTCACTTTTAATTAGTGTTGGGTTTCTAAATGACACATAAAAGAACATGTTCATATGTTAATATTAACTTCTAATGATTATTTGGCTTTTCACTGATACATGAAATATGAAATTAGGTATATACATATTTGTCTACAATTTTATTTCATTACATCATACACACAAACATGAAATAAAAAATATAAATATTAAGGAATAGGTCCTTAGCCTCTTCAGTGAGTGCTAGGCTTCTCAATAAATTTGTATTTGTAGAAACTATTCATAATCACTACCACTTGATCATGAACAACATAAACAATAGGCACTATCACTAGATTTTATTCTCATTATTAGTTAGTTTCACATAGACATTTTTCCATTACTATGGTAAGTATTCTATGAGTTAATGATGAACTAGAGGTTTCTAATATACCTCTTTCCTCTATTCCTCTAACCTTTGTTTTAACTTAGATCACACAACTAGGTCACAATAAATTTCATGTTTATAAATGCATACCTCCAATAGGATAAAACACATGTTTCTAAGGACCCTAGGTTCACCTAATATTACATACTTTTAGTGAATAATTTATTTATATAACATTGAAATGATATTCATTTTATTTTAAGTAAAAGGACATTGAACCAAAATTAAACAATTGTGGATCTTGACCACTTATCTTACTCTTAACCCAATAACACTAATCAATAGAAAAAATAGACTAATAAATATAAAACAAACTTATCCAACAAACTAAGCCTTAGAGATTTATAATATCATACATAATTAAAATATTATGGCTCATATTGATCAATTGAAATATTTTTTAAACTAAAGATCTAATTAAAAATAAATAAATAAATTTAATTTAATAAACTACATGAAACTCTATGAAAAACTTCAAATAATAGTCATTATAAGCACATTATGATGTTAACCAAATAGACTTATGGTATATTAGCTTGTATGAGAAACTAAATTGGCATGAGTACATGGGACTACACACATAGTAGTGTGTTGGTGATGAGCACATGAATAGAGTAGGAAAAATGGTGAGATAACTAACTAAGATGCTAAGCCAATGGTTTAATGAAATATGGTTAAGATGATCTTGACATAAATGGTAGCATAGGATCATTAAGGTGAAGGAATTATACACTTTCATGTTAGAATAATTGGACATAGAAGAGTTTGAAAGAATTAATGAATCAAATTTAGGTTCTAACTTAGATTTATGTGCACGAATGGTATCTTAAATCAATAATGTATAGGAGGATGAGTCTATTAGAACTAATGCACATGTGAACCTTGAAATTGATTTAGTGTCCTATGAGAAAAGTAAAATACTGAGCTACACTTGAATAATGTTAGAAATTGATAGACTATGGAACATACATGTATCCAAAGGCACTCTTCTAAAAAACATAGTCATAACTATAGATATATCTTTCGTAGTTCACAAACTACAAATACATAACTAGGAGAAAATTATGATTAAAAAGACATCAGAAGGAAACCAAACCTTATAATATAACTCTTGTAGCATAAAGGAGATGGATATACATGGATCATACCTATCAAAATGTATATGATAATAGTCATGTCAAAGTTGTAAATAGTGAAATGGTATGAAAAACATAGTCATATGGAACATACATGTATCTAATGGCACTCTGCTAAAAAAAATAGTCATAAATATAGATATATCTCCATTAGTTCACAAACTACAAATAAATAACTAGGAGAAAATTATGATTAAAGAGACATCAAAAGGAAAGAAAACATTATAATATAACTCTTGTAGCACAAAGGAGATATACATGGATCATAACTATCAAAATGTATAGGATGATAGTAATGCCAAAGTTGTAAATAGTGAAATGGTATGAAAACCACGTAAATGACACACATTAATGAAGATATACAACCATTTTAGGTGCATTAATGAGTAAATAATCTGATAAATATATGAATGACACATATATATGACAACATATGCAAAAATATTATAATATACATTATAATATGATAAGATGCTTTAAAAACTACATTAAATAAAAATAAATGAAAAATATCATATCATAAATTTTACATCTGAAGGGGCAAAGAATAATTATGACTTTCCTTGACACATTATATTAAACTTTCACCATAGGGACCTTTAAATAGATTACTTTGATACCAATTTTTGTCAATAACATAATTATGGTTTTATTTAATAATACATAGCTTTTATATAGACCTTGATTCTCCAAAAATAGTGGAGTGAAACTTATATTAAATAACCATAAAAATATTATGATTAATTTTATTTAACATGTACAACTCACTCAACCCTATTCTTTATCTCACACATTCACAAATATTATGTCATTTACTAATATTCCTAACAATTTTTCATGCTGACTTATCACCTTGTAGACACACCCAAACCAATGGAAATTAACATACATATAATACATAATCAATTTGATACTATCATATATTTTATAGATACTTATGAGGGAAAATATATATCATGAATCTCATTCCATCAATTGAAAAATGTACTTGAAAGTATTTGTTAAGTATGATGCCAATATGGACACTTGAGTATTAATTATATATTTATTTTATTTAGTGTTTTATTAAATTATTAAGGTTATTTAATTTAGTTAGGTCCTATACTAATTATTTAGTCAATTTTGGACACTTTTTGAGATTTTTCTAAAAAAAATTGAAGTGCTAGTTAGATGCAGTTCATTGAATGTGTACTTAACTAAGCTCAAACACTTATCCATTCATACCAAAGAGGAATGTGACACTTTTTTATATTTGAGTTAACTGAAAGTAAATTTATTTTAGTTAATTTATTATTTTTTGTGGATTTGGCACATCTAGGTTGTCTAATATGCACGAGTCTAATTTTAGTTATGTTAATATATTTTTAGATTTTTTTAAAATTTACTTATTGGTAATTAAAGGTATTAATTTAGTTTTCACTTTATTTTTTATTATACATAACTTGTCATGTAAGTTATCTTGTAAGAGGCTTGTTTTAGATTTAATTATTCATAAATAATTATGCACAAGTGTGGTGAAATAAATATTCTTTAGAAAAAAAAATCACTTATTAAGCTATGATTTAACTTAATTTATTATAAAATGAAGAACAAATCTATATTATCTTAATTTGAAGTTATTAAGTGCATTTTCAATCATCAATCACACTTTCAGAATTGCTAGATTAATTACTAGTAGTTCTCAAATAAATTAGATGATATATAGCTTCATTTTCAGATTAATTCAAAGATAAATTTCTCTCCCTCCATACATTAAAAACCTTAATTTGGTATCATATACTTGTTTAATAAATTTTCATAAAGGTTTTATGGATTTATTAAGATAATCAATGGCTTCAGTGATTTTTGCTTCCATGAATATTCCTATCTTCAAAGGTGACAACTTTGAATATTGGAGAGTTTACTTGAAGATAATTATTGTATGTAAATGATCTTGAGATAATGTTATACATGGCTACACACCACCTTAATATTTTAATAAATTAAATCAAGATTAAAAAGAACAAAAAAAGAAGAAAAAGTGGATGTAAAACTTTTCTTCTATCTTCAGAGTGCCATATACCCAAGCATATATCTAAGAATTTCAAGATGAAAGAATGCCCATGAGTCATGGATTAAATTTGAGACTTCAAGTAAATTATCTAATAATGTAATATAAACAAAACTTTAAAATCTTAAAATTAATTTTTAAATTTAAGAATGTCTAATAATGAAGGAGTTGGAGAATATTACAAAAGGGTAAATGACTGAGTGCATAAATGAGGGTTTATGAAGAAAATATATAAGATAATGTTGTAGTAAGTAAAATATTAAGGTATTTATCTCAAATATGGATGCATATTGTGATAATTATTGAGGAGTGTAATGACATGAACACTATAATTGTTGATGAGTTACTAGGTTCTCTCTTGTCCCATGAGGATAAGATGAGACTATATGTAGGAGATCAAGAATAGGCACTTGAAACCAAGGCAAAAGTTTCAATTCTCAAAGAAAAAATAAAATCCAAATCAAGGGAGTTAAAATAAATTAAATTAAAAAGTAAATTGTGAAGCTAAATTCTTAGTTAAAATCAATAAACACATTATTTTTCATTACTACAAAAACTAAGACACTTTATAAAATATTACAAGATACTAGAAACTAAAAATCAAACTAATCAAGACTGTGAAAAGAAGGCATTTCAATTTATAGAAATTGAGTTTCAATAAAACTTATATTATTTTCTCACATTTAATGTAGGACTAGAGAAAGCAAATAATTTTTGGTTTTTTATTCATGTTTCTCAAATCACATGACAAGTGACAAAGATGGTTTCAAAAATTTATATGTCTCCTTTAAAATCCAAGCGCAATTGGGATATCGAAAGTCCATAGAATTTAAATACAAGGGTAACATGAAAATCCCCATAGGTAAAGGTAATTGTGAGATAAAGGATTTTTATTTTTGTCCAAATATATATCTTAAGATTACTATTCAAAATTTCACAAGATATAGTGATAAAATTGAAACATTAAATTTTATACTCCTACTAGTAAATTATGCAAAGGGAGAGAGTTTGCACAATCCAATTGCAAGTTTATTCTTTAATGCCTAGTCTCTTGTAGCCTTTATTGAACACAAAATATATTGGTTTGAATAATATATAGGGTTTAAAGATAAAATAAATAAATTTTTGAGTAACCTATATTCCTTTACATCTTCACACAAAATTTTAGGTTTGAACTCTGAAGGGAAGCCTATTTATTGCACAATACCTTTCTGCAATTAGGTCTACATAGGCCTAATTCATTAACACTTCCTTGATTTCATATTATATTATATATTAAATTTTTATAACCTAATGAATCTTCTAAGATCACACGAGAATAATTTAGACCTCAAAATTTGGAGAGTTTCAACTAGTGTAAACAAAATGGATTTAAGTTGTAAGTTTCAAATCTAGTTCAGGGTTGTACATGCCTATAAGTACTTGAGAGCCTTATAAATGGGATATTTTAAGTTATAAAAAACTTTTAAAAATTATAATACCAAGAATATTTATAACCTAACTCACTTCATCATACACAATAGCTATTTTTATGAACAATCACCAAAATTCTCAAATATGAAGATTTACAAAAATTCTTATTACTTCTAGAGGACTGTGTAGAGGTTTAATTTGAATTTTTCACTTATAAATAGATATATGATCATATAAATGGATTAAAATAATCAATTTTAAACTCTACTATTTTTATGATTATAATAATTAAATAACCACTTAATCATCATTATAAACATAACACTTCCTTGTCATACTTGGTTGTATAGTAGTATAGTTGCCTTTTTTTCAATTGTACTACGCATAACAACTTATAATCTAAAAATGGATTGTAACCACACAATATTTAAACATATTATGAAATTATAATCACACTTTTATGTAATAAATACTTAGATATATCATAAAGAGACAACACAATTTCCTTTCCATTCATTCATTGATATGAAATTACACAAACTTTTCACATACAACAGAATGAAGTGCATTTCTAAGGTTTTTGGTGATTTTATTGATATTTTTTATTTTAATATCATTATATACACCTATATATACCATAAATTATATTACCTTTTATCCATTTTTCACTTTTAACTCCTAGAATGTCTCTAATTGCTTCTTGATTTTCTCCAACACATGTAGAGGTCCTAAAAGATCAACATGATTTGACATTTTACAAGAGTATAACATGAAAATCATGCATAAGAGAGTGTTAAAATATTAATAACCACCCATATATATAAAATAACCATAATAACACCAAGTTAAATCATTATATCCTCACAAGATCATGAAAACTTCCCTAAAATCCTTGAAAGAAATTTAAATTTTAAATTTACTATTTTGGTAGGAAACTCAATAACTTAGACTTGAGACCTCCTACTATATCCAAAATTAATATAAATGATTATTTATTGATTATAGGATTATACTACTCAAAATACTATTTAAAAATTCAAAATATATCTAACTATACATATCCTACATCAAAATGTCTTCCAAGGTGATGTTCTTGCATCATACTCCCTTGGAATAAAAAGTTGACTCATGAGCTCTTGTTCATGAGGTCTTTAAAAGTACTTCCATACTTTATGATGTTTTATTTTATCATCCAAGTGGAATATTAAATAGGATTATGTTTCCACTTCACCAAGTATCAGTAATACTCCTTGCCTCTAGTTCTCTTCCTAGCCTTCTTATCCAAAATGAATTCAATTTCCTCTTTCTTGGCTTGTAGCAATTGGTTTGCCCATTCTTGGAATGTTGTTTCCTAATTTATAGTTTTTTTTATAAATTTCATCCCCTTATTTGAATATATATATAATTATTAAACACTAAATATAGGAGATATTCCCACACCACTAGCAAATTTTATCTCATATGCATTGTTGGATAACTTCATAATGACCTTGCAAGGGCCAATCTTCTTCATTTTTCAGTTTGTTATACTCAAATTTTGGAAAACGTTTCTTCATCATATGAGCTAACAACATGTATCCAACCTAAAAATTTATTTCTCTCCTCCTAATATTTCCATGTTGCTTGTACTTTTCCACACTCAACTATAATATATTCTTAACTTGTTCATGCACTTATTACATAGCAATAGAAAAATATTCTCCATCAACACTTATTGTATCCATCTTACCTATGTCTTTTAACTCAAATAATACTCTTGGGTGCATACCATTTACAACTTGAAATTGACACATTCTTGTGCTTATATTGTGTGAGTCATTATAGGAAAAGTTTACTTGTGGTAAGACTAAATCCCACTATTTAGGACTGTTCCTTGTTAAACACCTCAATAAATTACCCAAAATTACCCAAAATATCCCACTAGTAATGGCTGATAAATAAATAAATTAGTGTTTTTTCCTTTATCAAATTGACATACCTTACATCTTTCTACAAATTTAATTACATCTGTTTGTATTCTAGGCTAATAATAATGACTACTTAGCTAAGCCAAGGTCCTGTCAAGGAAAAAATGACTTGCTAAACTCCCACAATGCTTTTTCTTGATCAAATTCTCTCTCATAAAACTCTATAGAACATAAAGCTAAACTCTCTTAAATAAAAAACCATCTTGTACTATGTACTCCATCCAAGTCTCTCTATTTATAGTGGTTGGATACTTTCAAGCCTCATATACTTCTTGTAAGTCTAAGTCAATTTCATACAACTCCTTGAGTGCCTCTATTTCCCCATTATCAATTTAAATCTATTTTACGATTAAGGTCCTTCTACTGAGAGCATCTGGTACTTTTTTAGTTTGACCCTTTTATGCTTGATGACAAAAGTGAAGTTTTGCAAATACTCCACCCACTTCATATGACTTGAAATTATCTTGGGTTGACTGGTTATGACTAAAGTGCATGATTATATGTGAATATGACAAACTCATTTAGCATTAGATAGTGTCTCCACTTCCTTAAGGATTGAACCATAGTATAAAATTCTAAATCATAAGTAGAATAATTTTTATTAGCTTCATTTAACTTCTCACTAAAGTATGTTATAGCTCTATATTCTTGACTTAGGATATCTCTAATGGCCACCCCACTTGCATCACACTTAACTTCAAATACCTTGTTGAAGTTAAGAAGTGCTAACATAGGTTGATCTATAATTATTTTCTTCAAAAACTAAAAATTCTTCTCAATAATGTCAATCCACAAAAATTTATTTGTATCCTTTCTTATGGTTTCAATGATGAGTGCACAAATTCCACTAAAATTTCTAATAAACTTCGTATAAAATATTATTAAGCCATGAAATATTCTTACCTCATAAGCTATATTTGGAGTTGGCCACTCAATGATGGATTTCACTTTATCTTTCTCCATCTTTAAAATTCCTTGGGCAATCACAAAACCAAGAAACACCAACTCTATCTTCACAAACAAACACTTTTTAAGGTTAATCAATAACCTATCCTCATGTAAATTTTTCATCACCATTCTTAGGTGTTGAAGATGTTATTTTTTACTTAGGATATAAATTAGTATATCATCTAAATATACAATAACAAACTTACCAATGATATGTTTTAAGACTTAATTCATGAGTCTCATAAATGTACATGGGGAATTAATGAGACCAAATGGCATAAAAAAACCACTCATACATCCCCTTGTTAGTATTAAAGGTAGTTTTCCATTCATTTTCTTCCCCTATCCTTATTTGATGATAACCACTATTGAGATCCATTTGAGAGAAATAGTTAAAACCACTCAAATAGTCTGTTAAATCTTCAATTATTGGAAGAGGTAACATATACCTTATTTTAATCTTGTTGATTTCTATGGTTTTATTGCACATTCTCCCATCTCCCTCCTTATTTAGTATTAGTACAATTGGTACTATACATAAGTTGAGGCTCTCTTTGATCAATCCTCTATCCAATAATTCTTGTATTTGATTATTAATTTTTGCATTCTCTTGAGGGGTCATCTTCTAGGAATATTTATTAGGCAAACTTTCACCTGGTATAAAATCAATATGATGGATAATACTCCTAATAGGTGGCATCTCATTAGGTAGTTCATCTACAACAATATAAACAAATTACTCCAACATGTATTATACCATTTGAGGTAGATAATTCAACTTGGTATCTATTACAATAGTCCTTAGTCTAATTACCACTAGAAAAACTATCTCTTCCTCTTTCAAAGCATTCAAGAACTGTTTCTCACTCACTATCATAACACTTAAACTAGTTCCTTGTCCTTATCCATTTCCTTCTTCTTTTAGAGATAGAAGTGTATGAATTATGCCATCATTCACCGAGGTTTAAACATTATTCCTTTTATAATGAATATTATTTATATAATATTACCAAGTCCTCCCTAAGATAACATGGCACACATCAATTAGCATTATGTTATATAGAACCTTGTCTTTGTATCCTCCAATCTAAAAATCTACCCAACATTATTGATTCATAATAACTTGATTCCTTTTATTAAGCCATAAATATTATAGATTTTGGATGTGATATTATATTTAATCCAAGATTTTCTAACATCTATTCTGATATTAGGTTATTAGTACTACCTGAATCAATCACCAATTTGCAGTACTTACCTTGGGTTTTGTAAGTTGTTTTGAATAGTGTCTTTCTTTGGTCAGGATATTTCTCCTTAGGTGGATTTATCATCACCCTTATCATTAATAAAGACTCACCAAATTATGGTCCTTCTATGTGAGATGGATAATCCACACATTCTTCCTCTACTTAGAATACTTGATTTATACTTTTAGATCTAGAGTTTCTATCTTGAGAATTTTTTAGACATTCTTAAAATAAATGACATACAAATTTGTTTCATTTAAAACAATTTAAAGTGAATCAATTGAATCCTCTTTCCCTTCATCTATATCCCCTTATAAATTAAGGTATCCTTCCTATGAATCCATGTCTTAAAGTAGATGATTGTTCTCAAGAGGTACTTGATTATGCATTTATCCTTTGATATGTGTTTCTTCCTATTTTTTGACCTCTACCTCTATGAATTCTACCCATTACCCTTATTTTTTGAGTTTTCATTGTATTTAGTTTATCCTTGGCCTTCAAATCATATTGATATCATTCCTCAGGTGTCCTTCAACTAACTAAGTTGAGTTCATATTGAATATCATATCTTAATTCATTAAGATATCTATCAATCTTCTTCACATCCTCTTCTACATGCTCTAATCTAATTTTCAACTTAAATAACTCCTTAATATAATCCTTAACTTGAAAATGTTTGTATGATAATCACTAGGCATAAATTTATCCTTAAATTTTTATACAATTCTATCCCAAGATTTCATCTTAGCTTTACCTTTATTTATCCTTTCATCCTGTATGTAATCCCACCATAGGGATATATACCCCTTTAGTTTTGTGCAATCAAATTTTACCTTATTTTCATCTAGTAAATTATCATATTCAAAATATTTTTCTAAGTTTTTAATATAGGCAATAAGTTCCTCTCTATATAGATTTCCTACATAGGTAAGAAGCTCTATCATTGGTTTATACCCTTGCCCCATAACTAATTTTAGTAGTCTATCAATTACTTGTTCCTCATGTTATTAAAATTCCTCTAAATACTCTAGAGCTTATGGTTCTTCTTATATATAACTGATGTACACTTATAACTCCTCTTCTCTAATTGACGTCTACTACTATAAGCCTTACATAAAAACTTACCTCAAGTTTCTCAACTCTAAGATATCATCTCCCATCCAGATACCTTCTCTTCCATCTTAACTTGGGTTCCTTCTTTGTGTAATTTTGACTTCTCAATTAAATTAAGAAAAAAAAAATCAATTATAAATTGATCTAAAAGAGTGTCATATTCCTTCAATCCTCTTTCAAATATCTAACTACTTTGATTCCAATATGATGTAGAGGGAGAGAGTTTGCACAATCCAATTACAAGTTTCTTCATTAAGGCCTAGTTTTTTGTGTCCCTTCCTAATCACAAATATTTTTATTTTTAATAATATACATGGGTTAAATACAAAATAAAACCATTTTTATTTCCCTTTATTCCCTTACATATTACACAAAACTTTAGGTTTGAACTATCAAAATAAAATACATGTGTTAAATACAAAATAATTACATAAAACCTTTCTACAATTAGTTCTCCTTATGCCTAATTCATTACCACTTATTTAATTTCATAATTTATAGTATATTAAAATTATAAAACTTAATTAATATTATATATCACACTAAAATAGTTCATACCTCAAAGTTTGGATAGCTTTGACCAGTGGAAATAAAAGTTATTTAAGTATCAAGTTCTAAACCCTAGTTTAGGGTTATACAACCCTAAATGTACTTGAGAGCCTTATAAATGGGTTATTTTTAGTTTTAAACAACTTAAAACACTTATAATCCTATTATTATGTATTTACTAACTCAATTAACCTTCCAAAATATCTTTTATTCATGAATAATCACCAAAAGTCTCTAATATCTAGATTTGCATAATTTTGGTTGCTTCTAGAGGACTGTGTGGAGGTTTAATTTGAATATTGCACTTATAAATGTATTAATGAGAATTAAAAGGGATTAAATTAATAAATTATAAAATATCTAATATTTTTAGGATTCTAAATTTTAATAACCACTTAATAATAATCATAAATACAACACTTACTTATCATACTTGGTTGTATATTAGCAAAGTTACCTCTTCTTTAATTGTATTATGCATAACAAATTGTAATCTAAGAATGGATTTTAACCAAGGAAAATTTAAATATATTCTGATGTTATAATAATAGTTTAATGTAATGAATAAGATATCATAAAGATACAATACAAGTTCCTTTCCATTCATTCATTGATAAGACATTACACATAATTTTCACATATAATAGAACATTGTGCTTTTCTTAGGTTATTGGTGATTTTATTGATAATTTTTCTTGTAATATCATTATATACACATATATAAACCCTTAATTAGACTATATTTGAGGCATATAAACTTTTTAACTCTTATAAAATTTCTAATTGCTTCTTGATTTTCTCCAATGTATGTAGAGGTATTGAAATATCAACATGCTTTGACATTTTACAAGATTAAAAAATGAAAATCATGCATAAGAGAGTGTTAAAATATTAATAAACACCCCTATATCAAAAATAACTATAATCACACCAAGTTACATAATTATATCCTCATAGTAATAGGAAAAACTCCCTAAAAGTCTTTAAAGAAATTCAAATTTTTAAATTTACAATTTTGGTAGAAAACTCAAGAACTTGAATTTGAGACATACTAATGTATCCAAAATTCATATAAATTATTATTTACTTATATATAATACTCCTAATTATAATAATACTATTTAAAAAATCAAAATTGATCTAACTATGCATGTCCTACATCAAAATGTCTTCCTAGGTGATGCTCTTGCATTATAAATCCATAATTGTTTATAGGGATTGATTTTTTTTTAAACTGAGACTGATGATGATTATAATATATATAAGTATTTAATAATGGAAGGGTATAATTAAATTTATTTTTATTTTTGTGGCTTATATATTCTTACACATCTTTATAGTTTAACAAGAAACAATATTAGGTCTTCCCAAGAGACTAGACATCCATCTTCATCAATTCCAAGCAATAACAAGTATTCGTTGAATCTACGTACAACCAATAATTTTTTATATTATTTTAGGATCACAAGGATTAAACGTAAATAATTTAATTTTTTATTATTCCTATGATGTAATTACTATGTTTACATTGTCATATGTGGCTATTGAACATAAAAGTTATGCAAAAACTAGTCAAAAGAAAGAACGAGTTGATGTTATGAAAATTGAGATGGATTCAATTGAGAGGAATGATACATGGAATATTTTAAATCATTAATTAAATAAATATTTCATTTTAACCAAGCTTTTATATAATTCAAAATTCAAGAGTGATGGTGTCATTGAAAAGCTAAAAGATATGTTAGTTTCAAAGGGGTTTACACAAACATAAGGGGTTAACTATGAGTAAAAGTATGCACCCATGGAAAAAAAATATCATATAAGACTATTTTTTATTTATATACTCATAAATTATGTCAAATCCATCAAATTTATGTCAAAATTTCATTTCTAAATGGAGTAATTAAAAAATAAGTATATGTAGGGAAGCCACAATGTTTTGAGGTAAAGGATAAATAATTTTGGGTATATAAGTCTAAGAATGTTATTTATGGGCTGAATAAATATCAAATATCTCCATAATAAATAATTAATATCTTATTTATAAACCAAGTATTTGTAATAATTCAAAATGAACTAGCTCTTTACATAAAAACATTGGGTTCTAATGTGTTAGATGTTTATCTCTATGTAGATGATTTTAGTTTTAAAAGAAAGTCTATAGAGATGTTGAATAGCTTCAAGGAATATATAAAATAATATTTTTATATAAATGATATTAAACTTATGAATTACTTTGTTGTCATCGAATTCCATATAAGTAAAGGGAAAGTATTTATTTGACAAGCTAGACACATCTAAAACATTTTAAAGAAGTACAATATTTAATATTTTAAGCTCATATACACTCCTATTACAAGTTCATAAAAAATAATGAGAGAGTATGGGAGTATATGAGATGATGAAAATAATTCTATGATTATGGTGGAGGTTTATGTATCTTACTATGACAAGACTGATATCAATTATGGGGTTTTACTAATTTTTAGATTTATGGGCAAATAGTCACTTTAATATTTATAATTAATCAAAATAATAGATATGTAAGAGGTAATTTTATAATCATGGTATCCATTTTATACCATAAAGTTAATTATTTATAACTATTGAGGATATTCTTAAGTCAAGAAATCAATTTCAGGTTATTGCTTCAAATTGGAAAGTGGATTGGTTTCATGGTCTTTAAAGAAACAAGTTAAATTTACATTATCCTCTACTAAAGGTAAAATTATATCCCTTAAATAATTTTTCAAACAAGGATTATGGATGAGAATACTCTTATATTATTTTATAGAGGCTCAAATTGAGACAACAAACATTTATTGTGATAACAAAGGGGTTATACAATTGTCAAAGAATACATTTTTCCAATCTAGAACCAAACATGTTTAAATCAAACTTCATTTTTTTAGAGACTTGGTCAATGATAAACACTTTTTAATTTATTATTTGATAATTCAAGATTTATTTTCTAATATTATCACAAAGGGATTGCACAATCAGATTCATGGAAGACTCAAGGAGATGATAGACATATTTCTTCTTTACATCAAAAGGAAGAATGTTGAGTATGATGCCAATATGAGAACTTGAGTATTAACTATAGATTTATTTATTTTTATTTTTTTTAATTAGTTTAGTAAGTTTATTTAATTTAATTATTTCTTATATCCTAAAAAAAGTTACAAGTCCTAGTTAGAGCATGGTTCATTGAATGTGTATTTAAATAAGCTAAAACACTCATCCATTCATCCGCAAGAGGTGGGGTGCACTTTTTAAAGTTGAATTAACTAAAATCAAAGTTATTTTAATTAATTACCTTTTTTTACATATTTGGGGTGCCTAGCTTGTCTAGTGTGAATGAGTTACTTATTTGCTAAGAAAGGCTTACATATTGACATTATCTTGTCATTAAATGAATATTTTTTATTAAGTCTACTTTAAATTATGATAGAGTATATTTTAATTTTAATTAATGGTTAAGTAAAGGTATTAATTTTTTTCACTTTTTTCTTTTTTTTTTTTACATAACTTATCATGCAAGTTATCTTGTAATAGGCTTGTTTTAACTTTAATTATTCACAAATGTGGCACAATATATTATTATAGTTTTATTATATGGGTTAATATATGATTTTATTATGGGTATCCACAAATTAATACTATAGAGCTTTAGTATATTAATTTAAATCTATTCAATGCATATTTAGTCGTCAATCATACTTACGACACTTCTAGATTAACAACTAGTAATTATGGAATAGATTGGATGATATGTAGCTTCATTTTAAAATTAATTCAGAGCTGATTTTCATTCCTTCCATGTATTAAAAACCTTTAGTAATTATATGCACATATAAATCTACATAAACTTAACTAAGATTTTTTATGTATGATTTGTCACCTTGAAAACACACTTGTATAAATGGAAATCACTTTACACCCATATAAATGACACACTCATTATAAATTACTCAATATGGTGGGAAACACACAAATAATACATTAAGAATTAAAACACCTTAACAATACTCCTTGAGACATGATGAGTTCAAGAGGGAGATAAATTTAAGAATTTAATAGAATATACAGGTTGAGAAATTCCTCATCTACACAAATAAATGTGAAGATTATTGGAGGTAGAATGGATAGACTCCTCCAAAAAATTGGATTTTTTATTAGACATTAGGATAGATACCATGAGCATGGTATATCCACTAGGAAACACATGGAGAAACCAAAAATTGGGGCCATATTAATAATGATATTTATTACACATTTAAATTCTAGGACCCATATTGAAGATTATGTCACACATTGAGAAAAATTAAATATGTTTAAGTTTCAACTGATGAGAAAAACATATCAAGATTTGGAAAGCATAAAACAACATAGAAAGTAGATAATAAAAAAGTAATGAAAGTTATAGATGAAGTGTATGAAACCATTCCCCTAATATGGTATAAAATAGAAAAATAAGAACTGAATATAACTAGAAAATAACCCATATCAAATTAAATACAAGATCAAATAAGGGGAAAGAGAACTGGTTGAAACCAATAAATACAAGACAAATTATTTTCATCATACATTAAAAGTCTGGGAAGAAAACATAACACATGAAGGAGATCCTAATTTGGAAAAAAATGAGATTATTGGGATGAATCAATAATATTAAAAATGGTATAACTACCCAAATAATATTAAGACATTTTACCCAATAACTTCAAAGAACTCCATGAAATTAAACTTGAGTTAGGATTAATTAAAATTCAGATAAAACCAGAAGTAAAACCTATTAGAAATAGACCTTATTAACTACATCTTAGTATGAAGATCAAGGTAAAGATAAAATGTTAGATTCAATAATTATAGAACTAATAGAATATTTAGAATGGATTAGTCTAATGGTTTATATGTATGTATGTATATACATACATACATACATGTATGCGTATGTATGTATGTTTGTAGATACATACATACATACACATACATGTATGTATGTATGTATGAATGTATGTATATACATACATACATACATATAAACCATGAGACTAATCAATTCTGAATATTCTACATACATTTATGTATGTAGATAAATGCATACATACATATATATATGAGAAATAAGAATGTGTTTATTTTTTAGAGATGAATGAAACATGCATTCATGATCCATTCCTAGCACTATTCGCCAAATAAGTCTTGTAAAATATTATGAGAAGAGAGGTATATACATTTATAGATAAAATTTTAGGGTATCATCAAGTTTAGATTGAAAAATAGGACCAGACTAAGACAACATTCTCCACATATTGGAGTCCATTTATTTATATGGTCATGCTATTTGTCCTAAATAATGTCTTAATTGTATTTAGTTTCATCATGATCAATGCCTTTAAATATTTGTATCCATTGATTTATATAAGTATACTTGGATGATTGCATTGTCTATGGTTACTTAAAGATCACATCGAAGCACTAAGACTTATGTTCAAAAGATGCCATATGATACAAATTTTTTTAAAGCTAAAAAATGCATATTTTTATGTCATTGGGATATTGTTGGGTCATATAACTATTGATGATTGATCCCCTAAAAATAATTATTATTTTCAACTTGCCACTGCCAAAATTAATCCACCAATAAAGTATAATAACATGAATAGATCAGAATATAACTGAAATAAAGTAGAATATATGAGTAAATGATGAGCCTCTTTGAGGAAGAGACTATACAACCAAAATAAAAACATAATTCATAATATGATGATCAATTAATAATCACTACCTCTTATTTATAGTACGTACTTAGGCCATGATTACTCCATAGGCTGAACTAAGTACCCAAATGAGGTCATAAATTTAATATGATAAGGTTAGGGTTATATAATCCATAATTAAGATACACATATCCAAAAGCATATGATAGGATAAGGGAATAGCATTCCAAATATCTTTAAAATAAATTTTCCTTCAAAATTGAACAACTTTATATGCTTCATAAATTTTTCATCCTCCCTCATTACCTCTTCATGGTTCATATTCTTCAACTTGATCAATGTTAGGAATAAAAACACTTAAACTAAATTTACTATTACCATAAACCATATCTAAAGCTATGAAATAACATGCATCATGGAAGCATTCCTTAATACACCATTATTATGAAAGCATAAATGAGAGAACAAGATAATAACATAGATCTAATGTGGTTCACCTAATGAGGATTAAATCCACTAATGAAAATTCTTAAATAAATCAGTAATCTAAATACCAAGACTACAATGAACTCTCACAGAGATATAAAAATCTCTTGTATAAAATGTTGCATAAATAGCTACTCTTTCACCTGCACCTACACAATGTTGTATCTAACAAGTTTCTAAACCATAACCTATAATAAACACCTACAATTTGACTCTGATCCTCAAAACAACACCATGTAAACAAAACATCAACCTCTAAAGGCCACACCACACCCTGTATATATAAAATATGAAGGAAAATCCATGAAAGGAGGAGAAAATGCATCAATCTTATCCAAGATAAGCATAATCCACTCAAGACAACTCACTTCCACCTCATCAAGCTCATACAAAAGCTCTCCCACAAAGGAACATGCCATATTAAGGGTCTCCACCTTTCAAGGGCACATTTTTTCTAACAAAATGTGATCACAACCATCTCCTTGTAATAAGGAAGGAATTATATTTTCCAATAAATAACTATATCCCTCAAAATAAATAAGTCACATGGAAAATAGATAACTAATAACCAACTCCATAAAACATAGAAACATAGAAATTATAAATATACTAAGAATATTCCCCTCACATGTGGAGCAAGATTCCACAAAATGTGGAGTAAGGAAAACTATGATGCCCAAATCCTTGGAGCTCTCTAGGCTCCAAAAATAATTCCCTATGGTCATGTGATAGCCTAAAAGGGATCCAAACTCAAAAATCTCCCACTTGGAGACCATTTCTCTTGAATAAATTCTATCATTGCTCCATGACCACTAAGACCAATGAAATCTAAACATAGTCTCAACTTGTCTAATGTGACCACTTTGGTAATCATATCCATAGGATTTTGGCTAATATGAATCTTCTCAAGCTTTACCAAGTTCTCCTCCAAAGCTATCCTAACGAAGTGATAACATTACTGAATGTGTTTCATCCTCAAGTGGAAAGTGGAGTTCTTTGCCAAATGGATAACACTTTGACCATCATTGTGTATTCTCCAAAATTATTACTCATTCCCTAACTCTCAAAACAAATATTGTAACTAAATCATTTACTTTCTAGCCTCTATGGTAGTAACATACTCTACCTCTATGGTTGACAAAGCCACAACCTTCTATATCCTAAAAATCCAACTAACCACTATATCTCTAATAGTCAATATATATCTTGTTGTATTCCTCTTGATATCAATATCCCCTACCATATTTGATTCCACATAAACACTTAAAGTGGTATTTTATCCACCATAACATAATGTAAAATCCATGGTTCCTCTCAAATACTAAAGAATCCATTTCATAGCCTACCAATGCTCATAAATTGAATCACTCATATACCTACTCAAAACTCCCATTTCTTGGGAAATATTCAACTTAGTACAAACCATGACATACATCAAGCTACAAATTGTTGATGAGTAAGGTACCTTAGACATCTTAAGATTTTTAGCTTCTATCTTGGGACACTGCTCCTTTGATAATCTAAAGTGGCTTGCCAAAGGAGTACCAATAGATTTAACATCCAACATGATAAACATTTCTAAGACTTTCATCACATACTCTGATTGGGATAAGATTAGCTTCCTCTCCTTCCTATCATGATAAATCCTCATACCAAGGATTTGCTTTGTAGCACCAAAATCCTTCATAGGAAAGGAGTCACTAAGTTGTTTCTTGAGCATATGAATATGTTTTATGTTCTTTCCTACAACAAACATGTCATCAATATACAAACATAAAATAATAAAGGAACCATCATCAAAATGTTTGATATACACATAATGGTCATAATGACACCTTTGATATTCTTATTCCAACATAAAACAATCAATTTTTTTGTACCATTATCATGGAGCATGTTTCAAGCCATACAAGCTCTTCTTTAGTCTACACACATAGTTCTCCTTCCCTTTGACTTCATAACCCTGTGGTTGCTTCATACACAACTCTTCATCCAAATCACTATGAACAAAAATAGTTTTCACATCTAATTATTCTAAGTGAAAATCCTCAACTACAACTAAACCAAGAATAGTCCTAATAGAAGTCCTTTTTAAAATAGGAGAGAAAATCTCATCAAAATCAATACCTTATTTTTGTGCAAATCTCTTGACCACCATCTTGGCCTTATACCTTTTTCTCCCTTCATCATCTTCTTTTATTCTAAAGATCCACTTGTTTGTAAATGCACTCTTTCCCTTTGGTAGCCTTACCAAATCCAATATTTGGTTCTCCATGATAGATATATGCTCTTCATTCATGGCTTGTTACCATTTCATCTTGACATCTACCTACATTGCTTCCTCATAACACTCTAGTTCTCCATTATCAGTGAGTAATAAACAATTCAAAGAAGGAGAAAAATGTTTAGGTGTTCTTCTTACCCTAGAAGAATTTCTTAACATAGGAGTTTTGAGTCCTTGTGTAGAAGGTTCCTAAACTAATTCATTAGATATTTTCCATCAATAATATCATCCAATACTATTTACTCTTTTTGTTCCTAATCTTGTTCTTGCAACTGATCCTTATACATGACTTTCTCATTAAAGACTACATCTATAGACCAGAATATTTTCTTATCTTTAAGGCTCTATAATGAAAACCAAATTTATCCTCGCCATAACCAATAAATGTGCATTTCTTTGATTTAGCATCTAACTTGATTCTATTCTCTTTTTTAATGAGAGAAAAATACTCACATCCAAAGACTCTAAGAAAATAATAATCAACATTCTTACCAGACCAAACTTGATCAGGAATGCCTCCATCCTAAGGCATAGAAAGTCTTTTGTTAATCACATATACTACCATGTTAATTTCTTCTACCCAAAATAGTAAAGGTAACCTTGCATGTAACCTCATGCTCCTAACACATTCCATTATTATTATATTCATCCTTTAAGATACTTGATTATGCTATGGAGTTCCTAGAACCATCCTTTGCCTATAGATTCCATTATTATAACAATAATCAAAGAAATTATTACTACAATACTCACCTCCATTATTTGATCTAAGACATTTCAATTTGAGACTTGTTTCATTCTCAACCAAGGCTTTCCACTTCTTAAAAGTGTTAAATACATCAGATTTATTTTTAAATGTAATAAACCCAAACTTTCTTAGTTACATCATCAATAAAAGTAACATAATAGTTGGATCCACCAATATAATATACATAAGTTGGTCCTTATACATTTGAGTGGACCAACTCTAACTTATGCTCTTTCTTTTTGGGTCCAACCTTTAGGAACTTAACCCACTTCTATTTCTCATACACACAATTCTCACAAAAGTCTAGATCTATATCTTTTAATCTAGGTAACTTATATTTTAACATCTGTATGCCCTTATGGCTCATATGACCAAGCCTATAGTGATACATAGTTGCATCTCCATCTACAATAACTAAATCAATAAACTCAACATGACTACTCAAATATAAAGTACCAAATTTCTTACCTTTTGAGATCATAAGAGCACCTTTGATAAATTTCAAAGAATTTGTAGTAAACAATAATAAACATCCCTCACTACCCAATTTCCCCACTGAAACCAAATTTAATCTTAACATAGGCACGTGTCTAACATCTTTAAGGATCCATGTGTTCCCATTATGCATTTTAACCTAAACACAACCTTTCCACACTATCTCACATGGTTCATCATCACCAAGATAAACATGTCCTATATTCTTCAACTTGATCAAATACTCTTTAATTTATCTTGTTTGCAAGCTTTTAGTGCATGTCTAAAGTATCAACTCAAGTTTTAGAATGACTCAGCTTTATTCATCTAGTTCTGGTAACTTGGTATTAGAATAAAACATTTTTATAATTAATTTATTCAAGTAATATATATGAATTATAATATGTAAACAATTAGAATAAGGTAGCCCTAGTTTGTAAGCAACACTACTAATTTTTTGCAAGATCTTATAAGGACCATAATACTTGGTAGAATGTTTGTTATCCTTTTTTTGATGCTTTATATAAATCTTAGTATATGTATAAAATCACACAAAGAACCAATCATCTATGTTAAAATATTAAAAACTCTAATTTTTATCTAATTTTTACTTTATTATATTTTATACCATGGCCAAATTCTCTCTCAAACTAGATAGTACCTCCTATTGATGTTAAATGTGCTCTTCAACAGCTTCAACCTTGGGCTAAAATTTTAAGGATGAAGTGATGGATAAGGATTGATAACCATAAGGTACCAAAAATTGAGACATTTTGGAAGAGATATGGAAGGAAGTGTTATATGACCATTCTGCTAGTGGCAACCAATGAACCCATCATTTTTCTTTATCAGATACAAAATAATGAAAATACCCTTATAATTGCTTATTAACCACCTAAATTTGACCATCATATATAGGATGATAGAATGAGATAAGATCCAATCAAGTATCCAAAATTGATAATAAATTTGTCCAAAAATTACTAATAAATATTAGATCACGATCACTTACAATGATATTGGGACTACCATGTAACTTTTTAAATGTATCCAAAAAAAAAGAATCTACAATACCTGATATAAATGGATATGACAAGAATGAAAAATGATCATATTATATTAGCCTATCCAAAATTACCATGATGTAATTTTTAACATTAGATATCAATAACATTGTAATGAAATTCATTGAAATCTCCTCCCACCTCTAGGTAGGAATGGATAAAGGTTTTAGAAGACTTAGTTTATAAATTGTGTTATTATTATTCTATTGAAACACCATGCATTTATTAAAAAAGTTTTATTCATCCCCCTTGAGTCCTTCCCAAAAAAATATTGTTTGATTCCATGATATATTTTTAAAAACCCTAAGTTTCCCCTTGTTGGAGATGCATGAAGCTCCTAAAGGATCTTGTGCTTGAGGATATAATTATTACATAGGTATAATTGATCTTTATAACATAATACATTCCATTTACATTAAACTTTTTCAAAGGCATTAAACCCATGTTGGACATTATAAGTCAAAATTATGTATCATTGTCATTCTCTCAATTTGATCTTACCTCTTCCAACCAATCTACATGCCAAATGTCCATTGCACATAACAATACCTGAATGGATTCATCCTCCATGGATAGTGCATCTAATACAATATTATATTTTCTAGTCTTATATAAAATTTAAAATTCATATCCCAACATCTTATTCATCCATTTTTTTTTATTATGATGATAATCATTTCTCTAAATAATATTTTAGATTATCATGACCAGTCTTGACCTTAAAGTGTCTACCCATCAGATAAGGTCTACATTACTTGAATACATGAAGAAAATATAGCATCTCTTTTTAATATATTAGTTTAGTATTTTTTACCCTTGAATTTATGACTCTTAAAAGCAATGATTCTTCATTATTGCATGGTATTATGCCCAAGATATATCTTAATGCATCATATTCAATAATAAAAGTTTTGTAAAAAATAGTAGTAGCCAAAACTAGATTGGTACACATATCCTCCTTCATATTCACAAAGGTTCTGGTATATTTTTAATTACAATGGAAAGAGACATTATTCAACAAATCTATGAGTGATGTTGCTATGATACTATAATCTTTCATAATCTGGTGATAGTAACATGTTAGCCCCCAAAAAACCTATAAGATTCTTGAATGTTTTAAGCACATTCCACTTAATCATAGATTTAATCTTGTTAGGGTCTAATTTTACTCCTTCATGTGAAAAATATGACCCAAATACTCCACCTCTTAGAATCCAAAATAATATTTTAAATTTTTTGCATAAATATGATGTTCCACAACTAATAGAAACTATTTCACATGTTACAAAAGTTATTCATAAGTTTTGTTATATATTATAATTCCATCAAAAAATACCAACACAATTTTCCTCAAACAAGACCTAAAAATAGTGTTTATTAAGATCTATAATGTATATGGTGCATTTGTGAGACCAAAAGGCACAACCAAAAACTCATAATGGTCTTCATGAGTTTTGAAAGTTATTTTAGGTATATCATCTCTAATCTAGATTTATGGTACTCAAAATGAAAATCTCATTTGGTAAAATAAACAACACTATGTAGCTCATTTATGAAATATTAATTTAAAAAATTCAATTTGTACAACTTGAGCATGACTTGTGACACCCAAAGCATAGGTCTCTCCTACTTCATTGTACAACCCACTAGGCATGCTTTTTTACTATTTCCTAGTCATCCAAAGCCTTCCAAATTCAACCCAAACTATTCTAAACTCCTCTCCTAGGCACAAACCTATCCCCCAATGTCCCTTTACCTTTAGACAATAGAACTATAAGTTGAACTATAGCATTGGATCCTAAGGTCTCCACTTTTTGGTGCTATTGTCTAAGTAACTCTTAGCCTTGAATGGTCATTTTCCTTGGTTCCTTATCTTTTTCCCTGTCAGCCTAACATGAAGTCATCTAACCTAGGATCATTAGTTTTCCTATAAAATCCTATTCAAGGGTAATTTAGAAGGTTTGAAAATCATTCAAAAGGAACAAGATAGAAATACACTAAGAAACTTCAAGTAAATACTTCTATTCTCTGCATACATCTAACAATTGTTATTTCTAGCCTATTTAAGCTCTCACACAAGTCACAAGTCATCTCAAGATTGCATAGATTTACATAATAATTGTATTTCATACATAAAATTACATAGTATACATTTAATTTGGGAGAAATACATTATCTTTGATCCCTCTTTGGTGTTTTAGTATGTAGGCAACATGCTCACACATGGGGTGTGATTGTACATTTAGTGCATAATACACACTAACCCCTTTTCTAGTTGATTCAAGACCACTTATCAGGCTTAAAGAGGAACTAGGACCCTAGGAGACAAAATTAGTTGCAAATGAAGCTCCACAGATGATCAAGACATGCAAATTTAGACATTGATCCTCTAAAAGCATTAGAATAGAACCCAAAAAGCTTAAAGGAAGTAGATCAAAAGGACTATGGCACCAAAAATAGGACTATAGCACTATACCCTAAAGTGTTTAGTTTTTGGTGTTATTATCCAAGAAGAAAAAAAATTTTGGGTCATATTTCTGATAGTATGCCCAATCAGCTCATCAATTTGTAGTTCTAGATTCATTCATCTTAGTCTAGAAATCAGCCAAGTTCAATTTTTATCCCCTTGCTTGCTAGTTTTAGTAATTAATTATTCAAATCTAGATTTAGTAAATTAGTAGGTTAATTAAAGCATATTGTATTACATGTTTTTCTAGATTAATCTAGACCTGTTACTAATTATGAAATTAAACACTTAGTCAAACCCTAGTTGCATCAACTAATTCCTAGTAAATTTCTAGCACTATTCCACTTATTTTTTGCAAATTTTGATTGAATATTAAAATCAAAAAATCATTTTCAAATTCAAAAGTTCATAAGTATTTTCCAAATCATTTTATATAAAAATCCATAGTTACATACAATAGGTCCTATTGTATCTTGAGGTATCGCCTTATATACATAGCCAAATTCCAAAAATGATACTTATTTACAAATGTTTATTTTATTTCTTGCAAATATTAAGGAAACTGTAATATGCCCTATCATGTACATGAATGACAAATTTTATCACATGTTAGTACAAATTTTCATTTTTTGCTTTGCATGTTTTATTTTTATAGTATGAAATGATATTCAACAAACTATTGTTACATATATTAAGACACTTCTTGCCCCATCTCCCATGGAACATATCTTCCATAACTACTATTGTTGCATGGTTGATTTCACCATCCCATAGGTTACTACCCATCACCAAGGATCCCAGCTATCACCTTTCATCCTTCCACTTCCCCACCCTATCGATTATCTATGCTCTCCTCCTACACACACTACTAATCCTATATAGATAGTGGATAATGTAGTTAGAGATGTTACTCAATGTGTCATTATCCCTCCTCCACCCACTTAAGAACCCTAAAATCCACTTGTTCCATCTCATCCCTGACCTAGGCCTATTACATAATTAGATGCAATCAAGACATATGATATTGTGGATTCGTTATGCAATACTCCAATAAAAGTTTCAATGTTAAAATTGATCCAAAAATCTAATGTGTTTAAGGACATTTTTTATCAAGCACTCACTCAGATTTCTATACCAATTAACTCCAATCCTACTTATTTTGTATCTATGGTTAGTACACTAAAAACTATCAAAGATGACATTTCTTTTGATAAAGATGACACACTATATCAGGTAGTTATTGATCAAAATTTACCACTATTCATATAGATTCAAATTAAAACTAGTCTAGTAAAGAGAGTTCTAGTTAATAATGGTGCCAAAATAAATATATGAAATACCACATTCTTATAGGATATGGGTGTAGATGTGACATCCATGTAGAAATCATATAAGAGCATTAAAGGGTTTGATAATATATCATGAAAAAATTGGGTACCATTGCATTAGATATCATAGTAGGGCCAAAAACCCTTACTACCCAATTTCAAGTTATCCCTGGTCCTCTCCATTATAATATTTTACTTGGATGACCATGGATACATTCTATACAAGTCATTCCTTCTACTCTACACCAATGTGTCAAATTCATTCATGATGGATATCTCTACACATGTTTATCAGATAATCAACCATTAAGATACTATCAAGTTATAAAGTCATCTTTGACAATTTTACCAGATGGAACACCTCTTACTATGCAATCACCACCTCATCATATTCCTCTAGATAAAATACATATATATGAGGTGGGAGAAACTAGAACACTAATGTTTCTAAAACTCTAGATATATCTCCAACTCCAACATCTCAACCAGTTATAATAGCTCTAGTCACTCTAGCAGTCATAGTAAAAACACTTGTTACACTTATTCCATCACCAACATTAGTTCTAGCAGTGCTAGTTACTCCCATAGATATAGCCCCTCAAACTATTACAGATACTCTCCCAACATCATCACCTTCTCCTATTATAATTACTGAGACTTATATATCATAGTTACCCCTTGTGGTAAATTTAGAGTTATATTATGTGTATGATGTTGATACAAATTCCTAGGATACCTTAGACGATGATGGTACAACACCCACACTCATAAATGATTATCTATGTGGATTAAACTTTACACCAGTTAGCCTAGGAGAATATCAAGATGATTCTAGATAAATTATTAAGCATTTTATAGTTAACATGGTCACTTTTATAATGAAAAGGATAGTCATTCAGATTTAGGCAAGCAATAAACAACATCAACCATAAATTTTGCTATAGATATTACTAGATCATTAATTAATCAAGCTTCCTACAATATGACACAGATCTATCAATAGATTATCGCAAAATTAAGGTAAGATATTTTACCTTTTTCATAGGATCATCGGCCATGATACTGACTCATATACAAATTTACAATAGCGATTGGATAAACTACAAGATAAGGGCATTATTCAAATCATAGCTCCACCAGTAACACCAATAGCACTTATAATGAAATCACTTACCAACTAGGCTAAAAGACAAATAGAAAAAACAACATCTCTACCACCATAGCAACCTTTAGTTCATCTTTGTGTTGATGACAACATGAACACAACATTTATAACATTTGATGATACTAATGATGATGATCTTGAGGAATTCGATGATGACTATAATTTGTTCCTCCATTTTTATCCCTAACAGCCTCCATCTTAGGATTCTTTCCCACCCCTAGGCTAGTATCTATTATATTATGATGTTATGTCTGTACACACTTTTCTTTCTTACATTACTTGTATATAGTCTTCTTTTGCTTGATTTTACATAACTTATTCCAAAAATACAAAAACAATACAAAAATTCAAAAATATAAATATGTTAATTATATGCATCATCTATGTTCTTACATTGCTAAAACACTATGATAGACTTACATTATGCTATTTTATGCTACTTGATTTTTGATTTATCTATATTACCATGCTTCACTTGATCTTTGTTGAGTGTGTGTAGTACATCTAAATCCTTCATTTCTTTCATCTAGCCATCGAGGGGGCATCTTACTTCTACATTCTAGATACACATCGATATATCTACCCACTAGGGGCACACTCTACATGACTACATCATCCAATTTATATCATTTTCAAACTCCACACTCTAGACATCTTATATTGTATGTACCTTACTTGCTTACATAGATATCACATTGATATCCAGTAGCATTTATCACACTTTTATATTTCATAGCATATACATTAGTCTTGTACCACATATCTTGTATATTATTTCTTCTTGTTTTCCATAGTTAGATGCTTGTCTATATTTATAGTATTTTACATGCTTCCATTTGTGCTTTGATTATCTAGATGTGTTTATATTTTCTAGTTCCTATTTACTTCTTGCTTGAATTTTAGGACATTTACCAATGTTCTTTGCTTCTATCTATATTGTGTGTGCCTTTGGACATTTTCCAATGTCCTTTATATGTGCCTTCTATGTACTTGTGGTCCTTGTTCCAATCTTTGCTTGTTCCCATTGTGTGTGTATGTGGCATTTGAACATGCCTTATATGCCTTGCATGTCTATTTGGCCCCTTGGCCACCCTTACGTGTTTCTTTCTTCTTGATTTACATGTTTGTTGTTTGATCATTTCTCTTTGTATGTACAATGCCATGATTCTAATCATGCATTTAACTTATTTATTGGATGTCATGATGGACATCATGTTCCATCTCTCCATGCTACTAGTAAACTAAAAACTAACATTATGCATTCCATCTTTCTTTTTATGCCTATGCTATTACATTTTTATATATATCTAGGCATACCCCTATGGATCTAAAAATATCTTTATAGAAATCTTGATATATCTTGAGATCATGAATATCAATGCTATATCAAACATTTTCATAGCTTAACACACTTGCAAAGCTTCTCCTTCTAAGGGAATTCATTACAGGGTCTTCATTCCTACCCTTAGAAGAGGGGGGGCCACAAACAAGTGTTTTATCATAGAGATCAAAGATCCTAAATGGTTGAAATAGTAGTTTTAGAATACATAGTCAAGATTCTAGAATTTAGTATAGGTAGGTCAGATCAGGTAGATAATAAATAATATAGTGCAGTTTCTAGTTTTGGCTCTGGACAATAGTGCTAAATAGGGGACTATAGTGCTAGACCCTAAAGTTTCTAGTTTTTGGTGCTAGTATCTAGATAGCATAATTTCTAATTTGTATATAATTAGGTAGAGGGGTGATTTTAGTCATGGTTTTTCCATAATAGTATAGTCTAGAATATAATAGTTTTCTACACTTATTTGCTTAGAGAATATAGATACAAGGGGAATCATGCATGACATGAGGGTTTAAAGTTATAATTCAAACATGGAATTTGATACAAATTTTAGTTTAAAATATATGTTTCAAACACTAGTTATTGGAGGTAATGTCTATGGCACATGGGCCTTCTCTTTTTTGAGTTGAATACATTTTTCTTGCATATTCCTAGCAGTTGTATACCTTTATCTATAGGTGGTTGAAATCACTTTCAAGTAAAATTTCATAAAAATTTCTTCCTATGTACCTAAGTTTCTAAGTGGATTCTTAAGCCTTGATTCTAATTTCAAAGGGCCTTCTATACAAGTCCAATCTCCACCTTTCAAAGTGGCCAACATTGGCCTAGTTTATAGTTATATTTGGCTATCCATGCCAATATTGTCAGATTAAAACACATTCATAGGCTTCATGAACCATCTCATATGACATTCAGCTTATACCAGTATCTTTCTATTTAGTTCCACATCATGGGGTAATGATGGAGCCAAAGGACTAGCTAGCATTTGTATTCTTGAGCCAACTATTCAAAGGGATTGGACATATGGTCTAGAAATCAATTAACACATGCATGATTCATTAAATTAACATAGTTGGTGATGATTCAACTAAAGGGGACACCTTTGCATTCTTGAGCCACCTTCTAGGGGATTGAGCACTTAGCTCATCCATCAATATAACTATTGGTTCAAACACACGTCCAACATTACTTAGCACAATCCAACAACATAATAGGTTTTATATTGGTTCACGTACTTGATAAGGTGTATTCATTCCTTTCTCTTCTTTACTCTCTCTTTACACATCTTTCTACATTCTTATTTCAGATATAGTGTATTTAGTAAGAATTGATCTACTTTCACTTAAATTACTTTCATATTTACATAGCATAACGTGCTCTCAGTACACATAATCCAAAATCACACAACTTCTTGTGTTTAGCCTCATAGGTAAGTTTAGATATGCTTCTATTTTTCTCATTTATCCTAGTATTTCACTTTGGTGCATACTTATAATAAAGGGGGGGGGGGGAAATGTAATCACATAAAAATGCAATTTGTACAACTTGAGCATAACTTGTGACACCCAAATGATATGTCTCTCTTGCTTCCTTACACAACCCACTAAGCATGTTTTTTTGCTATTTCCTAGTCATTCAAAGCCTTTCAAATTCAGCCCCAGCTATCCTAGTCTCCTCTTCTAGGAATAGACATATCCCCCAGGGTCCCTTTTCCCTTAGACACTAGTGCCATAAGTTGGACTGTAGCATTGGACCCTAGGGTGTCCACTTTTTGGCACTACTATCTAATTCATTCTTAGCCTAAAATGGTAAAATTTCCTCAGTTCTTTATCTTTTTCCTTGTCAACCTAAATCAAATCCATATAACCTATGATCATCAGTTTCCCTATAAAAACCTATTCAAGGGTCATTTAGAAGGGTTGGCAATCATTCAAAAGGCACAAGCTAGAAATACACTAAGCACCTTCAAGAAAATATTCCCATTCTCTACATACAACCAACTATTTCTATTTCCAACTTACTCAATCTCTCACACAAGTTATGAGTCATATCAAGCTTGCCAACATTTGCATAATACTTGCATTTCATACATAAAATTTCACAATACACATTCAATTTAGGAGAACTACATTGGCCTTGATCACTCTTCAAAGTATTGGTATATAGGAAATGTACCCATACATGGTGTGTGATCACACATTCAATGCATAATACACACTAACCCCTTTTTTCATTTGATTCCAGACCACTTATCAAGCTTAAGGAGGAACTAGGACCTTAAGAGATAAAATCAGTTGCACACAGAGTTCTATATATGATCGAGACTTGAAAATTTAGACATAGAGCCTTTATAAGCATCAAAATAAAACCTAGAAAGCTCAAGGAAGTAGATCAAAAGGATGATAGCACTAAAAATAGGAATATAGTGCTAGACCCCAAAGTGTCAAGTTTTTAATGCTACTATCCAAGTAGAAAATAGACTTTTGGGTCCTATTTTTGATAGTCTACCCAGTCAACTCATCAATTTGTAGTTCTAGTTTCCTCCATCTCATTATAGAAATAATATAAGTTCACTTTATATCCCATTTCTTGCTATTTTTAGTAATTAATTGTTCAAATCTAGATTTAATAAATTACTAGGTCAATTTATGCATCTTGTATTACATGTTTTCTAGATTAATCTAGACCCTTTACTAATTAGGAAATTAAACACTTAGTTTCCCAAAAATAGTAAAATATAAATCATCAATTAATGGAATATGGAACTTATCTTTGATGGTGTACTTGTTAATATATATATATATATATATATATATATATATATATATATATATATATATATATATATATATATATATATATATATATATATATTATGGGCACATTTTCTTAGTGTCATCCTTCTTATGCACCATGACCATAGAAGATAAATATTCACGTATGTCTGATAATACCTACCTCTAGTATCGCATGTACCATATTTTTAATTTAATTATTTTGGACATAGGGATATTTTTATGGAATTATGTTTAATGTTTTAATTAAACGAAGTATTTGAATGACATGATCATCTTATCTTTTTGGTGGTAGTAATTTTGGCATAACACCAAAAAAAGTTGGGAGGTCATCAATAATCATTTATAGATCAAGATATGTAGACTAATTTATCTGGTTAACTTCAATGGATAATAAAATGGATAAAAATCTTCTAGTCCTTTTTTTTGTAACATTTTAAAAATGATATGCACTAACCAATTGTAGATATTTTACCTATAATCCACATAGTTTAAATGTCTTACCTTCAGAAAAAAAAGTGCATGGACAATTCATATAAATTCATCTCTATTTTTCCAAAGATTATGAGCCATTAGACTACAAAAAACAATTATACCCCACCCATGGGAATATAAAATATATAATAATATACCCTATAGTCTCCCATATCTAGCCTAATCCTATGAAATTTCATGGAACACTTTGCTATGCCATTGTCTACTATTATGACCTAAAATTATAGAGTTAGATAAATGAAATAGTTCAAATGAGTAGCCAAATTATTTTTTATGAAGTTATGTATAATCCATGATTTAATAAATGTTATGACATTTTGTTGCTTGAGGAAACCCACAACCTTAAGGGTTTGAAGAGTATTAATACCTAAAAGTGCATGCCATGAAATTATAGGTTGGGAATATTTAAATACCTCTCATGCATCTTACTCATCCTCCTTTAAGGTCACTTTATCCTCTTCATCTTAATTATAACCTTTAATTTATAAAATATTCTTCTTAGCACATTTACAGCGTTTGATCTAGTTGTTATAGAACATAACCCTTTTGCATGCTTCTCTTCAATTTGTTTAAGGGTCAATCTTATAGGATGAGACAATATTATGTTGGGTTCTTTAAATATTTAATGTTAATGAATTACTACCACTTTTTGGATCAATTTATTTTCTCTATCTTGTGATCCATGTGAATAAACTTAGAGATAATATTTGGATTAAACATGTGTACCTCATGTTCAAACAATCATTGAGACTTCAAAGAAATAGGTTATTTAGGTACTCATCAGGATTGTTCTCCAAACACAAGGATAGGTTATGGAATTGATGAATATAATCATAAACTACCCCTATTTATCTTAAATTTTCCAATTGGATATAGTGGTAATTACTCACACTATTGTTAGGGTTTTTTAACTCCTTTATAAAAGCATACCAAGTGAGATTGAGTGTGTTCTTATTTTTAGAACACAACCATCGATACCAAATGAATTGTTCTAGCTATAGATATAGGGATTCCATGAATACATTTTTTACACATGGCATTTTTATTTATTTCAAAACAAATCTCCATTTTGTTGATCTAGGTGATCTAATATTTTTTTTCAAACTTTCACATTTCCACTTTTGGCATCATGTTCCTTGGTTGTGAGGTACTTGGATTAGTATTCAGATGGATGGAAGATAAACATTATTAGGGTTTTTAAATGGTGATAGGTGATTATTTGTGATGAATATTATTTAAATTAATAATTATGTTTGTCAAAGTAGATTGTACGTCATTTATTTTATAATGTATGCCTTACACATCAAATTGTATGCCTTGCACATCGACTCAAGCTAGCTTACTTTGTGATCCATACATAAAATCCTAGAATACATGATCCAATATCTCCCCCTTATAAAATCATCTCTTATTTGTGATTATTTTTAATAAAAAATTTAGTAATCTTACCTCAATCCCTAGTTTCTGTCTTACCATAACAAGGCTTGACAATGTTGATCCTAAAAGTCACCTTCAACTCAAATTTAACCAATAATTTTTACAATGATTTTAGCCTCAAATATGAAACTAAAAATTAAAAAACCCATTTTATTTTTTTAATCTTTCCTAAAATATAAATAAATCTAAAAAATTCCTTCAAATATGGCTTATAAAGTTAATTTATGAAAATAAATCGATAATAACTCACTTAAAATGGATCTCCAAACCCTAATATTTTTACTGAGATGTCCTTAAATGATCATACAAATCTAGTAAAATAATTCATGATAAATACACTATAGAATTCAATATAAGAGATTATCTAATATTATGATTTTACCCACTCAACGGCCCAAATCAACACTCTAATACCACTTTCAATGAAATTACTTCACCAACTAAGTATAATAACATAAATAAATTAAAATATGACTAACATAAATTATAATATTTGAGTAAATGATGAGCCACTTGGAGGGGAAATATATACAACCTTAAAATAATAATATAATTCACAATATGATGATCAATTACTAATTACTACCTCCTTATTATAGTATACTTAGGCCATGGTTACTCCATAAGCCAACCTAACTACCCAAATGAGTTCATATATGAATGTAATAAACTAAGGAATGGGTTATGTAATCCACAAGTCAACTACACATATCTCAATGCACAATATAGGCTAAGGGCATATCTTAAGACTTATGTTTAAAAGATGACACATGCTACAAATTACTTTAAACCCTCAAAATGTATATATTTTACATAATTTGTGAAATTTTTTGTTAACATAATTTATAAATAAGACTTGATAATTTATCCTCTCAAAAAATAATAATTTTTCAACATTCCACCATCACAACTCTAAAAATATGTTCACACATTATTATTATACATAGGATATCATCATAGTTTAATCATAGGTTATGCCATGATTAATGCACCAATAGAGGAACTACTAAAATAGAAGAGTAATAAAATTATTGATTGGAATAAATAATATCAAGATGCATTTTAAACATTGAAAACTAAAATCCTCAATACATCAATATTCATATTTATATATTTTAAGTTTCCTTTCCATGTACATGTTGATGCATTAGGGATAGCGATAGGCATAATATTGGTGCAACTATATAGAAACATGGATTATGTTTTATCCTTTACTATTAGGAAATTAAACAAAGAAGAATATAACTATTATACCATAGAGAGAAGAATTGTAAATGGTGTATGCTCTTAAACAATTTATAGATTATTTACTCATTAAACCATTTATTTTATATATTAATCATTAGACAGTAAGATATATCTTAAATAGACTAGTGCTACAAGGGAGTATATGTAGTTGATTAATGTTATTCCAAGATTTTGAATTTGTTATGACTATTAAACTAGGGAAACTTAACAATGGCCCAAATTATCTATCCCACATAGAGAATAGAGAGGATTAAGGATAAATAGATGATCAATTCTTAGAAGTACACCTATTTTGACTAGAAACAATTTGAAATGACATGGAGGTTATTACATAATTTTTGGTGATAAGGTAATTCCTAGAAGGTTATTCAAAAAAAGATAAGAAAAGGATGATTATCCAAGGATTTCATTTTATATTAATTGAAGCTAAATTATATAAAAATGTACATGATGAAATATTTAGATGAGTGGGAATAAAACATGAACAAAATAATATACTTAGATATGCTCATGAATAAATTGAGGGTGGACACGATGCAAGAGAAGGGACTATGTGGAAAACATTGTTTGAAGGAATATGGTAGCATACTCTTTTTAAATAGACTCACATATATGTGCATCAATGAGACATATACTAATGAGTATAGAATCATAATTCAAGGGATGAGATGATTATAAGACCAATATTTTCTTTGGCATCCTTTTTAAAATGGGTTATTGATTTTATTAGACCTATTTAATCAGTGAAAAAAAGATCCCAGGCCTAATTCGTCATCATAAGAACTGAATATTCGACATGATGAGATGAAGCTGTGCCAATTAAGGATACCACATGAAATACCATTGTGAAGTTAATTTGTGAGAATATAATTATTTATTTCTAGTGTCATTTAAGTATAACAAGTGATCAAGGGAAACATTTAATTAACTCAAAAAATTATGAATTACCCAAACAAATCTTGATCAATCATAACAAAATTACACACTACTGGTAATCCATAAGAAAATGTAATGGTGGAAACCTTTAACAAAGTCCTATAGAAGGTGTTGGTGAATACATGTAATCTCAATACTATGGATTAGGACCTAAAAATACCTATCATACTTTGGGAATACCACATAACTTACAAATGACTAACAAAGTATATCCCATTTGAATTGGTTTGTGGGTTAGAAGTGGTGGTTTTAATGCAATTAATTGTACCAATATAAAACATGGAAGAAGCATATAGAATAAGTTAATATCACTCTATCCATAAAATATTTATCCAATTGGAATAGTTGGATGAAAAACTATTTGTAGTTTCATACAACTAGACTCAGGAAAAGAGACACCAAAATGAATGGCACACCATAAATTTCAAGTATAAAGAATTTCATGAAGGAAACTATCAGGGTATATTTTAAGAAATGATAATTTTTTAGAAGTGTATATTTTTAGGTTAATATTTTTATATTTAATACTATCAAACATATGTATAATATAAATTTTTTAAGGGAAAACATAAAATTTAATACTAATATATGTATATCTTGGCAAATTTTCCAATTCTATGGACACTTTTTAATAAAATTTGGTGAATAGTTTTCAAACATTTGTTCATTGGAAAATCTAAAATTTTATAATTTTTCCCAAAAATAGCTAATTTTAAAAAAAATAACCCATAAAAATACCTTGGAGACTATGTATTACTTCATGAAAAAAAATATAATAAACTAGGGAAATTAAAAATCAAATAGTTGGGACCATATTTATTCACAAAAATATTAAAGACTAACAAGGTAAAAATTAAAACATTCAAAAGAGTATATTGGAAATGGTTCATCAATGGATCCCTTCTAAATTTATATCATATCACATAATATTAAATAATATCATGGAAAAATAGAAATCTATCGAAGGGGGGAGAAAGGGTGGGGAGAGAAAGAGAGAAGAAGAAGATGATGAAAAAAATATGTAAAAATAAAAAGAAACATAATAAGATAAAATATACTAAACAAATAATGGCTTGAGAATATATAAAATACAAGAAGAAATAATAAGAGTTAAGAGATATAACATTGGTCTTATAAATCTAGTTAGGTGATTCAAGTGAGGATGTTACTTCACCCTATAGTTTTTGACCATGTTAGACACTCCTAAACACTAAGAAAATTAATGTAAAATTTGAGAACCATAACATTGGTCCTATAAATTCTACTGAGTGAGTTTAAAAAATATGTCACAACATCTTATGATATATGTCTAAGTTTGAGTTGGTTGACCATCTCCAAATCATTAAGTAACTATAGGAATAATCATTAAATGAAGGAATTATTAATCATAATGGATAAGGATAATATTAAATGAACAATTTTAAGTAATTAAACATGGGAGAATAAAAAATTAATGAGGAAAAAATATATACATCAAAACTTAATATCAGTGACATTAAATTAGAGGTGGAAGTTAATAAGCTAAAAGTGCATGCCATCTAATCAAACAAATAAAAACACAATTAATAAGAGATATGGTAGGATTTAATGTACAAACAAAATTTAAGTAAATTTATGACATGAAAAAAAGGGACATTAAACATAAGTTTTATAAATAGTGACCATCACTCACCCCATTTCAAACACAACCTTGAAGCATACTAAAACCTTAGAAAAATCATTTTTTAGCTTAGAATTTATATTAAGTAAAGATGACATACTAAAAATGGTAGTTCTAAAAATTTTTGATGATAAATAACTATTAATTCCAAATACCAAACACATTCCACTCAAAACCCTAAATCCAAACCCACAAGGGGCATTTTCGACCATTCCATATCGAGTAGGGAACTTAGAAAAAATTTCAAAAAAATAAACCACATAAGGATGGAGGCAAATAAAAGTGATCTCATTCAAAATATTCAATAAAAAGACATATGGGAATGGATTACCCAGGAACACTTCCCCATGGATAAAACTAGATGCATGGGATACATTTCCATACTTATATCTACCTTAAAAATCTACTCGGTTACCTTCATAATAACATTATGTTCCTTGAAGAACCAAACCAAATTTCCATAGAATACATTGAGCAAGTGAAAATATTAATGAGGGAGGGATATAGTATTCAAAAGCATGACAAGAAAGGGTCTAAAAAAGTAAAGGAAGCCACCCAATGTCTAGGGGACATAAACAATAAAATGGGAATCATAATTACATTTATAAAAAATATAATAAGTAGAATTTAAAGTATATTTCATCAACATAGAGGATGTCATGAGCTCAAAAAGTGCAATATTTTATTTTGACATGATCTCCTTAAAACCCAAATATGACCTCTATTAGGGTTTTCACGATTCATTCAACACCAATGTCAATAATATCAAAAGGTGTATGTTGAATAATTTGAAAAAAGGTAAAATTAGGTCAACCCCCCTATAATTTAAAACTTCCATAGGGTCTCTTAGGTCATAAATGTCTACCATGGTCATAAAATATATCTTAATCTTAGTCACATTTCCCTATGTTCATTTTATGTCCTTTTCGGCCTCTTTAATGAATTTTTATGATTTTATCACCAAGTAAAAGTGTAATTGAATGTGTCACATGTCATGGAATGTCAGGTGGTGGTTTTTTAATTGAAAACTTGTAGGTTCAATGTACAAAGGATTTTAAATGTAAAACAAGCTATTTTCATTTAGTTCTATAAATTCATAGTAATATTGGTACATTTTTAATATTTAGTATTATAATTTAATATCCCCATAATTCATATAAATGGTCATATTTATTTGACAGTCCCAAAATTGATGAAAACTATTCTATCTCTCTCTTTGCTCCCTTTGGCAGGTCAAACAAGTCAACCGGTTTATAATTGGTATGGATAGGAGGGGTAGAATTATGATGAATGAAACTGGTGGATTAAATTACTCTATTTATAAATAATTACTATGGAAATAATTTTGATAATGGTGGATTTTGATTCATGAACCATCTTTAATATTACTGATGCCTCTATATTGACTTTGCATTCCCAACACCTTCAGGTTTCTCATTTGTTTACCTGATCTAATGTTTCCAAGTAGTGTGTGTATTTTGTAAGAGTATTATATTCATATTAATGTTTTTTTAAAATTGGTTTACATGTTTGATCATGGAATGTGATCAAGATCACTTTCATTATGCTAAAGAATGAACTTTTCTGGTCTACAGAGCATGTTTCCACAGTAACATAGTTTGTCTTTGTGCAAGTGGATTGAGATCAGAGGTAAGGTACAAATGTTTAACCTATAAAACCATGTAAGTCACTTTATATATGTAAATTTTGCATTTAATAACCTAAATATTGATGGAGATGGGTTCTAAAACCATGAGTAAAGACTGACCATATCTCTTCAATATACACAATCACCTACACCACCTATATGTTTGTATAGATAGTTGTAAAGCTATCTGAAACCCAAGAGATATGTTGTCAGAAGTCTAAAGGATTGAATGGATATCTCAAGTTAATCAACGCTCACTATCATAGATAAGAATACTCTCAAACATAACTTGTAATCTTAGAATTGAAAATCTTGCTAATGAGAATAATTACCTTAAATTCTTTAAATGATTTTTGTTTATATAATGTTCCATTTTATGGTGAAGTGTATTGAATTCTAGATAAGCCTAATGGTTTATCTATTGTATACTAGACCTATATGATACATAATAACATAAAGATAAGGATAATATATTAGGATAAGATGATGGTTGAGTGGTTTCAACCTAGTTAGTTTTCCATTGAAAACACTCAGTGAAAGCTATAATGCTTTGAGCCTAGAACTTGAAATGCAACTAGTGCACTATAGTACATTGATGAGAACAAAGTTATAAGTCATGAGATGAGATAATCCATGTAATAGATACTCTTATTGACCTTAGATAAAATAGTAATAGTTAAACACAATACTCAAATACTTATCTTCACCTACAAGAAGGTCTCATATCTCAAGTAACATCTGCATTGTAAGTACAAACTTGTAGCATAGTGATTATATAGCATGTTGATGGGAACATGAAATCAAAGCATATATAACTACATTAAAGATTTAATATGGTACTATTGAATTGATTAAATATCAATTGGTGTAATTAAAATACTTAGACATGAACCAACACCTACAAGAATCCCATGATTCCCCAAATGAACATCTACAATTTAGTCTATAGTGCAATCTAGTCCAGGTGTATGAAAGGTGCAAGTTATTTTGGTATGTAGTAGTGTAATATTGAGTAAATATATGAAAATAAATCTAAACATAATTTATAACATTATCATGTGATTATTAGATAAATTAAACAAAGCATATTTTTATCAAACAAGGTTCTAACCCCATACTCAGTCAACTAACACCCTATGCATAGTCTACAGGGCTAGAAATCCACTCTTGGGAACATGTAATGATAAGGGGCCTAAACATGTGATAAAACTTTTATAATTGATATAGAGGGTCAATATGACCAAAATAATCCCTCCATGATTTTATTTTAGCTATGAAAATAGGGGATGTGCCCTTTGTTTTGTCTCAGGTAGAGGGTACTCCATAGACAAGGTAAACCTATAGACTTATGCATAGATGGTCAAAATATGAATGAGGATATATTTTAATACATCATGGGATTATTTTTATTATTTTAATAAATGTTAAAAATCATGGATAATTACCTATATTTATTTATAACCTTCACAAGTGGATATACACTTAGAATCATAGTTAGGCTTTTTAGGCCTAAACCCTCATAGCCTCAAATTTGATTTGTATGACTACATGAACTATAAAAAAACATTTTTTAACCCTTATGATAAAGTAAAAATATGGTAGGAATAATTTTTTTGTAGGAAATAAAATAAGAGTGGTTAATTTGACCCAAACCATCTCAGACCTACTCAGAACATAGTCAAGAGCCCTATAAGCCATTTTCTTTTTCTCACATCTATATGAATAGTATGTATGGTGCCTCGAGGATTTGGTGATAGTTTAAGGGGATACTTGGATTTTTATTAGTGGATTTTTTTTGTAATTATATGTTTAAATTTTATGAATCATCACTAATAGTCTAGAAGACTAAAAAACCCTCTTAAAACCCTTACTTGGACCTGATGGAGAAGAAGTGAAAAAATATGCATATAAAGGAGGTCAAATGTTCTAAAAACTAATTTGAACTTTTCTATCACTCTCCCAATCTCTATGACATCCATTTTTTTATACTATCATTTGTATGTACAGACATAATACTATGTTTCTTGTAGGATTTGATGTGGTTAATAGGTACATAGGAGAATGAACAAGTGAGAACCATTATGTGAAGTCTTTAGATAATTTTCCTAAATCCTAAAACTAATTTCTCACCTTGTTTTTTCATGAATATCTCTATGTTATACCATTCATTTTAGGTAGTCTAAATAGACAGTGAGAAGGCAAAATGCTACTTACCTAAGTGTGAGAGTGAGAATAGTGACTTTGAAAATTTAAAGGTTTACTTGATGGACTAGAAGTCAAAAAGGATCTAAAAAAGTGTGTTAAATCCTTTTCAACAAATTTCCATGAACAAATTTGAGTCACTTAGGTGATAAGTGTGATAATAGACATAGAGGACAAGTGATGAATGACTACAAATATTGAATGACAAGTGACAAAGATGAGTCCATTAGTTGGAGAGGCTTAGATGACCTGCACTAACCTCATTTCCACCCTCTCATGTTAGATCATATATGTCCATGTTTCCTATGGTAGTTTTAGACAGTCAAGTGGACTCAACACTAAAAACTTAGTTTAAAAGAAGAACATGAAAAATCTTTATGCCAACTTGAGGGTGAATGATGACTTCCATGTGGTCACTTGTCTAAAAAAACTTCATGGTCTATTCTCCACCTCATTTTCTCAAATTTTATCTATTTTTAATATCTTAACACTTTACCATATGACCCTTCCACTTCTCTTCTTCTCTCTCTTCTCTTATACTCTATAAATGCAAGCCATTTTGGCAATTGTATCTAGTACACACCTAGTATGGAAAAACCCTACTAGCTTAGTGCCTTATTTTTTATTTAAATAAGATTATAAAGTTTATTCAATCTCAAAAATCTCTTTCCTAAGTGTGATAAGTAGTGTAATTGGATGTCAAGTGATGAATGTCTTCTCTTTACTTCCATTCTAGTCTTGCATATTTTGTGTGAGTGATATATCTTCTAACATGTCTCATAAAGTTTATGTGTTGGATAAGTATGTATTAAAGTGTGAGAGGGATTAGTAGTGTCTAGTATCAGACCTTATTTTCACACACTTCTAAATGTGCATATCAATTTGGCTATATGATAAATAATTATGCTAGAAGGACAATGAGTTAAGGTCAATTTTGGTATTCTTCTTTCTTAATGAATATGAAAGTGTGTTTGTGGAATAAAATTTGGTGTATAACCTCCATTACCATATTTTACTTTCTATTTACTTCTTCCCTTTTTACCCCCAAGTAATTGGTCTAGTGTAGTGTGTGAACTTAAGATATAAATCAAGGGAGCTATCACTTTAACCTAGAGGTTTACCTCTATTATGGGCAACCCATAGGCTTAGAGCTAATCCTATGTTATCCAAATATGGAGAGGCTTGAACATCCTCTACTAAGGTGAAATATTTGGATACAATAGGGTAATAATGGCTTTTTATGGATCATTACTTATATGCTAAGTAATGTATTTCAAAAATATCTTCCCTAAGGTAGATAAATAAGTTTAGTGGGATCAAGACAAATCTAGAAGAAAATATATTAAAACCCATATGGATGTCATTAGGGCATAAGACCAATTTTCAATTTTAATAAGATGGGGTGAGAACTTAAATTAAATTCAATACTATATCCCTAATTTATAGATAGGTTATTAATAAAACCATAAATTAATTCTTCTTCAATATGAATACTAACTTCACCTATATCCTCCCATTTAATCCACACATTAATATCATATCCCCACTTCCATCTAAAGTCTCAAATGAAAAATTTAAGCAAATAATCACTCTAATCATATCATTCAAAATATATTTTGGAAGCCAATACCTAAAAATATCAATACAAAAATATAAAAAATTCTATCATAAACACAAATCTAATCACAAATCATCATTAACATAAAATAAGAAGAGGAGGCATTCAAAAAACCTAAGATACCCAACCCAAACATTATAATCTTCAGGGATCTATACCATACGATTCTAATTTGAGGTGTGATCTTAAAAAACATGACAATTAATTGTCATGGATAAAATTCAATACATCCAACTACTATCCATAGATAAAAATTGATAGAAACCATTAGTATAAAATACAATTGTGGTATCCACCATAAAAAATAATTAGGGTCAATAAGCAGTGATTTACTATAGGTGGAAATTCTGAAATGGAAAGAAATACATCAACAACAAAAACCATTACTAATGAAAGCACGTAAAAGATAAATATTTAAAGTAAGAATAATTAAATTCAATGCATCTAAATTAGAAACACTCATACAAGAGTTGTTAGATACAAAGGCAAATGAAGAAATAGAACCACAAGATAACCTAGAAATTATGAAGGCTCTGGAAGTAGAAAAAATAAAAAAGAGGAAGGAAAATAGGCAAAAAGGATAAAAATAAAATGGAATTGGAAAATGAAAACAATAAAGGCATCTATGGCCATGTAATTTGCCAAATAACAATAAGAGAAAGTCATAAAACTTATAAAAGTGTAGAGATTAAAATAGAAAATGTGTCAATAATAAGAAAATTTGATCAAATAATAACATGAATAAAAAGAAAAGAAACATAAATTAAAATAATAATAAGAAGAAGATAAATAAATAAATGAAAAATAGAAAATAAAAACTCATAGAGAGAAGAAGCCACAAAAATAAAAAATAAAAAGAGGAACTAAGGGCCCAAAATTAAAAAATTGAGGAAAACCAAGAAAAATAAAAGGTTGAAAAAAATGCACAAAAAATTTGAAAAACAAAGAATAGAAACATAAAAATCAAATTTGAAATAGAATAAAGTATTAATATAATATTTGAATCTATCAAGACAATATAAACAAGCCACAAAAGAAGTGGCACAAAGGGTTGCCTCCCAACACCCTACTCCTACCTCCACTCCACTCTCCAATCATCCACACCTAGTTACCTTATCATCCACCTCACAATATTCCTTAGCTACACAAATTATCAATACACAAGATTAACTTGAATAGATCAAGGAAATATTTTTCAAAAGACATGATAGATCCCACACCTAAACGATCGAAGATACACCTATATAAATTATCTTCCATTTAAAAAAGACATTTGGAAACCATTATTCATGATATTCCCAATCAATATTGGATGGAGTAATATGTTATCCTAGAGGAGGCCATATATAAAAATATTCATATAATCTCCAAGGTATGACCATAATTTGATGTAGACTCGCAATGTCCACTTAAAATATGCCTTCACGAGATAAATAATATTCATAACTTGATTCAACATCAAACATTCTCAAAGGCATAAACATAAAAATTAGGGAAGCCATTATTTAATAATATAAGTTTGATTCAAAAAAAAATCCATTATTAGATAATACTCAACATCATCAAACTATCAAGACACACATCCCTTCTTAATGTACCTAGCGTTATTTTGCAATTTAGATCCTTCTATGTATTTATGTAACTATTTATTTGTATTTCAAGCTTGGAAATACTTTATTTGAATTAGATTTAGTGCACTTCATGTGTGGCTTATGAATACTCTTAGTTAAAGTTTGTAATTCAAAAATAATAGTGATTTTTTTTATCAATGTGCATTAGTGTATAAATGTGTTATAAATAAGTGCCAATTCCATTTTGAATGAGACCTTGATTTATTTATAGATGGATCCAGTTGGGGATTTTATCACACCACTAATATTTTATGAAATTTTCTCAACCATAAGGATAGTTTTTTTTTAAATAACAAATTTTTTAAGTAGGTTAGTATAGACCAAATCATATTAGTATCATCTGATGATATTTACTAAATCTTGTGGAACTGACTTGTGTACAAGGGTACTAAACTAAAATTATGGAGATGTCAACACAAGATATTTAACATGTTTAAAATAGATAATGAGGTTATTAAAGGAGTATAATATCATAATGGAATAGTTTACTCATAAGATAACATGTATGTGTAAGATAATGGTGAATTATGACCTTTTTTATATTCTCAAATCATGTGTGGTAAATGTGTGTTAAGATTATCATTGTCAATTATCGAAGACTAGATTTTAGTATTTACACTATGGAACATTTTCATTCAAATGAGAAAATAAAAAACTAATATAATGTAATTAAACTTTAGAGTTTAATTACTGCATCATTTTTAAAATTTTAGAAATAAAAACTAGTCTCATTAAAAATGCAACATAATTAGGTAACTTATTTCAATTATAAATTAGACAAGTGGGAACAAATATTTGATAAACATATTTAATTAATAAATCATCCTCTAATCATACATATTATTAAGATTAAATCCAAATATGAGATACGGAAGCAAAGAATTAAGTTTAAAAGGGAATAAAAAATTTGTAAAACTTTGTATGTCCTAAACCATTCTACTAAAAACTGCCCTCTAAACAAGAAGTATGCCATTCCCTCATCTCCTACCTAGGTTAAAAATTCATATTTCAAGAACCCTCCCCGCTCCCCCCTCTATCCACACCCCCTGTTCCCACTTAAAATATACCCTGTGGCCCCTCCCAAACCCACTTTGGCTCCTCTTAGTTTGGGGAAAATTTTATCAAATGCTGCCCCTCTAAGACCTTCCACAACTCTGAGGATATGTATCCCCCCATGGGCCACCCCTACATTGGTTTCTCATAGAGGCGAATTGCAAGCATTCATGATCAGAGCTTCTTCACCTTTGAGGGACATCCTAATTGAAGTAGTATTTGCATCCTTGATAGTTCCTTCTCCACCCCAAAATGGCTTTCAAGTGAATCCTAGTTCTAACTCACCATGTACCATTGATTTTGTATTTTCACTACTAGATAAGGACCCAACTATATAATAAATTGAGCCTTCTTAGATCCTTATAACACCAACCAAATGCTTAGAGGATTTCAAGCCTTTTTCCCATATTAAAGACTAATTATCTTGAACAAAAAATGGGAAAGATATAAAATATCCAAGGATTTGAATGAGGAACAATGAAAGGAAGTCCAAAATCAAAGAGGTAAGAAAAAAGTAGAAGTTGGAGAAGATCAAAAATCTATTGGCATACCTTCATCTCAAAGTGCTAGAAATCAAAAACAGATAATATGGTTGTAAAGGGTATTCATATAACCCTAAGACACTTCCAAAAAATAAGAAATGAAAATAATCTCTTGGAATATAAGGGGGTTCAACAATCTCTAGAAATAGAGGCTAGCAAGAAACTTAATAATGAAGCATAAACTTGATATTTTAATGATTTAGGAATATAAAATGTCCATCTAAAAACTCTTGACTATTAAATATAAAACTTGGCATAAATATATTTTCAATTGTAGCAAATCCATAGGTGCTTTAGGAGGTTTGAAATGCTTTGGGACCCCACAGTTTTGGTAGGCAATCCCCTCTTAGAAACCAACTCCCACATCATAGTTTTTTTCCAAGATATCCATAACAAAAGAAACTAGGTCCTTACTAATGTGTATGCTCCAAAATCCAAGAATGATAGGAGTAAATTATGGAATAACTTAAAAGATATTATAAATATTTTTAACAATTAGTGCTTGATGGTGGTAGGGGATTTTAATTCACCTCTAATCCTTAGGGAAAAGAAAGGGGGAATCTATTACCTTAATGACAACATGATAGAACTAAGTGAGTTTATTATTTAAGTAAAGTTAAGTTATGTGCAATTAAATGGTAATCCTTTCACATGGTATAATAGGATATTGGGATATAATCTCATTCAAGTTAGACTTGATAGGTTTTTTTATCTCATTGAACTGGATCCTTGATTTTACTAGTGCACTTTCTTCTCTTCCTAGGATCGACTCTGACTATAACCTATTGTTATTCCAAAGTGAAAATATATCCAAAGCTAAAATTATACCATTAAAATTTGAGAAAATGTGTCTTTCTAATAATACATTGGAAGATTCTATTAAGGAATGGTGGAAATTCCTGGTCTAAGGCTCTACCATGTACATTCTAGCCATGAAGCTTAGACATGTCAAGAATAATCTCAAATTTTGGAACAAGGAAGTTTTTGGGAACATATTACTTTAAAACATGTTATTGATGAGGAAATTGGTAGAATTGAATTGTAAATTAATGATTTTGGTTTTACCCCTTCCCTATAGGCTAAAGAAAAGGAGCTCCTAATTCTTTTCCATACCCTAGAAGCCAAGGAAGAAATTTACTGGTGGTAGAAATCTAGGAAGACCTAGATAAAAGAGGGAGATAGAAATACTAAGTATTTCCACACCTCCATGTATATGAATAACCAACATTTTTTCATTTTTAAAATCAAAGTGGAAGATGATAACTATTACAAGAAGGAAAAAGACATTGAGACTCAAATAGTAAACTTTTACAAAAATTTGTTGTCTTTTGTCCCCTTTAAGGATGCTTAGTTAGAAGATCGGGTGCTTAGCCTCATAAAAGGGTTTATTTATTAAGAATACAATGCCTCCATCCTCTCCCCAATTTAGACAATAAAAATAGATCTATTTTTTTTCATTACAAGGGGACAAAGCTCCTGGACCTGATAGTTTTCCTTCATTTTTTTTCAAGTTTTTTGGGATATTCTTCAAAATGAAGTCTATCTGGTAGTTTCAAAGTTATTTAAAGATATAAATATGCTACAAGATTTTAATAACACCTTCTTGGTTCTCATCCCAAATAAACAAGGGGTCATTCAATTGATGGATTTTAGACTCATCATCTTGTGCTCTACTTTATACAAAATTTACACAAAATGTTTATCTTTAAAAATCTAATTACTATTGGAAAAAATGATTGTGGAAAAAATGATTGTGGAAAAATAAGAATACTTCATCTCTGGTAGACATATATTGGATACTATCATTATTTCCCATGAAACCGTCCACTTGGTGGCTAATTCTTCCTGGTAAGGAATGTTCCTCAAGATGGATATGAATAAGGCTTATGATCAAGTCTCCTGGCGATTCCTTGACAAAATTCTCATCAAGCTCAGTTTTGATCAGTCTATTATAAATATAATTACCTCTTAAATATCATCCCCCATTTTCTCTATTATCATTAATGGTGTTCCCAAGGGTTTCTTCTTGATAGGAAGAGGGATTAGACAAGGAGATCCCATTTTCCTATACCTATTCAACATTATAGATGAATCTCTAAGTAGGATTATTGAAAAAGGATAAAACTTCTAACATTATCAAAGGAATCATAGTGGCTCCAAATACTAGACCTATCACTCACCAAAAATTCAAAGATGACATTTTGATGATGGGAGAAGCTTTGGTTTGAGAAGCTAAGTGTTTCAATTTTTCTAGAGATTTACGAGATTGTTTATGATCAAAGTGTTAACTTCTTCAAAAGTTCATTATTCTTCATCAACACTTTGGTCACCCTGTAAGAAAAAATATCTAAGATTCTGGTCTATGATATTAATAATCTTCCTTTCTCATACCTCAATATTCCTCTTTTTGATGGCCCTATGAAAACTAAATTTTAAAACCCTCTCATAGATATGATTCAGAGGAAGTTATCTAGGTGGAAACAAAATCTACTATCACAAGCTAGAAAATTGAAACTTCTCAAGAGTTCAATACAAATTATCCTAGTTTATTTCATGTCCTTATTTCTCATCCCCAAAAGAGTGGTAGATCAGGTCAAGAAAGTTCATAAGAACTTTCTTTGGAAAGGATCAAAAGGTAGATTCATATTTATACTTATCTCATGGAACAAAGCTTGTCTTCTGACTTTGAAAGGAGGATTGGGGATAAAAAGGGTTAGATTCATGAACCAATAACTCTTAGCTAAACAAGGCTAGAGCATGATAAAGTAATACAACCTTTGGACTAAGATTATCAGGGCAAAATACCTAAACTTAGGGGAAGGTCACCTTTTCCTAACAGATGATGGCCCAAGCAATGGTTTAGTTTTTTGGAAATATTTGAGAGCAGGTAAGGATATCCTCAAAAAAGGTCTTAAATGGAACATTGGCAAAGGAAATAGAGTTGATTTTTATTAGGATTATTATATCTGAACTCCTCTAGCATCCAATTTTAAAGATATGGAGTTACTCACTTTTATCAAAGAAACCATTGGTCACAAGGTGTGTGATTACTAGGAGGTTATTGAAGGCAAAAAAAGGTGGAAACTTCCATATAAAGAAGACTTGAATTAGCACCAAGTTCTTCTCCTACAAGACTTAAATTTAACTCTTCAGAATATTCACATCAGCATATTCCCATAATAAGATTCTCTAATTTGGAAAGAATATTCTAATGTATTATATTTAGTTAAATATGGATATATTTCTCTTTGGGAATAGGTGGATCTTGAGAAAAATTGGAAAGTTTTTTTGATAAAAAATATCATCCCAAATATTAATGTTTTATTTTGGTTGGGAGAAACATTTTTTAACCAGTCAAGTTTCTAATCAGAAGGTATCTCTAGAGAATGAAGAGTTAAGCCACAGTACATAAAAGTGATGGCAAAACTATAAATATACTTCCTAGATCTTTGTTTGTTAATTCTTCTAATCTTTCTCCTCCCAAACCATCCACTTCCTCTTCTTGTAGAACTGTCAAAACATGACATATCCTGATAGAAGATGAATAAATTAATCAAGGAAGTGATCCAAAGGATCAATTACCCTGCACAATGATGAATCTTCCCAGAGAAGATAGTCTAGAATTTTATACAAAGAAAAAAGTTACTCTGTATAAAGGTGGAAGATGGCCACCTCATAAAGGAATATATAAGTAGCCAGCAGGAACTGTATAGTATTTTTCCACTGCTTATCAAGGAGATGTTGAACCCTCCAATGAGTTCAAATAGAGAAATTATACTGCAAGGTTCAATTCTCATTTTACATAGAATTTTGATGATCTCTATCGAGATGTCTTGTATATTAGAGATAATATAGAAAAGATATAGCAAAAAGTATCTTCTATTGATTCCAAATTAGATTCTTTAGAAGATAGTATAGATTGGCTTTCTAAACAAGATCAACATGCATAATCTTCTGTCAAAAAGCCTATTACTTTTGGCTCAAATTTCAAGACTAGTAAAAAGCAGTCTAATACTACCCTTACGCAAAGAACACATGTCCAGTTGCAGCCCTGGTATCTTAATATTAATGATTTATTGAATCCATTAAATGAAATCACTGCATGGTGTAACTCTATGAGAGTCATCGCAATCATTGCACATTTAGATCAAGCTGGAACTACTTGTTTTGCATCAAAGTTTTTCTAGGGTATTATTAATCAATGGTGGAATACTATGTCTGAAGCCAAACAGTATGAGTGTGTACATAATCAACTTGATTCTTTAGCCACATTATTTAATTTGTTGATAAATGATTTTGCACCTCTAGTTGCCAATAGAGAATTGGAATCCAAAAAATGGCTTCTTAAAATGGAGCTATGTGATTTAAAATAGTTTGATGCTTTTGCTAAGTAATTCAGAGAATTGGCATATGAAAGCAGGAGTTTTTCATCCACTGAGATTAAGATCAAGTTTTTACATGCTCTACCATATAATCTTATTGATAGAGTTATTTATTATATTGATCTTAAAGGACTAATAATTGAAGACCTCTCTCTCTCAGATGTGATTGATTTTTCTAAGTAGTAAGCTATGTGTTTCGTCTCTGAGACTAAATCCATTCAAAAACTCACCAAGCATCAAGCCACTCAAATTGCTCTAGCCTTCCCAAAAATAACCCCATTTGGCTGTTGGCCATTTGTCCAACCTCGCAAATAGTAGAAGCAGTGGCAAAAATGCCTTTCTTTTCAGTGTCGCTCCTTTCCTCACAAGCATTCCTATGCACCTCCTCATCATTTCCTCAAGAAACGATGCACTGCTCGTCCTCCGTCCAAATAGCCTATTTGCTACATCTGTTGCAAACCTAGCCATATTGCTCCTCAATGTCACTACAAGAATCCTATAGTTAAAGTTGTCTTTACCTCTAATGCAGCAGCATGGTGGGATATTGTAGATTCTGATGAAGATCTTTACCTACAAAATGACATCTATGAACCAATCTTAGATGATCTCCCCAAAGTTGATTCAGAAGACTATGATGATGCAAATGCTCTCAAGTCATTAGCCGATGACTTGTAACAACTGCTAACCAACATGCAACATCCATGGTACCGACCCAGGCATCATGATTATTCATAGCTACACTATGAAGCACATGGAACTTGGTCTAGACATCATCAAGAAGTACAAGAAAGACCAGAAAGACCAAGGACCAGAGGATACTCCAGAGGAGAAGGAACATCCAAAGGGAGACAACCCTCAATGCCAAGAATGCCACCAACATTGCAAAGACCTCAGCATCCTCCTTTACAATTTTAGAGCTCTTTCAAGCCTAGTGACTCTTGGATCAAAAACAAATTCACCAAAAAAGATAATCCAAGAGAAATTTAAGCATCAAAGATGGAGCCACAGTGGGATGTATTATTTCCCACAAAATAAAAAGAAGAGGATGAAGAAGTATAAAGCTCTTTCTACTCAGATCAAGATTACTATCTAGGTGAATGTAGTAATCTCCAAGAAGAAGAAGTAGAACCAGAAATAGAAGACATCTACACTAAACATTCCATTGTTCAGGATCCAGGGAGACAAAAACTAGTATGTATTAGTATTCCTCCCTTAGAAATTCCACAACCAGCCTATCTTACTCAGCTGATTAATGGAAAGTTTGCCCAATTTATCACCTTAGAAATTAATGGCAGACTAGTAGATGCCAAAATAGATATAGGAGCTTCTCTTTCTTTTGCAAAATCACAACTCATCCATGATTGGAAGACATTACATGATGCCTTAGCTTATAAGAGCTTAGATGTTCCAAGGGAACAGTTTCATCTATAATAAATATAAGCATCAGCAAACCCTTCAGATACAAAATAAAATCTTCCATGCTGATTTCTTTGCCTTAGATAGAATGCCTATAGATATTCTTCTAGGCGGTGCCTTTATTGACAGATACTCCCCTTATGGTTCGACCACTAAGAGTATCATGTTTACAATAGAAAATGAAAGGCTCAAAATTTATCACCTCATTCATGCCACTGAGCAATTTCCAAGTTCAATGACTTAAATACCAGAAATAATCCCAGCTCAAATCCAAGAATTAGGAGAAAAGATTAAAGCCACTATCTGTTCTGATAACCCTCAACAATTTTAGTCCAAATCTATGCCTGAAATGGATATAAAACTCCTTGAAGGTAAGCATATGAAAATTGGGAAAAAAATCCCAATACCAGCTCAAGATTATAATGATATGGAACTCCAAATCAAAGAACTGGAGGCTAATGGTTTCATTGAAAAATATACTTCCCCTTTCTGTTGTTATGCCTTTATGGTCAATAAACATTCTGAGTAGAAAAGAGGAAAGAAAAGAATGGTCATCAATTATCGACCATTAAATTCTATTACAAAACCATTTCCATATCCAATACCAGATAAAAGCTATTTTTTGGAGAAAGTTGCAACATGTAAATATTTCTCCCAGTTTGATTGTAAATCTAGATTTTATCAGATCAGAGTCAAAGAAGCTGATAGAAAAAAGACAGCATTCAACTGCCCTTTCAGCCATTTCTAGTGGACAGTGATGCCTTTCAGCTTGATGAATGCCCCTGCATATTATCAAGCTCATATGGATAAGATTTTCCAATGCACTTCTAAATTTTTGTGTGTATATATTGATGGTATACTAATTTTTAGTAATAGCCTTACTGACCATGCTACTCATCTCTCCAAATTCTTTCAACTGGCTCAAGATGCAGGAATTGTACTCTTAGAAACAAAAATTTAGTTATGCAAAACTGAATGCAATTTCCTCAGAATGGTAATTCGAGACTCGAGACTATAGATACAGCCACACATTAAAGAAAAGGTTATCAGTTTTCCAGAGAAGCTAGATAAGTCTAAGCTTCAAGCATTTTTGGGATTGCTTAACTATTTAAATAGTTTTTATCCTAATTCTGGTGAAGATAGGTTCATTCTACAAGAACTTCTCCAGAAAAAGAAAGCTTTTTGCTGGGAAGAAAAACATACAGCAATTATCCAGAAGATCAAATCTAAGGTTGCTTCACTCCCAGAAATCCATATCCCAAAATCTAACCAAATGAAGGTTTATATTGATACCTCTAATATTGCATGGCGAGGAGTACTTGTTTCCTTAATTAACAATAAAGAATTCATGTGTGAATTCACTAGTTGAGTCTTCAGTACTGATGTTCTAAAATGGATTTCTTCTGATAAAGAAATCTATGCTGTAAAGAAATGCTTAGAGAAGTTCGTGTTAAAACTTCTCCATTTGCCCCATTTTGTTGTAATTACCAACTATACTAGATTTTTGACCTTTAAAGAAAAGGATCATGGTCGAAAAGATGGTCACGGTAAATATATTAGATGGCAAGCATTTTTTAACTAGTTTAATTTTTTAGTAGAACATATTAAAGGTACTGAGAATATTATTGTAGATTAGCTTAGCAAAAATCCTACAGCAACATTAATGCATCAATCCATTCCTGGTTTTAACTTAACTAGAATTTATAACCAAGGATTTCTATCTCTAAATATCCTTGTCCAAGAATAGACTCTATGCGAAGGGTTTCATCCAAGATATACAATAATTTCTTATGCAGCAGGACACAATCTATAAATGTCTTCAGTAGCTACTATCCAGGTAAACCATCATCAAAATTCTGGAGTCATCTATATTGAAATATTGAATAGTGAATTCTTGTATCACCAATTCACTAAATTATTAAAACATCCATTATGGACATGGCTGATTAAAATCAGGTCTCCTAATGAACATCCGTATCAATGGATTGCAAGGCATGGCCCACACTGCATTCATGAAGAGGATAACCATGATCAAGACACTATCATGCATAATATCATTCAAATATAGCTATAGTGGGAATCTCATTTCTACATCACTCCATGATATCACTCATGCAAAGCTGGACCCCAGCATTGGCATCTTTCCAGTACGTTCCAGCTTAGATGTCTTTTCAATCCAATCAATGAAGATGACTTATTGTCTGAAGTGAAAGCAATGTTGGACCCACACCACCAAACATCATCATCATCCAGCGCATCCAATAGCATTTCCTTGTAGATTAAATTTTACATTGTAAAGTATGATGGGACATGACACCGCCTTGACAGAGACTTAGGCAGGACCTCCTAAAATACTATATATAGGCCTATCCTCCATAGAGTTTACATCAAAAAATTTCTAAGCATTAGAAATCTAGTAGCCTTGTTTCAAGAGTATGCTCTTCTCTTGCCCTTTTTTGAAGGATCTTGAGAATCAAAAATTAAACGTAAAAATTTTCTTTCATTAAAAGTGTGAAGCCATAGCCATTCAGCCCCTACCTACTATTGTGAGTTTTCTTTAATCAAAACTGTAAAGAAGGAGGAGATGTCTACTGACAATAAAAGATTGGTATCAGAGCCAATGGTTCACTATTGAAAAGAATTCATCATCTGTAAGAATTTCTAGTTTCAACTTTTTGGGTTCTTTGCTTTGAAAAATCCTTTGGGAAAAATTAATTGCATCGAGTCTTCGGCTACTTTTACAAAATTATCATAGGCCTTTTTATCTTTGCATTCTCTTGTTTCCCTTACCAAAATTTTCTCACTTACTAGACCCCAAATCTCTTTACTATGGAATTTGGAAAAGCCCATACCACCTCAACAGTAGAAATTATGAATGAATCTGAGTTAGAAGGAACTTATGAACTTCCTTCTTTTATCCCTGAGCAAATATCTGACTGCCCAGATATTGAGATTACTGAAGAAAATATTGAAAAAGACAATAGTATGTATAAACCTCTGGCTATAAAAGCTTCACATGTATATGAGAAATTTGAACTTCTCAAATCTAAGATTAGCCAATATTTTATCGTCAGTAGATGTCTCCTCCTTCTTTACAATTTTGATTAAAGAAAACTCGTGACAGTAGGCAGGGGCCGAATGGATACGGCTTCACACTATTACTGAAAGAAAATTTTTACAAACACTTGTTTAATTTTTGATTCTCAGGATCCTTTGAAAAAGGGCAAGAGAAGAGCATACTCTTGAAACAAGGCTACTAGATTTCTAATTCTTAGAAATTTTTCAATGTAAACTCTATGGAGGATAGGCCTATACATAGTATTTTGGGAGGTCCTGCTTGAGTCTCTGTCAAGGTGGTGTCATGTCCCATCATACTTTATAGTGTAAAATTTAATCTACAAGGAAATGTTGTTGGATGCGCTAGATGATGATGATGTTTGGTGGTGTGGGTCCAACATTGCTTCCACTTCAGACAATAAGTCATCTTCACTGATTGGATTGAAAAGACATCTGAGCTAGAACGTACTAAAAAGATGCCAGTGTTGGGGTCCAGCTTCACATGAGTGATATCATGGAGTGATGTAGAAATAAGATTCCCACTCTAGCTGTCTTTGAATGAAAATATGTACGACAGTGTCTTAATCATGGTTCTCCTCTTCATGAATGTGATGTGGGCCATGCCTTGCAATCCACCGATATAGATGTTCATTAAAAGGAAACCTAATTTTAATCAGCCATGTCTATAATGGATGCTTTAATAATTTAGTGAATTGGTGATACAAGAATTCACTGTTCAATCTTTCAATAAAGATGACTCCAAAATTTTGATGACAGTTTGCCTGGATAGTAGCTACTGAAGACATTTGTAGATCATGTCCTACTACATAAGAAATCCTTGTATATCTTAGATGCAACCCTTCGCGTAGAATCTATTCTTGGACAAGGATATTCAGAGATGGAAATCCTTGGTTATAAATTTTGGTTAAGTTAAAACCAGGAATGGGTTGATGCATTATGTTGCTGGAGGATTTTTGCTAAGCCAATCTACAATAATATTCTTAGTACCTTTAATATGTTCTACTGAAAAATTAAACTGGTTAAAAAATGCTTGCCATCTAATATATTTACCATGACCATCTTTCCGACCGTGATCCTTTTCTTTAAAGGTCAAAAATCTAGTACAGTTGGTAATTACAACAAAATGGGGCAAATGGAGAAGTTTTAACATGAACTTCTCTAAGCATTTCTTTACAGCATAGATTTCTTTATCAAAAGAAATCCATTTTAGAACATCAGTACTGAAGACTCCACTAGCGAATGCACACATGAATTCTTTTTTGTTAATTAAGGAAACAACTACTCCTCCCCATGCAATATCGGAGGCATCAGTATAAACCTTCATTTGGTCAAATTTTGGGATATGGAGTTCTGGGAGTGAAGCAACCTTAGATTTGATCTTCTGGATAGTTGCTGTATGTTTTTCTTCCCGGCAAAAAGCTTTGTTTTTCTGGAGTTCTTGTAGAATGAGCCTGTCTTCACCAGAATTAGGATAAAAACTATTTAAATAGTTAAGCAATCCAAAAATGCTTGAAGCTTAGACTTATCTAGCTTCTCTGGAAAACTGATAACCTTTTCTTTAATGTGTGGTTGTATCTGTAGTCTGGAGTCTCAGATTACCATTCTGAGGAAATTGCATTGAGTTTTGCATAACTTAATTTTTGTTTCTGAGAGTATAATTCCTGCATCTTGAGCCAGTTGAAAGAATTTGGAGAGATGAGTAGCATGGTCAGTAAGGCTATTACTAAAAATTAGTATATAATCAATATATACACACAAAAAGTTAGAAGTGCCTTGGAAAATCTTATCCATATGAGCTTGATAATATGCAGGGGCATTCATTAAGTTGAAAGGCATCACTATCCATTGGAAATGGCTGAAAGGGCAGCTGAATGCTATCTTTTCTCTATCAGCTTCTTTGACTCTGATCTGATAAAAGCTAGATTTACAATCAAACTGGGAGAAATATTTACATATTGCAACTTTCTCCAACAAATAGCTTTTATCTGGTATTGGATATGGAAATGGTTGTGTAATATCATTTAATGGTCGATAATTGATGACCATTCTTTTCTTTCCTCTTTTCTGCTCAGAATGTTTGTTGACCATAAAGGCATAACAACAGAAAGGGGAAGTAGATTTTTCAATGAAACCATTAGCCTCCAATTCTTTGATCTGGAGTTCCATATCATTATAATCCTGAGCTAGTATTGGGATCTTTTTCCCAATTTTCATATGCTTACCTTCGAGGAGTTTTATATCCATTTCAGGCATAGATTTGGACCAAAATTGCTGAGGGTTATCAGAATAGATAGTGGCTTTAATCTTTTCTCCTAATTCTTGGATTTGAGCTGGGATTATTTCTGGTATTTGATTCATTGAACTTGGAAATTGCTTAGTGGCATAAATGGGGTGAGGAATTTTGATCCTTTCATTTTCTATTGTAAACATGATACTCTTAGTGGTCGAACCATAAGGGGAGTATCTGTCAATAAAGGCACTGCCTAGAAGAATATCTACAGGCATTCTATCTAAGGTAAAGAAATCAGCATGGAATATTTTATTTAGTATCCAAAGGGTTTGTTGATGCTTATATTTATTACAAATGAAACTGTTCCCTTGGACATCTAAGCTCTTATAAGTTAAGGCATCATCCAATGTCTTCCAATCATGGATGAGTTATGATTTTGCAAAAGAAAGAGAAGCTCCTATATCTATTTGGGCATCTACTAGTCTGCCATTAATTTCTAAGGTGATAAATTGGACAAACTTTCCATTAATCAACTGAGTAAGATAGGTTGGTTATGGAATTTCTAAGGGAGGAATACTAGTACATACCAGTTTTTGTCTCCCTAGATCCTAAACAATGGAATGTTTAGTGTAGATGTCTTCTATTTTTGGTTCTGCTTCTTCTTCTTGGAGATTACTGTATTCACCTGGATAGTAATCTTGATATGAGTAGAAAGAGCTTTCTACTTCTTCATCCTATTCTTTTTCTTTTGTGGGCAATAATACGTCCCACTATGGCTCCATCTCTGATGCTTGAATTTCTCTCAGATTATCTTTGCTGGTGAATTTGTTTTTGATCCAAGAGTCGTTGGGGTTGAAAGAGCTCTAAAATTGAAAAAGAGGATGCTAAGGTCTATGAAATGTTGCTAGCATTCTTGGCATTGAGGGATGTCTCCCTCTGGATGTTCCTTCTCCTCTGGAGTATCCTCTAGTCCTTGGTCTTTTTGGCCTTTCTTGTACTTCTTGATGATGTCTAGACCAGGTTCCATGTGCTTCATAGTGTAGCTATGAATAGTCATGATGCCTGGGTTGGTACCATGGATGTTGCATGTTGGTTAGCAGTTATTCCAAGTCATCAGCTAATGACTCGAGAGCATCTGCATCATCATAGTCTTATGAATTAGCTTTAGGGAGATTATCTAGGATTGGTTCATAGATGTCATCCTGTAGGTAGAGATCTTCATCAGAATCTACAATATCCCACAACACTGCTGCGTTAGAGGTAAAGATAGCTTTAACTGTAGGATTCTTGCAGTGACATTGAGGAGCAATATGGCCAGGTTTGTGATAGATGTAGTAAATATGATGTTTGGATGGAGGACGAGCAGTGCATCATTTCTTGAGGAAACGATGAGGAGGTGCATAAGAATGCTTGCAAGGAAAGGAGTGATGCTAAAAGGAAAGGAATTTTCACCACTACTTCTGCTCTTTGTGAGGTTGGACAAATGGATGATAGTAAAATGGGGCTATTTTTGGGAAGGCTGGAGCAATTTGAGTGGCTTGATGCTTGGTGAGTTTTTGGATGGATTTAGTCTCAGAGACCAAACACATAGCTTGTTGCTTAGAAAAATCAATCACATCTGAGAGAGAGAGGTCTTCAATTATCAGTCCTTTAAAATCAATATAAGAAATAAATCTATCAATAAGATTATATGGTAGAGCATGTAAAAACTTGATCTTAATCTCAGTGGATGAAAAACTTCTGCTTTCATATGCCAATTCTCTGAATTGCTTAGCAAAAGCATCAAACTATTTTAAATCACATAGCTCCATTTTAAGAAGCCATTTTTTGGATTCCACTTCTCTATTGGTAACTAGTGGTGCAAACTCATTTATCAACAAATTAAATAATGTGGCTAAAGAATCAAGTTGATTATGTACACATTCATACTGTTCAGCTTTAGATATAGTATTCCACCATTGATTAATAATATCCCAGAAAAACTTTGATGCAAAACAAGTAATTCCAGCTTGATCTAAATGTGCATTGATTGTGATGACTCTCATAGAGTTATACCATGTAGTGATTTCATTCAATGGATTCAATAAATCATCAATATTAAGATACCAGGGCTGCAACTAGACATGTGTTCTTTGCATAAGGGTAGTATTAGACTGCTTTTTACTAGTCTTGAAACTTGAGCCAAAAGTAATAGGCTTTTTGCCAGAAGATTCTACCTATTAATCCTGTTTAGAAAGCCAATCTAGACTATCTTAATCTCAGTGGATGAAAAACTCATGCTTTCATATGCCAATTCTCTGAATTGCTTAGCAAAAGCATCAAACTATTTTAAATCACATAGCTCCATTTTAAGAAGCCATTTTTTGGATTCCAGTTCTCTATTGCCAACTAGAGGTACAAACTCATTTATCAAAAAATTAAATAATGTGGCTAAAGAATTAGGTTGATTATGTACACGCTCATATTGTTCAGCTTAAGACATAGTATTCCACCATTGATTGGCTTCACACAATAATATTTTAATGGTGGACAATCTTATGAGGAGGAGAATCTGTATCCCCAATCATTATGTACTCTACAAATAGGAGGATAAATCCATTGAGAATTTATTTATCTCATATCCTTTTTCTTCTTCTATTTTTTTAATCTTTCTTTAGCCTTTTTAACTTCTCCTAGGTAACCCCAAGAACCATCAAGGATCTGATCGGCCAATGTAAGCCACCCTAGGATTCCCTACCACTGAAATTATGGTGAAAACTAGCCTGACCCCATATTTTTAAGGGTATTTGGATTTATAAACTTTATTATGTTTGATAATAGTAAACCTAACCACTCCACTCTCTTTAAGAGAATTGTAGCCTTTGTGAAAGAAAATTAGATGTCTTTTGCTTCCTCCTTTGATTAGCCTAGTTACCCATATTTTTCCTAGATTCTTAGTCAACTCAATCTTGGCATTCCAATAAAATCCCATAAGTAAGGTGTCAACATATCCATGGTAATTTGGTCTCTTCCTCCTCCTACTTGGTTCAAATTAAAATTTTATGGGGCTACCAAAGTTAATCCAGGCCCAATAGGAGTGGGAGGAATCATTAGGGATTCCTATGGGAACCTTAGGGCTACTTATGTGGGTCATTTAGTGGTCTAAATGAATCACATTTTTGAATCTGAAGATACTCTATGGGGTGTCATTATCATATTTAATCTTTGCTTGGAGTATCTCTAGATCAAGCGTGATTCAATGAATATCATAAATTATTCAAAAGGCATGTCTTAATCATCCTGGAATATTTCTATGATTATTAATGATGCTAAAAGTTTGATGTCCCACTTTAAAGGGTTGAAAATAGTACATGTGTATACATAAGGGAATAAGATCACTGATGAAATGGATAATTTAGGGGTTCATAAAAGCTCCTTCACTAATTGACAAGGTAATAATTTCCTCATTTATGTCACTGCTTTTATTGAATTAGATAAATCACACTCCACACAACAAAACGATGGTCTTATTAATGAAGATTCAAATCCATCTTAAGATATTAGATGTCAATACATTCAAGTAAATCATAAAAATGTCCATTCTTAAGTCCTTGCATGCTCAACTCAATTTTTACTCTCATAGAAATAATTTATTTGGCTCCATTTCCAATATGCAATCTAGTTCTAAGGAATCAAATTAGAAATTTTGTAGAAGAATTTTGTAAAAACACATTATGGGTGGTGACCACGATTAATTCAAACCCATTTCCTAAGAGGACATCAAGGGAGATGAGTATGTCTAGCACAAAATGGTTAAACGAGGTTTGACAACTTTCATGGAGTGACTGGATGGACATGATACTGGGTTGTCAAAGGATTTCACCTGAATATGGAAGGATAGAGAGGTTCACATGTACGGTTTGATAATCAAAGAAATCATTACATAAATAATGAGTATGGATTGTTCAAGGGTTAAATCCATTAAGGATAAAAAGAATAAGGAGAAAATCATCAACATTTTATTCAATAAAGAGAAGAAGAAACCTAGGGTTGCGCCCAAAAAAGGGTTTACGAGGACTGAACTGCCAAGAATGTGGCCTAATTTTTTCTTATAGATCATGAACTATATCACATTAGAGGGTAAACATAAGGTAGTATTATCTCATAACTTTCTCTTTCTTAATCACTTTAAGGGGCATACTATCAATCTTCCATTTTTCCTTTTGAAATCCCTAGAAGCTATGGTTATGAATTTCAAGAGAAATCCATCAGTAAATATTATCCACCAAGGGTTGATACTATTATACGTAAATTATCATAAAGGCTATTAACATCCAAGTTAATGGGAAAACTTTGATAGGGAAGAGGATTTCTTCACAGAGAATGAGTCTGATAAAGATGGGAAGTATTATATTGAAGGAACTAGAGCTAAGCTTTCATAACGGGATTCCAAAGTGAGAGGTATAGACATAAGGATTCTTGAATACATGTCTCCCATTTCTAGTAGGGGATGGAGGGTTATATATCCTAAGAACAAACAAAAATTTGGGCAATCACTTAATAATTTTCTCACCAAGATATCAATCCATAAATTGTTGTGCAATGAAATTATGGATGAAGTCAATAAAATTAAAGGGATTTTGGTTCATGGGATGATAAAAATGAAGTTTGGAAAATAACATGTTGAAATCAATCATCTCACTCTCTAAGGAAACAACACCACTTAGAGAGATGGAGCAAAGGATAATAATAAGGTGTTTGAGAAAGATAAGGAGGAACCTAAGGTTATCAGTCTAAAGCATAAGAGGCAAGGCAATGAAAAAGACTAGTCTATTTGGAACCACACCAGAGGGAAAAAGAGAAACAAAGGGGAAAGTTAAAAGGCCAAGAAATTGGTCATCTATTTTAAATCTGATTAGTTAGTCCCTTTTTATTTATCTTTATTTGGCTTGGGGTTTTTTGCTAAAACTTAATGTATTTTAGGTGGTAGGGGATTTTTCCTATTGGGTTCTTTTTTATTCCTTTTTTTATTTTTTATAATGTCACACTTAATTTCTCACTTTATTTTGTATGATAATAGGCCCCTTTTAACTTGGATATTAACCTATCTAATAAAAAAAAAATGGGATAAACCATGATATGTATATTTATCTTCTTGGGAATATGTTATTCATAATCATCGATTCACTCCATAAACTGACTTATAGATGTAGTAGTGCATCTCCCGTGAGAGATATTTATAAAAATATATTTTATATTAAATGCATAAGGATGGAATCTATTTAATATGGGCATACATACTTGTTACATATTTGCCTATATTTATATCATACTTAAGAGATGTTTCATTCTCACCTAGTGTATATGTAGACACTTGATTTCAGACATGGGGTATTTTTTATATGTTATATTTCATTGATTTAGGGAAATTTTGGGTTTAATTATTTTCAATTAATAATATGTTTTTATTGTCATGTGTTTTATGTGTTTTGGGACATTCTTGGATCCCTTTCCTTTTCTTTTATCTCATCTCCATGGAATCTCTAACTTCACTATATTTTTTTTGTTTCTTATTGGGGTTTACAAGAAGCATACCACTATATGATTTTTTCCCTTGTATTTTGGGTCCATTTATCCTTTACCCTTATTTTATATGGGTTTATGATTTAGTTTTTTAATTTTACGCCCTTTGTTTTCTTCTTGTCAACCAATATGTTTTTAGATTAGATTTGAGAAGTCTTTATGTACATAGGTGCATTAGTGTATATATGATAATAAATTATGAGAAAGAACAATAGAGTGAATGAAACCAAGAATTACAAGAAAATTTTGAGTGATAAATAAAAATAATAATTTAATTTTTAGTCTTAATATTGCTCAATGACTACACCATTTTAAAAAAAGGGTTGTGTACATTATTTAGGGTTTTAAGGACAAAGATAAATTTCTTGGTGATATGCACTAAATTAGGGAAAATGATAAAATGTTTTGAATCCTCATACTATATGATTGTAGGAATATAATATTAATAAAATAATTATATAGTGATTATAAGCACAACTTATCCCTAAAGTACACACTTAGTAGTGACGATAATCATAACACTTCAATCCTAATCAAATATTGAAAGTTATCACTTTACTCCAAAACATATGGGTCATTTCATCTTTCATTATTAAAAGCATAATAAAATTAAGGGATTATATTACACATGATAAAATATTATCTCTATTTAGTACCACATATTATATGTGTCTAACCTAAGATTCTTTTAGTTACTATTTGAATGGAAAGGTAGTGTATGAATAATTTCATTTCTCCTCCCTTGATACCTCATGGTAGTGATAGACAACCCTCCCCTATTATTCATTTTAGGCTTATATTGAATATTGAGGTACATGATATCACAATTAAAAAATAAATTGATGAATCAAAGTTAAATGATGTTATGGATGTAGATATACATGAAAGAATATTATCATACCTTACTAACACATATTTCATGAATACCAACTATGAAATGTTTGAGTGTTTCATTATAAATCCTTATCTTTCCAACCCATGATTAGTAGTTTAATTAGTTTTATCATCAATGATAAGACTTGACCCTTGAATAAACCTATGAAGAGTGATACCATTCATAAAAATTAGATGCTTGTTATGATGCATTCCATGTATATGTTTTAAAAACAAGTCCAAAACTTATCTCTAAAGTTTAATTATTTTAAAGATAAATTTTCACTTTTCCAAAATCCTAAGATGTTACTACAAATTTCATCTTTAACTCCCATTCAAAATCTATGTGTCTAAAAATGTTTCATATCAAACATGGGTTAAGAAACGAAAAGTTTCTATGACTAGTGAATCATGAAATTTTCATATTATTACAATTTTTTAAAATGAATCTATTCTAAACATGATTCAAAATAAGTTGATAATATTACCTCCTATATGTCTTATGGAAAGGTATAAGTACTATTATGTTTATCTAATTTCATGGGATTTCCATGAATTGGTTTCATCATTTGAAATATAAAATACAATAAGTTATTGATATTGGTGTATTTACATTGGATATTTTTATTGAGACACTACATGACTCAAGCAAACCTTTAAATATTGAAAAACCCACTCTAGTTTTGGTTCCATCTCCCTAGGTCAAATTACCAATACAAAAGTTGTCTAAATAATATTTTCTTAAGAAAGAGGTGCCTAAGAAGGAATTTCATAATAAATACATACCTAATAATACTAATATTAAAAATGTGGTTTCTAAGGTGGAAATATAAACTGCTTCCTTATTCACATAGCATTTGATCATTATCCCTTACATAGACTATAAATAATGCACCACTCTCATGGTTGAAAATTTCTATGAAATTAATTTATGTATCATTACCTTTATAAAATATCTTGAATATGAAATTGAAAACTTAAATATGAATACTTTATCCACACCACTCTATTATGCCTATGTTATACACCCCCCTAAATTTTTAAAAGTTTATATTTACTATCATAGAGATGACCCTGTCATAAAGCCTAAAACTGTGTCGAGGACCCTATTGATTGATAGTATTTGTAGATGCATATTTGATTATGAAATTATATTGATTGGTTGATAGATTTTATTTATTTTTTAAGTGGTTTTGAAGAGCATAGTGGATAAATGAATAAAATATGCATATATGATTATAGATATGATTAGTTATTTTACTCATTAGGCCTATCACACTTTGAGATTTTTAGTTGATTCTTGAATTTTAGTCCTCATTCATTTATTTTACAGATATATAGTGATGATTTGATCTTTATAAGGATTTTTGATTCGTAATTCAGATAGCAAATGGTTATATGGTTTTCCAAAAACATTGTAATTTAATTTTTGGTATGAATATTTCATTTTGTCACTATTTGATATGTTGGTTATTTGGAAGTGGCTCAGTGTTGCTCAATATGGTTTATTTTGATTGATCTTGTGACATAAGTGACAAAATAATATTTGGCATATTAATGTCTAGATTGTTTTCAAATTTGAGCTAATATTCAATGTGTGATCATAATTCCAACTCATTTTTCTCATTCTTGGTACCTTGAAGATGTATAAGTTAGATACAATTTTCAAATCTGTTTAATTGTTATAAGAATTTCACTTTACTATAACATCGATACATTGAAATTTATGAAGTTAAAATTTGCATCCATTGGCTACAAAGGATATATTCTAATTCTCATAATATAATATGATTTTTTGATGCAAAGATAAATATGTTTTCATTTATAAAGTTTCTATTATGAAAATTGGTCATAAGACTAGCTATTAATAAGGATGCCTTGGTCACTTAGCTTAGTTAATCAATAATTTTGAATTCATATTTAAGTGTTATGACCCCCTCAATGGGTGATGAAGCATACTTTAGTGAGTTGGACACCATTCAATAAATTTGATTTTGAGGCTAATGAGTTGGTAATTGCAATTAAGTAAGGTTGTGTGGTTCAAGATCATTTGAATATTTGATGGTAATTGAGAATTTATGACTAACCAATCCCCTTGTTTAATGGAACTTATCAAAGTGTTTAGCAAGAAGAATAGCCATTTGCTAGATTTGTCAAGATTGGAAAATTAGTTTGGCAGATTACTAAGTACATAAGAATTAATGTGGACCAATGGTTGTTTAACACATCATTGAAGTGGTTATGGTTTGAAGGTTGGTGAATAAAAATTTGGATTTATTCATTCTATACATCCATTTTGTAATCTTTCGATGGAAGTGAAGCCTTGGTAGGATAGGGGTTGAGTTGCAGAGTAGAGTTCGAAGGGAATATTGAGTGAAAGCTTTGACTGTGAGACCCAGGTTTGTCCACAACAAGATTTATCACTCTCTATTGGAAATTTTGTAGATGAATAAAGGTTTTGCAATGAAAATAAGTTTGAATGTTTTTATTTACATGAAGATAATCATGAGTTTTAATAGAGGAATATGTAAGGAAATCTATTTGTTTTGACATACAATTTTGAATAAGATGTGGGTTGTTAGTTTCCTACATGGTTGAAGAGTTTTTAGTTTGATTTTATGGGTTCATGTGGAATGATAAAACTCAAAAATTTCATGAAGATTTATTTGAGTTTCTATTTTGAATTTTTGAAATATATTGACATATTTGTAAGTTGATTTTCATAGGTTACACAACATGATTTTATAAAAATATTTACATATAGTCATAAGAAGAAAAGGTGATGATTTATTATAGTTTGAGAAAATTTATGCATGTTTAGAAAGGAGTATTAAAATTTACATGCACTCAGGTTTTTGTTCTAAAATTTTGAATATGGTATAAAATCCTTATAGGTTGGTTTTTATTTATTGAGGGTTTTGTATGTTTGAATGTTTTCATGCAAAACCTATTTTAAAGGAAACTTTTGATAACAGTATTCAATCTTTACACAACAAATTATTTACATTTTTTGGGTGTATGAAATTTTGGTTCATTTACTTAAGTATGAGAAATCATAGCCTAGTTATATACAAAATGTTGAAGTTTTGTCATGCTTAAAATCTTGTTTATGTTTTCATATATGGCATGCATGTGGAGAAGTTTTCTTAGTTTATAGTTGCTTTCCTTTTGGGTTTTTGACCATGATATATAGCTGATAATCTTTTAGTATGGATCATTTTTTTCTATTTGAGTTTAAATAAGTGATAGATTTTGTAGTAATAGTATAAAAATCTCAAATGTTTGTTAGTTATCCTCATGCATATGTTCTTGGGTTTTGGTTTTAGAAATCTATTGAGAAATTATGCATGCACAAGTTTCATATGAAGCTAGTTTCAGGCTTAGGGTTTTTCTTGTTGAAATTATGTAAGTGTTCTTCAACATAAAGGCAAGAAAATGGTGAGGTTAATTTTTAGTGAATATTGTTACATATATATTTCGTTTTACAAACTATATATGTAAATAGTCAAGTGGTTTGAAATTGGTAATGGATGTTTCAGTTTGATATGTTTGGATATATTCAAAATCATACAGTAAATATGGTGAAATGATTTTGCATAAGTTTAATAGTCTACATCATTTTGATCAGTTTGCATAAGTTTTATATGATCCTAGTTCATGATGATGACTTAGAAATACGCAGTGTTTGAAGGGTTAATTACATTTCATTTTTTATGATGCAGTTGGGTATAATAATGATCTTTTGGAACTTTGGTATGATTTAAATTTAGATTGTGTTCAAAAAAATGTTGGAATTATAGTATTTTTGTTGAAATCTGAGGATTGAGTAGTCAGCTGTGATATTTGAAAATGGAATATATATATATATATATATATACACACATATATGAAGATATTTGAATGGTTTTAAGTTTTGGAAACATGAAGCCACATTTGAAATTTTATCTCAATATAAAGGTTTTAAATTTTTATTTTAAGTTAAATATTAAGATTCAAATTGGTTAAAGATTGATTTTAGAATTCTTTGTTTAAGTTCCCTTAAAGATCCATATGGTTTTAGTATAGTACAATTTTCTTGTTCAGTTTTGTTTTGAACTTTGTTTTCAAGCTTAGTTTTGCTAGGATATTTTTAGATTTTAAGTATGTCTGGGTGGGACCAACCAATTAGGAGTAATAATGGTGGAAGATCGGGGAAATTTTCTAATAGAGGTGGAAGTTAGATAGGTCATAGAAAAAAATTTAATAGGTTTGGTTTCCATATTATATGTTTTGGGCCTAGGTTTCTTAGGGGCACAAGAATGTCCATCAATTTTGATGCTTATGACATAAATTTTTGGAATATCTCAAATAATTTACTTGTTAATTTAGTTAATAGAGGATATAGAGGTCATAGGGGTTTTTATGAAAATGGACTTAGATCTTGTATGCACTCACAAAGTAGTTCTTCTTATCATCTAGAACATGATCCTCATTTCTCACCACTGCATTCCCCTAATTTTAGAGGTGAACTAGTTGATGAACCATTCCCTGCTAATCAGTTGCCTATTGATCAACTCAATTATCTTGAACTTAAGTAACCCATGCCACAGATTTTAGGAAGATGGCCACTCTTTTAAATACACCTACCCTATATAATGCAAACCTTGGTGGGAAATGTAGAAAGTTGAACTTGTTAAGTGCCCATAGTGAGCCCCCTTTGACGTCTGAAAGGTTGAGTTTGGAAAGGCAAGGATATATCCATAGGAGGAAAACCATAGACATTCTAGATTAGAATGTTAAAAATAATTCTACAATGAAAAGGACTAAGCCTAGAACACCTAGAGAGGTCAGATTGATAAAAAGAATCAAGCTAGAAATTGATGATAATACATCTGACTCATGAATTAGATTGATGCCTTTTCTTGTAACTGAAATGGAGTAAAAAATTTGTCTACATGAGTAAAACAAACAAATAATTAAATTTTTATCTAATTTAGAAGATTATTGGTTATCCAAGGGATAACTTTTTTTTAGTGTTAAACTTTTTCGTGTTGAACTTGATATTTTAGGTTTGACACTTTGATACTTTAGACTTGATAATTTTGGTAAATTTGGGTATATACAGTGATTTTTTAATTTTTGATATAATTATATATGCTTAATTTTAATTAGATTGTGTTATGGTTTAAAATCTATGTAGAATTTATCAATTTTGATTTATTATTTTATGATTAGTGTGTATCCTACTATATTATTAATTAATATGGGTCCCCACCTGTTAAGGTTTAGTACCCCAGATCTCTTATTATTTTTTAAATACCTTGATCAAATTAAGACATTTTAAGTCTTAACTAAATATGTCATTAACTAAATTTATTTAATTATTTTTTTTTAAAAGTCAATTATTTAACATTAACCAATAACTAACTAAAGTTGGTTATAACTTATTTCATAAATGAGTTGAGGATATAAAAGGATATCAAGCATTGATTTGAAGATAGAAGCACAATAGGTATTTAATACTCAAGTATTTTTTGAAGTCCATTATTTATCTATTATTTCTATGTAACTTTTCTAATATAGTAAAACTTTTGTAGATAGACCCAATGGTACTGTATCTGATGACTTAGTAATCACTTATGCAAGATAGGTATATCTAGTTATATTTATTATCTACTACTGATTATCTAAAGTTTGCTAAGTTTAATATCTTTTGATGATTGCTATTTGTAGTCTTATGCATAGATTTTAAATATTCAACCTAAATAATAATGATCATTTCATTGTTATGTGACATTTCATTGATCTACTTGATTACAAAGTTATCTTTCAAAGTTTTGTAGAGAAAAGATGTTGGTTTTCTCATTGAATTTTATCTCTTTCTGCTAAGATAACTCTCATTTTGAGACTTGCACATCTTTGTAATTAATTAACTCTAATTTTTAATATAAATAGAGTCTTTAGATTTCTTCTAAATCTTTTTTTTTGTTATAGTTTAATCTATTGTCTTTTTTGTTATAAATAGTTTAGTTTATTTGTTCTTAGTCTTAGATTAATTTTGTTTACATTTCCTTTTTTCTTTGATTGTGATAGACTTCTTTAAAATTGTTTAGTTACTTAGAAATTTTAAATATTTAGATTTTAATCTATTTCAGTTTTTAGTAAATTTATTTGATTTTATACTTTATATCATATTATATAGTTAGTTTTATAGTTTATCTAGTTCTAGTTAAATTAGATTTTAAGTTTTTGTTAGTTTTGTTTTTATTTCCTTTTGTTTAAATTATTTAGTTTTATTGTCAATTTCATATTAAGTTTATTCTAAATTTTTAGTTCTTGTTTATCTTAGTCTTGTTTATTTTCATCTTGTTAAATAGTTTATTAGAGCCTTTTGTTTAATAGACTATTCTTTGTTTTAGTTTTTATCTTTTGTTTTAGCCCTAGTTTTATCTATCTAGTCTATTAACTATAAATTTGTTTCATTTTAGTTTAATCTTTCATACCTATTTCATATGTTTTAATATCATTTCCATTTTCTTCAATTTTTATTCTTAGTTTGCAATCTTATTTATCTTTTGTCAGTTTATTTAGAATAGTTTTATAATTTAATTTTATAATTTCTTTAAATCTTTAGTTTTTTCTTTGTGTAGACACTAGAAAATTGCAAACAAGTAGTTTTAGATGTCTGAATGCCTTGAGCCTACGCAAAGGACCACATAAACCTTCTTGACCCTTATCCTAAACCTCTTAACCTAACCAAGTCACTAATCAAAAGTACTATTTATAAGTACTATTCATTGTTAGTATTCATGATGACATGGTAGGTCATTATTTATGGTGACATGATAAGTGACTCTACAGTGATATGGTAAGTGACATGGCTTGAAAGTGAGGTGGCTTGAAGTGGGACATCATACCCCACTTAGGACCCTTATCCAAGGTGCCTAATGACCTCATTAAACACCATAAGGTCCACACTTTGAAGTATGGTGAATAGTTTCTTATGGGGACATCATCCAACATAAAATTTGTCTTCTTGCATGAAAGTGGTGTTAAAATAGGGTTTCCACTTGCTAAGTGCTTATAAAAAGATATATGAGCTTGGTGGAAAGTCTCTTGGACTCATATGGGTCCATGGGAATTATATCCAGTACATTTGGACACATTTACAAGGTGGGAGGCACACTACCTTCAATGAGAGACACACTTATGAAGTAGGCATCCCGATTTATTTATCTTTCATGACAACTTACCTACCCATGGGGAAAATGGCACCAAATTTTGTGGGATACCTTGATAAGTGCTTAAGAAAAGATAGATTAGCTTGGTGGAAACTCTTTTGGACTCATATGGATCATAGGCATTATCTCCACTTTATTTGGACACATATGCAAGATGGGAGGCACACTACCTTCAATGGGAGACATATTTATGAAGTGGGCATCACAGTTTCCTTGTCTTTCATGACCATTTATCCATCCATTTGTAAAAAAGTGCCACATTTCCTATTCCATCACTATTTCAGCCTTTGTAATCTTTCATAGCATGAAATGCTATAAATATGACCCCACTTTCATGGATAGGAGGTTGGAATTTGATTAGAAGCATTCATCTTGTAGGTTGTAGTCATTTATCAAGGAGGTCACTCATCTTGGAGGAGAAGAGCTTGAGCTACCCAGACTCTACCAAAATTTCTCCAAGATTATTCTACAACAGTCTCAATAATAAAAACATCTTCAAGTCATAAAGTGCTTTATTATCTGTAGGCTATTCCTTCCTATCCAAATAAGAGTTCTCAGCATTCATGTGGATCATGCACCCACTTGCAACTAGGTATTTATACCACACCCATAACTAGTTTCTTATATTTAAAAAAGTGAGAAATTCATAGAAACATTTTGGCACACCCATTGGGATCCTAAAGATTTTCTTGGGTTCATAGTTGTTTTAGGACATCATAGTTACATTAGTGAAAGATTCATTCATTGTGTTTCTTTTTTTCTAACACTACAATGTTATTTTTCTTCATTGAAAATTGTAACTTTCAATTCCTTATTTTCAAAATCAAAAGAAAGTACTTATTTTATTTACTCTCTTAGAGAAAGAAAAATCATTCATTTGCCTTTCTAAAAAGTGAAAAATTATTCATCCTAGGATTAGGACTTGTATCTTCATACTTCATTTGGGTGCATCATAATTATTTATGTATTGATTTGAAAAGAAATCAAAATATTCCTTTGGGATTAAAATTAACTTCTATCCATTGAGTGTTTGCTTGTTTATTCCACATAATTTAATTTCTCAAGAGAGAAATATATTTTAGATGGAGTACGTGGCTTGGTACTTGGGGCTTGCCACACTCACTTCACTCTCCCACAATAGAGCTAGACTCTTAGTTGATAAACCATTTATCCAAATTTTATACTCAGCTGGAGAATTGAGTGGGCTCTCCCCTTGGCAATGACCTCCAAGTAGGATTATTGGGTAGAGTAAGGTTTACCATTGGGTGATGAAATCATAGTTAGGTCTTGTCTCAGGTATGTTTATATGTTTAATTGATGTAAGTGGTTTATTTGGTGTGTGATAAGAAGTGAGACTAAATCAATCATAATCTCACTTCTTATCACACACAAACCAAACCACTTACATCAATAAAACATCTAAACATACCTGAGACAAGGCCTGACTAGAATTTCATCACCCAATAGTAAACTTTACCCTACTTGGTAATCCTACTTGGGGGTCATTTCCAATGGGAGAGCCACTCAATTCTCTGGTTGAGTATAAACTCTAGATAAATGGTATATCAGCTAAACACCTGACTCTATGGTGGGACTGTGAAGTTAGGGGGAAAGCCCCAAGTACCAAGCCATATTCTTGATCCAAAATAGATTTCTCTCTTGAGCACCTAAACACAACTTGAAACCAAACATAGACTTCTTTCTAGGACCTATTCTACAAGCCAAATTTCTTCTTCACATATTTTCTATGGCATAAGACAAAAGAGAGATAATTAAAACTCTAAGACTTAACACATCTTAGTGTATGTTTTGATTACTTTGATATTTTTATTTTATTTCTTTGTGTTTGAGGTGTGAGTTTATATTATTATTTTCTTGGTTTCTCACATGGTCTTTACTAGATAATAGTTGAGAAATCAGACCAACCAAAGACCGCCTTCCTCTTCTTCCTCCTCCTTTATGGAGTGTATTTCAGATGTTGAGGGTTATCATCATCATTCTCTTACTCCTACGATGCCTTGGATAGTTTTTTAAGGTGAGGTGTATTTTTTCACATTCCTTGACAACAACCCCACAACCCTTCAACATTACCTTAACACTTTTGCTCATTATACCCCTATTACTTCATTTTCTCCTAAAAATCTATCATATGGCATACCTACCATTATTATGGTTGGTCTTACCTCCACCCAAAATTTGATCACCAAAGACTCTTCCTCTACCAATATCTCAACCACTACCACCATTAAAACCTAATCAAACATTCTAACATATAACCAAACCCCTCCTACACTAACCAACACTTCCATTGTAGGGATAACATTACCTCTTATTACCTAAACCCCATCTAACATAGGAGTAAATTCTACCCCTATTTATACCCTTACTCTTTTTACTATGAACCTACCAATTTCCACCCACTCCAAACTTTGTTACTTTTCATACCTTCTACCCTTCCACCCATTAGCAGAAGGACTACCACTCAACCTCAACCTACCACTTCAACCATTCCTCCAAACCAATCCATATCCATCCCACATCAATCCCATATAAAATCATACCAATATGTTCCTAACCCAAAAGGATATATACCTCTTTCATCCGAACCTCCAATGACCATATACCAATATGTGGCATCTTCTCAACATTCCACCTCTTACCATATACCAATATGTGGCATCTTCTCAACATTCCACCTCTTATCCATACATTGTAGCCAACCAACCTCAACTAAACCTACCACCCAATTATGAAGTTACCTAAACTCAATATAATTTGATAATATGTTGATGGATAAAATGTCTAATCTAAAATCATCTATTTTAGGGGCTCATTACCATTTATCCTATGACCAAATTCTGTCCCTATCTGATCTTAATCCTCCACAATGGGAACTTCCCAATTTCTCCAAGTTTCAAAGTAATGAGGATCCTGAATAAAACCTTAATGCATTTATGCATGCTTGTTATCTCATCACCTATGATGATGTCCCTCTTCTCCACACTTCACCATGTCTTTAGCTAGCCCAACCTTAGATTGGTATAGTGCCTTACCCAAAAATTCCATCTTCTCCTTCAACCAATTAAAACAAATGTTTTTGGATCATTTCTCGATAAATATCTCCAAGAAATTTTCCATTACCAACCTCTACTTTATCTAATAATTTGAGGATGAGTCCATTGCTAATTTTGTGGCTCATTGGAGGAGCCTAATTAACTAACTTTCCTTTTCGTTGCCTCAAGTTGAAATCATAAATCCCTTTACTCAATAATGTTCTAAACATATCTCCTCCATGCTATGTGTCCAAAGCTTCTAGACTTTTGATGAAGCTTTTACCAAAGCATGTAAACTAGAGAATAGAGCCATTGATGAAGGGAGGCTAAAATTGAAGAACAAAACCCCCATCTACAAAACCAATGAGACCTCTTCTTTCAAACAAAAAAAAAAAACCAATACCAATACAAAGGGTAAAGGAACCATGAATGTAGTTATCCTTAAAGTTAATCCCCTACCATCTATAAACCAACCAAATTCCTCTAATTCTTTAAATCAAAATCCAAGGAACCAAACTTAGAATAACTAAAAGCAATTAACTCTACTTGGAGAATCCTATGCTTATATCTTGGAGAAGTTATTAAAATATAATATCATTCATTTTATTTATATTACACCACCCCAAAAATTTGACTCTTCTCATCCTATACCTAGTTGGTACAATAAGAATGATTCATATGCCTTTCATCATGTGATAGGACATAATATCAATAGGTACAACACCTTCAAGAACCTTGTCTAATCCCTCATTGACAAGGGGGATCTTACATTATACAACCCAAATATACCACCAAACCAATCCCTTGATATATTAAGGTAACCTTTCCCAAACCATTCTTCTACCAAGAATGAGAGTAACAACATCAAGCACTCTCATGATACCCATATTGTTAACATGGTTATTGACATAGAACCCACTCACCAACCTACCTATCCCTCAACCTCTCTACTTATTGAGGTAACAGAGTTACCTTCTCCCCTTTTGGGAACCCAAACCAAGGAAATACCCCTTTTTCCTCCTCCACTCATCTAGGTAGTGGAGTCACCAACCTCCCCTTCAGCTGACATTATGGACCATAGACCCATCTTACCTTCCTCTCCAATAACCAAGTAACTCACCACTCCCATAGAAATAATTTCTAAGGAATAAATACTCATGTCTACTCCTCCTATAGAGGAGCCACCTATTCCAACCTTGAATCCTTTGATTAAGGAAGAAGACAAGGTTACCATCCCTATGTCTCCACTTAGGTAGTTATCTTTTAGATACATCATTTAGGGAATCAAACTAACCTACAAGACCTTCTCTAAGCTAGTATAAATATTTGTCTCCAACCTTGACATGGATTGACCCACCTTTTGAAAGAAATTAGGTCTCCCTCGTATTACCAGATTAGAACCTTTGATCCCTTCTTTGGTGGGCCAGCCCACCACTTTTATTGACCAACCTATTACCATATGTACCTAACCAACCAAAACATCTTCCCAACCATTTAAAACCTCCACCAAAATAACCAAACCTTAACCACTTGAACCAAATAATACCTAAGTATCCAAACCCTCTCATATCACCCTAATTAGATCTACCAAAAACCTTAGTATTCTCCTTACACTAGGCCTTAGTCACCCATCTATGAAAGTAGACCTAATCCCTTCAAAACTAATAATCAAGTACCAAACCAAAGAAAACAAATATTTAAAACCACCCAAATACTCTAATTTTACCTCCCTTTACTTTTCCATCTATTTTGGGGCATCATCCCTCTAACTTGAATAGGAAGCCCATTGTCTCTAGTATATCCCCAACACCTATGTTTGTTTCACCTTCAAACTTAATTTTTGATGCACCTCCCTTTACCACACTAGTGATACCTAAGCTACCTACCTTGTGATCCTCTACCTCTAGCTCATCAACCTCCATACCTAAACTGAAGCCATCAACCAAGTGTAACACCTTACCTAAGGCACCTGTCACTAAACATGTTTCCAAAAAACCTTCTACATCAACACCTAAATCAAAGACTACTAAACCTTTACCATATTTAGCCAAGTCATATTCAACCATTCTCCATAGGTTATTATAAACTTCTTGTTTAGCCATACCTCCCATCAGACCCTTTGACCGTCTTGCTTCTAAACCCACCTAGTATAATGACCACCATGTGTGCTCTTACCATAAGACACATGGCCATGATACAAAGAACTAAAAATATCTCCAAACTCTTATCCACCATTTTTATGATGAAGGTGATATATTAATATATGAAACTCCTATATAACACATACCAATCCAATTGTCAACCATACCTACCCACGACTTACCTACTCTTCCACTCTCACCTAAGAGTGAAGACAAGTTTGACCACTCTACCACCTCAACCTTTCCTTCTATTAGTAGTATCAATGTGGTCACTAGATCATATAAGAAGGATAAAGGGAAGGCTAAGGTGTCCATTCCTTAGACTTACCCCTCTTCAAACTCCCAACCAACCCACACTCAATTGTCTCCATCTTCAACTAGACCCAAGGTGTCTATTTTAGGTTTTAATTGATCTAACCCTTTAGAATGCATTTAGAGAACTATCATCAAGTACCTTCATCAGACCCCATTCAAAATGAGCTTATATGATTTGATCTCCACCTCTCCCCATCATCACCAAGCACTAATAGAACCTTTGAAATCCATCGAGGTCCAACCAAGGGACCCTCAAATTCTAGCCATCTTTGTTGGTGCCCCTTAAAATTCCAACCCTATCACCTTCAAGGATTTAGAAATACCTTCCATCCACCCTGAGGACCCAGATCCCCCACTCTTTAATACCTCTTACATCAACCAAACCCATATTAAATGGGTCATGATTGATGGGGGAGCTAGCATTAACATCATCTCCTCTCACACCTATAACCAACTCAACTTGCCAAATAATGTCATGTCTAAATCCTCCACCATCCTTTACTCCTTCAATGATATCATTAACACTACCTTGAGAACTATCATCCTTCATATCTGTTTAGGACCTTGCACACTCCCTAAATTATTCTATGTTATGGAAGGGAAATTCTAATACAACATCTTATTGGGATGATCTTGGATTCAATCCATGGGATGTGTTCCCTCTACCCTATACCATTGTATCAAGTTTGAGCATGAGGGTTATGTCATCACCATATAAGTGGACCCAAGTCCTATCTCAACATACAATATGACCTATTTCCCCAAAATTGATGTCATACACTTATCTAACATACCTTTAGCCACTAAACCCCATTTATCAACCACTAATGTAGATGTCATATCCCCTTATAGCAATGAAGCATCAAGTAAATCATCAATCCCTTATTTATAAATCCCCATAGAGGAGCCCTTGGAATCTATGTTTCAATGTCTATCATTAGGGGAGTATCACCTTTTAGCTCTTGACACATTCACTAGTCCTCACAAGTATAGAAAACTCACCAACCAATCGGGAGATAACCCTAATGTCAAAACTATCATTACCTTTAGACCTCATAACTATCAAACTCATTTTATTTATGGGGGACTCATAAAACCCCTCTATGTTTCTATCATATCTTTATCACCTCAACCATTTACCACTAGTTTCCAAAACATACCTTCATCGATGCACTTGGAAAGGCTTTGGTTTTGGATGATATGAGTAGGGCCCATATAAGCTGGTCATCATTGAGAATGAGAAACCTCATGAGAAACATGGCCTTGGTTTCATCCTACCCAATAGAAAATAACCTAAACCATCTACCATCATCATTATTGAGGAGAATTCCCCTTCCTTACCAACCTCACATCCACTTGCATGTGAAGATGATGACATCATCCCACCTAAATTCTTTTCATCAACATGATCACCCTTGGACCCTTGACTTATCAAAAGGAGGGGGACACTATCACCATCCCTTTGACCAATCTTGAGATGATAAGGAAATACTTTCCTACCATTAACACTATTTAGTGCTAGGATTATGATTCTATTTTCACCTACTTTGGTGCCCTAGATTCTTCAATCCATAAATCCCTTCCTCCTAAGACCTTGAACATGTTGAAAAATTTAACCATAGATATCAACTTGGGCACTCTGAATAACCCCTGCATTATCAAATTGGGCCAATCATTGAAGCCAAGGAACTTCAAGACTTACCCTCTTTCCTTCATGACTACAATATAGCATTCACTCGGTATTATAGTGATACTCCCAAGATTGATCCCACCATTGCTACCCATAACATAGTCACTCATCATGATGCCAAACCTATCAAGTAGAAGTTATGATGCATGCATCCTCGTATAGCCCTTCTCATCAAGGAATATCTCTAGTGTTTCCTATCTATAAAATTAATTCAACCCATTTACTACCCCTAATGGGTCTCAAATATCATACCTATCACCAAATCCATAACTGGACTATACATTTATGTGGAATTTCATGACCTCAACCTTGCTTGCCCCAAGGATAAATTTCTTCTACCTAGCATTGACTAGTTTGTTGATCTTATAGTTAGGCATGAGATGTTATCTCTCATGGATGGGTTTTTGGGTTATAATCAAATCTTAATTACTCATAAATATCAGCACAAATTTTCCTTTACCACCCCTTAGGGAACCTTTTTCTATAGAGTCATGACTTTTAGGTTAACAAACACTGGTATAACCTACCAATGTGCCATGACTTACATTTTCCATGACCTCATCCATAATATTATAGATGACTATGTGGATGACCTTCTAAGGAAATCCAAACTCTAAAAAGATCACTTGGCTATTCTTAAGATCATATTTGAATACCTCATCCATTATTATGTCTACCTTAACCCCAAGAAATGCATCTTTGGGGTTTTGTCAGAAAAACTTCTTGGCTTAATTGTTTCCCTTCATAGAATAGAAGTAAACCCTACCAAAATCAAATCCATCCTAGACATGATCCATCTTACCAACCTTAAGTAAATTTGAATCTTGCAAGGGAAGCTTTAGTCTATTCATCATTTCATTTCCTAACTCCTAAAATAGTGCCAACCTTTCCACCACCTTTTGAAGAAGGATGTCTCTTTTAAGTGGAATGATGATTATCAAAAGGATTTTGATTTGATCAAAAGGTACCTTTTGTCACCCCCTATCCTCACCCCTCCCAAGGATGACTAACCCTTTTACCTTAATATCATTTCCACCAATCATTTCCTAGGGTCAATGCTAACTCATCGACATGAATGACACAAAGAGAAAGTCATATATTAAATTATCCATACACTGGTAGAATATGAGACTCGATACAACTATATTGAGAATCTTTTCTTAGATTTGGTCTTCATGGCCACCAAACTCTACCACTACCTTCTTAACCATAAAACCTATGTCATAACCAACATAGACCCACTCAAGTACATGCACTCCAAGCCATACCAAAACCAACATATAGACAAGTGGATTATGCTCCTAGTAGATTTTGATCTTGAGTTCCTTCAACAAACATTAATTAAGGGACAAGTCATTCCTGAATAATTAGTTGAGGCACCTTTAGCAGATAACCGACCTCCTCTTGAGTTTCTTAATAAATCCATCACAACTCTCTCTCAAGAAGATTTTACCTATCAGGTCACCATGTTTTCAATGGATCAAAATGTTAATGTGGTGGGGGAGCTGATGTCATTCTTATCCCCTTTGATGGTGAAACTCTCCCTTTATCCTTTAAGCTTGATTTTTAATGTACCAATAATATGGCTGAGTACAAAGCCCTAGTGATAGGACTTCAGAATGACTTAACTCTAAGGGTCAAAACATTTAATATATTTGGTTCTACCAACTTATGGTCAATCAAATTAATGGATCTTACCAGTGTAAGAATGATCTTTTGCAATTTTGAAAATAACTAGTTGATGAGTTCCTAACATCATTCTAATATTACCACATCTAGTCTACCTCATGATCTACCAATAAGTTCACCAATGACATAGCTTCCTTTTTGTCACAAATCCCATATGAACCCTTGAATTCTAAGCTATTTGTTGTTATTTATAGGTTTACCCAACCATCTTATGTCAAACTAGACTCTCCTACCATTTCTAATGCGAAGGATACCCAACCTAACCTTTGGTATCAGAGTCAAAATTTTGACTACTTTAACCTTGACATTATTCCTTTTGAACTTTCTAGGAATTCTCAAAGAGTGTTTATTTAGAATACCTCATATTATACCATTATGGGAGGAATTATTTATAAACACAAATTTGATGTCTTCCTCTTTCATTCCCTATATAATTATGAAGCCTCTCATGCTATTAAGAACATGCATGCTGGCATCTATGGAGGACACTTTAGTGGCCTCACAATAGCTAAGTACATCCTTCATCTTGACTATTACTGACCTACCCTTAACTAAATTTTCTATGATTATGTGAAAAAGTGTGTTAAGTGTCAACATCATGCTAATTTACATCATGCACCTAGCCATAGCCTTCAAGTTTCCATCAATTTTTGGCCCTTCTCATAATGGGGCCTTGACCTTATTGGGGAAATCAACCCTCATTCCTCATAGTAGCACCACTCTATTAACACTGTGATCAAATATTTTACCAAGTGGGTAGAGGTTATTCCTCTAGTCTCGACCAAAGTGGAAAAGATTTTCAACTTTAAACCATCATATCATCTACCATTGTGTGCCTCAAAATATTATCACCAATAATGGTAAATCCTTTAAGAATAAACAAGTCCAAGGTCTATGTGATGCATTTGGCATTAAGCTAAGTTTCACCTCGCTCTATCTCCCTCAAGCTAATGGATAAGCTGAGGCTTCCAACAAAACTCTTAATAACATACTAACTAAAATGGTCAATAAATCTAGTCAAGATTAGCATTTACACATTCCCTTCACTTTATGGGCTTACCGCACTAGCATTATAACCCCTACGAGTGTTATACCCTTATCCCATGTGTTTTGACTAGAGTCTATCTTACCTCTTGAAATCAAAATTCTCTCTCTTCAAATATATTTATAAGATCTTATTTCTGAGGTTGATTATCATCAACACCATTTATCCTAGCTTGAGCTACTTGATGAGAATAATTTAGAATCCCTTACCCATATCCATGTCTATCAAGAACGTATCAAGCGCACTTATAACAAGAACCTCAAATAATGAGAAATCAATATCGAAGACCTTATCCGAAAGGAAAAATAGCATGTCACCAATAAGGATAAAACCAAGTGGGGTAAGTTTGCTTTCAATTGGCTTAGACCTTATATCATAACTCAAAAGTATAGATCAAGAGCTTACCAGTTGTCTTCTCTCAAAGGATACCCAGAACCTAAGCCCCTCAATGCTTTGTATATGTGCCCATTCTTTTGTTAAGAAGGATCAAATCCACTTTTTATTTAACTTAAGTTCATTCTTTGATATCCACCTACATTCATCTCCCCATTTTATAGGTAACTGATTAAAACTAAATCATGTGATTAGTTGTCACCAACATAACCTTATTTTAAGTAATGGGTATCATGGCTATACCCATGGCGTGGTTCTCATGATACTTTCCACCCCTTTTTAAGATGGATCCCCCTAATCATTGTCACCTAAATATTTTCACATCTAGTCAACCTTATTGTGCTTTTAGCTTTGCATTAATAAAGGTGAAACACTAAGTGGGCCTAAAAAAGTATATGTCAAGCAAAATCAAAGCAAAATAACAAAATTCCTATCACTAGAAATCATGGGTCATTCCTAGAATTCATAGACTAATCCCTCAAAAGATAGATATTGAAAATTCATTTGAAATTGCCAAATATAAGGTAGACTACTCCCTTAAAGGATAACTATCAATCATGTCAAACAAAGCATAGACACTCATAACACTCCCTTGAAGGATGGATAAGTAAATCATTTGTCCAAAACATAGTAATTTCTTATAATATTCTCACATTGATGAACTTCTTATATATAACAATACATCAAACGAACCATTATCAAAATCAAACATAAAAGTAATCAAATCTTACAAGCCACAATTAGTTCTCAAGCATCATAATATGATGGAAGCCATAATTGACTTTCACAAGTAGACTTCCTGTATTGATCAATCTACATAATTTTGGCATAGACTTGTTTATATCTGACTCTTTTAATACTTATAAAAGAGGCATGTTATTCTTGCAATAGGGTTCCATTTTCATCTATTTCCCCTTTACACTATATGCAAGGGATTATTGAGATTATTCAACATCATGTGGTCAAAAACACCTTTTAACTCATTAATGACCGATCATGTGAAGCATTTGAAAGGATTATGTTTATTAATCCAATCTAACTTCAAGTTTGTTTTTAGTCCTTGTCAAAGAAGAAGCATTATGTCATGTTCTTATCCTACTATGCTTAGTTAATATTTTCATTATGACATTTGTCTCTTGATTATATTCTTCATTTTAACATATAGTCTTGTTCATTTCCTTACCTCATATGCTTTACCTTAATAAAGATAAAAAAAACATAATCATGAATATCTACATAACCATAAGCATAATAACATCACAACATAACATCTAACATAATAAACTATGTAATATTTTATTTAGGGTATGAGGCATTGCATGACACATACAAAGTCATCATATTACACACACATCACCTAAGGCACATACATACATTATTTTACTACTTAGGCATTATGTTGATTATTTGGTGAATTTGGATTTCTATTGATCCGCCTTCCTTATTGATTGCTTGTTGAGCTAGCCTCAACAACATTCTCCATGTCGACAGCCATTCAGGGCATATTTTGTTCCCCTCTCCCATTTTCCTCCCCATAATATGGGAATCATATTCCACTCTAGGTCTTCCTCCTTGCTCAGCCATCACAATTGTTCCCTCCCTCCACTCTAGTTGTTTTACTTGCATGGCTAACGCCTATCATCGTCTTAATGCACATCCCCTTGGACAATGAGGATTCCCTCTATGGACTGGTTGAGGTTGATGTTCTCTGGCTCTACATCTTGTGTAATAAAATTCTCACCTCCTTCATTATTGTTATGGTTGAAGTTTTGGCTCAGGATTAGGCCACAGGTGCCTTTCCCTTGGCCATTAGTTTAATAGTTGTTCCAACACTGCCATTATATGTTACAGTATCCAAAAGATGTGAATTTTCACCATGTAGATTATTTCAAGTTATGGGGTTGTTGATCATCCCCACCTCTATTTCTATTGTTCCCATTATTTTCCATATTTGACCTTTTGTAGCTCTCTACACTATCAACAACCTACAAAATCAAATAATGTCATGTTGAGAACTTATTTTTAACATAATTATTTAAGTAGAAAACTTGAGTGTTATTCCTCATCAACATGATTATCCATTCTACCAATGGAGTGGGTCTTATTATGTCATTGATTCCATTACATTGTCTTACCACTTGTAATAGTCATGTTTACTTACCTTTTTGTGTGGACACATAACACTCAATATCCAATGTCTTTGTTTTGCATCTTATGGTCCTCATCAACTTGGTAGTATTTTTGAGTCATTGTCACCTTTTCCTTATCTTATCCAATTGTATGTGCAATATCCTAGGTCACATAGCTTCTTATGGGTAGGGACTCTTCTATTAGAACCTATAATTTATTGGTTTCAAGGTCTTAGGATAAAGGATGTAGACATGGACACTTTTTTCCCAAACTGCCTATGCAGCTCTTGAGTTAGGCATAGTCCATCTTCTATTGGTCACCATGCTACTAATTTTTTACCATGTAGAATCTACAACACCTTCAAATAAAAAAATTTTAGGTCATCACTTCTCTACTGCCCATAAAACTTGGCTTGTAGCAATGATGAACTTTTTCCAAAGAGACTATGTAGATTCTGGTAGATGCCCATCTCCTAAAACTTGACTCGTAGTGATAGATTTCATCACTATGCTTATACCTTCAAACAATTTTATAAGGAATAACATCCTCACAAAGGCATCTCTTCTTTGGCTTAGATCTATTGAATGACATTTGTGGTGATTAGCATTATGTTAACCTCTTATTTATCTTACCTTAACTATCCATGTTTTCTCATCCTAATGAATGTGGGATCATCATGGTCACTATTTATCAATCTCTAGCCACTGCTCTCACTATTTTTTGAGAAATCTAAGCCACACACACTTACTATCACCTTCACCACAACTTAAAGTCTTTATTTTTTAAACCTTATCCATCAACCCAACCCCAACCTCATGGTACATCAAATTGGGGAAACCTATTTGAACACCACTAATCAACCCTTGGAGAACTACATTGGTCTGATGTCCATGGACTATGTAGGTGTTGCTTAACTTCTAAGGGTAGTTCAGCCACTAATAACTAATTACCATCCCCTTTTTCTTCTCATTAATTTCCATTCCTAATAATGCCATCTTGTTTTTGGCATCCTAGATCAGGGAAGCTTTGAATTTTTCTTAGCATCCTTATATTTTATCATCATCTAACACTTCTTCTTTATTTTCCCTTATTTGGGAGAGATACATTAGCCTAAGGTATTTTTGGACTATGTAGGTAGCACTTAGTTACTGAGGGTATCTCAACCACATCCCTCATTTTATTTTCCCTTCTCTCCTAAAATCTCTTCCTTCACTTTTATACCTATCTCCTCACCATCTCCCTACCTCCAGCTTGTCAATCTCTTTTAAAACAAGGATTTATATGCTTCCTCATCCACCTATCTTATATCCTATAAAGCCACCATATAATCTACTTTTTTGGCATCGCTATCACCTTTCATTGCATTTCTTTCACTTGCTTCATTGCTCACTCCCCCACCCACTTTTTATATTTTTTGTCTCTCACTCCACTTCTTATTAACCTTGCCCTCTATCTCCATTTTCTTATTTCACCATCCTCATCATTTCCACTTGCCCTTGGCAATTTGTCATACCCTCTTCATCACTCTCTTTTCCTCACCAATTCCACATCATTATTTTCCCTTTCACACCGATGGACATTTTTAAATATTTCTCTTATTTATTACCACCTTCTTACTTCTCTTCGACTAATTATAAGACATTTTAATTCCAATTATCAATTTTTGTTTTCATCTTTCTCATCTTTTACATCTTTCATGCTTTATATTTATTCTCTATATCCCACTTTTACTCTTGTGTGTGCCACCATTTTCTTTTGATTTGCCATTCTTCCAACCTTTCACATTTTACATTCTTCTTGTTTGGTTTATTTTCATCCTTTCTATCTTATTTTTTTTCCTCCATAACTAGCTTATAACTATGTATTTATCCTCTAAGAAGCCTTCCATAATTACCCTTTTCTTATTATCTATTCCAACCTTTTGCAATTTGCATTTCCCTTTTCCTCTTCCCATCTTTGTCCATACTTCTCTTTTACATTTGTGTGAGTGTCTGTGCTTTATATCCTTGCTAACCACCTTCCTTCTTCCTTCCTTTTTTTCTTATCATCCATGATATTCATCTCTTATTTTCTTTATTTTTCTCTCTTACTTCACTTATTTCCTTTCCTCTCATCTATTTTACATTTTCTCTCCCCTATTTCTTCACCACCTCACCACTTTTTAGCTTGTCAATCTCTTCTAACAAGTTGATTGCCACCTATCTTATCTCTTCACCTTCTTATCCACCCATCCTTTGTTTCCCCTCATTTTAATTAACCCCTTTTCCATCTTCCATCCCATTCTTCTCCCCAACACCACCATCTAATTTGCTTTTTCATTCCTATCCTTGCCTATCATAATTTCTCATATCCATGCTTACTTGGTCATAATACCACCTACTTATTCACTTTCCTATCATCATTTTTATGTCCTCATTCTTCCCCTTTTTCCTCCTCTTTCCTTTTCTTCTATGTGTTTCCTTATTTTTCATTTTCATCACTAAACTATTTTCTCCTTGGTCTCTTTTAGGCCTATTCTTAATCCTTTTATGGCCTACCATATTTTTAATCCTCCCCTTCCCCTACATGTTTTCTAACCTTCTCTCCCATTCCTTTTAAATTCCCCAATATTTTATTTTTAATTACATCCCTCACAACCCCATCTTCTACCATTTATTTTTATTCTCATTTCTCTATTTCATTTCATTTTTCTGATCCTCCTTGAGGACATTCCTTATGCTTCATGATCTTTATTTCCCTCATTATCCATTTCTAGATTCTTCCATCCTTATCCAACCTCATCTTAATCTATGACTTCACTATATTATCACTCCTTCTTCATCAATCTCCTTGTCTACCTTCACATCATCCCTTATTTGATCTCCCTCATATTCTCCCATTCGCACTCTAGCTCCTCACTCATTAGAATGTGGTCAGCAATTTGTATTTCTCCTATATACATATCCATGTATACTTCCTCATGTCCTCCACTTTCTTAATTTAATGCATGAAATCTTGTCAATTTTTTTTCTTAAAGTTCATTTATTTTTCCTTCAATGTATTGGTATGTTGTGCATGGGTCCTCTTTTTGTGTCTTCTCCCTCTCAAACTACTCCCTTCACACTGCCTATCACCTATTTCCACTTTAAACCCTCTACACATTAAGGGTTTTTGAGATTCCTTGACATAATATGATAAAAACACCTTATTTCATTAATCAAAGCATGTTAAAGGCTTATATTTCTTCGGATATTCTAACCTCCAGTTTTGTTTTCTCCTTACCAAATGAAGACACACAATGTTTTTCATCTTATCCTCTCATCATTAGTTTTATGTCTCTTGAATATTATATTTATTCCCACATATAGTTTGATTATAAATTAATTTATGTGTTTCTAATCATGCATCATCACCATAATCACATCAATGTACCAATGACCACCTAACCATTAGATGGTGTCCACCTTGACATTGACCATTTTGACTAGAACTATTGCATATTTTTGTGATGACCTTGACTTGGTCCTTTTGACTACACAAACCAATGTTTCCATGTTTAAAATTTGAGTTTGCACAATTAGACCATTTGTTTTTTTCAAGGGAGTACTTCTTAGCTTGAATACTTATGAATAACATCGACTTTATCTAAGAGACTACCAAGTGTACCTAGTTGTAGTTGTGGTCATGTGGTACATTGGTAACTTGTACCTTAGAATTCATCCTTATTTTTACCAACATTGCCATATTTAGTTTGTGTGTAATCTTGTCTATTTCACTTAGTCTCATTTTGTATGCATGTTTGAATTTCAAATGCCCACCCCTTTTTGTCACCACCTAATGACTCACCATCAACTGCTTATCAAACATGCACCTAATTTTTCTTTTCCTCATCAACTCTTAGTTTGAGTGGGCACACCTCCTCCCATACTTGGGGTAATCATACCTTTAATTAGCAATCCATTTTTATTTTACATCTTGTTAATTCAAATGTTGCATAATAAAAAGGGGAAAAATATAGACACTAGAAAATTGCACACAATTAATTATAGATTTCTAAATGTTTTGATCCCACCCTAAGGACCACCTATACTTTTTTGACATCCCTCTTAACCTAACCAAGTCACTATTCATGTAGTAATATTCCAAGTTATTATTCACAAGTACTATTCACTTTCACTATTCATGATGACATGGTAGGTCACTATTCATGGTGACGTGGAAATTGACATGACAAGTGACTCAATAGTGATATGGCAAGTGACATGGCTTAAAAGTGAAGTGGCTCAAAGTGGGACATCATAACCCACTTGGGACCATTATCCAAGGTGCCTAATGACCTTATTAAACACCACAAGGTATAGCTTTTGAAGTATGGCACACTTTTCCTTATGGTGCCATCATCCAACATCAAAATTTGTCTTCATACATGAAATTGGTGTTAAAATATGGTTTTCACTTACTAAGTGCTTAGGAAAAGATAAGTTATCTTGGTGGAAAATCTCTTGGACTCATATGGGTCCATGGGCATTATCTCCACTACATTTGGACACATTTTCAAGGTGGAAGGCACAATACCTTCAATGGGAGACACACTTATGAAGTGGGAATACCACTTTCCTTGTCTTTCATGACCACTTACCCACCCATGGGGAAAATGGCACCAAATTTTTTGGGTCACCTTGATAAGTACTTAGGAAAAGACATATCAGCTTGGTGGAAAGTCTCTTGGACTCATATGGGTCCATGGGCATGATCTCCTCTACATTTGGACACATTTTCAAGATGGGAGGCACAATACCTTTAATTTGTGACAAACTTATGAAGTGGGCATCCCACTTTCCTTGTCTTTCATGACCATTTATCTATCCATTTGGAAAATGGTACCATATTTCCTATTCCATCACTATTTCAGCCTTTGTCATCTTTTATAACATGAAATGTTATAGATATGACCCCCCTTTCATGGATGGGAGGTTGGAATTTAGTTATAATAATTCATCTTATAGGTTGTAGTCATTTATCAAGGAGGCCACTCATCTTAGAGGAGAATAGCTTGAACTACCTAGACTCTACCAGAATTGATATAAGATTATTCCAAAATATCCTCAACAATAACATCTTCAAGCCATCAAGTGCCTTATTATCTATAGGTTATTCATTCCTAGCCAAAAAGGAGTTCTCAACATTTGTTTAGATTATGAGTGCACTTTCAACTAGGTATTTATACTACACCCATAACTAGTTTCTTATCTTTTAAAAAGTAAGAAATTCATAAAAACACTTTCCTTTAGTTTCATTTTTGTCATTATAATTTCCCTTTTCTTAGAGTTTTCTTATGTTGATTTTATGTTTTATTCCCATTTCTATTTAGATTGGTTTATTTTCTTAGTTTAGTTTTTGTTCTAGGTTTATTTCTCTTTGATATAGGTTTAAAGTTTGTTTTGTTATTAATTTTTTAATTTGATTATCTTTTGCTTGTGTATTAGCCTCTCTTTCTTACTTTGATCTATCTCTTCTTTGTTTTGGTTAACTTATAAACCATTTCAAGAAAGAAATAAATATATCAATTGGATATACATATACATTATAGAATCAAAATTTATATTCTTCAAGAGACTATCTAACTAATAGGTTTTATCTATCAAATATAATAGATTATAGATTTTTATCTCAAATGATTATTGATTTGATAAATAGATTTCTAATTGTTATAATGGAATAAGTTGTCTTGATAACTTGTTGACTATTTCCTAGAATTTATAATTAAAACCCACTCACATCTTTATGATGGTAGATGAACCTTTAGAACCCCTACAGTTAGACTAGTACAATTCCAAATTTACCTTTACAATAAGCGAAAGGTTTGATTCATTGATGGTACAATTTTCATCATCAACACACTCATAAAAGAATCCATTGAGTATCCCATATATTTTGTCTCAAGTTGCATTTTTCCATAGACCACGTGTATTTCATTGACCCAATGGATGCAAAAATTTAAAATAATAATGATCATATTAAATTTTATCTCAAATAAAATAATCTTTCCATTTTAAGAGATAAAACATACCCAAATCAAGATTAATAAGTGGAAACCATTTATTCAACTAGTGCTCAAGAAATGATAAGTAATTCTTCTCCACGTATAAACTTCAAAAAGAATTCAACTGAGGTAAATGCTAATAATAGTTATGAATATATTAAAAGGGAAATCAAATATATTAAATAATTCTAAAATATGGTGTGGTTGGGTAGACACACTATCATACAAATACATAATATTATTAGAATAAGATTTTTGAATTAGTGGATGTTGATGATTATGACATATATAATTTAGGGGTTTCACATGAGAATCACATTAATTATATCATCAGTTATCTTATACATAACATAATTAAGATGAAATATATATTTAAAAAATACAAAAATAAGACCTATGCATAACATTTTTTTGGTATACATAATTGATCATTTTTATTCATTATATATACGGGGAATTACATATCTGTTTTAATCATATACATTATTTTCATGATTGATAATTACATGAGTGATATACTAGATATACAAGTTACCAAATATACTTGTACGTACGAATGTATGTTTTTGTTTACTTCTAGGGACTATTTTTCTACATTGAGGGCATATATCTATCTGGGAGGTGGATGAGTGAATGTATGTTCCTCATGTATCTATATATATGGCGAGGCCTACTTGGGGCCATATTTTCACACTTATCTCATTATAATTTTTTATACTAGTTCATTAATCATATTATATTGTTATACATGATATGTTTTTGCTCATACTTTTTAGAGTTATATGGATATTATGTTTTTATATACTAGATTGTGACACCGATTGTTTTATTAATTAACATTGTTTTTTCCATGAGTGATTGATGCTGATGACTATTAAATTATGTGGTCATTTATGATTAATATGATACTTATTATATGAATGCATTGATAATGTTTTATCATGTCATGTGTTGAAGTAAATAATTAATTAAAAACTAAAACTACGTCATCCCCTATGATGTCCCATATTTTTTTGAAAAAAATAATTATAAATCCATCTGGGCCAGGGACTTTATTTGGATTAATTTTGGAAAGTAAAAATTTGAGATATTCATTAGAATTTGAAGTTATAAGAGCCTAATTGTCCTCTTGATTCAAAAAATTGGGGATCACATGCAAGAATTCTTGTTCAAATCTAATGTTTTTTCTTGAAATCATTTTTGAATAAATTTTTAAATAGCTTTACACTCTCTTCATTAATATAATTAGAATTATAAATGAGATGTAATTCATTTTCGGTGATTTCCTTGATATAATTATGCTTTCTATGTTTCAAAGTTAACAAATGAAAAAATCAAGTGTTTATATCATCTTCTTTGAGAAAAATATTTCTAGATTTTTGTCTCCAAAGGGTTTCTTCCCTTGCAATAATAGTATGATATTCACATAAGAGCTATTTTTCCATATTCTAATTTTCAATATCATACCCATTACTTTCAATCTCTTCATCAATCTTCAAGATTTCAGATTTTAAATCTTTCTTTTGTAGAAGAACATTGCCAAAAACTTATTAACTCCACTATTTTATTTTGATTTTCACATTTTTCATTTTTTTAGCCAATTTGAACATAGCTAAATAATTGAAAACAGGGGACCACCATTTAGAATTCTATCATGAATGTTCATATGAGAGAACCACATGTGTTCCATCCTAAATAGATATCTATTTTACTTTGTAGCATGATCCAAAATACTAAACTCAAGGGGGTTATGCTCTGATCCAACCTGAGGGAGGGCATTTAGAGTAAAATCCTTGATTATTAACCAATCCATAGAAATAAAAAATTTATCCAACCTGCATTGAATAAGATTATCACCCAATCTCCTATTTCTCCATGTGAATTTAGAACCTCTTAATTCTACATCTATCAACCCTGTATTAGAAATGAGGGAAGATAAATCCTTCATACTATTTGAAAATGATTGATTCCCTCTTTTTTTCCCTTGGATGTATGGGAGAGCTGAAATATTTAACCATGATCCAAGGTATGTATTTGCAAGTATTCCTAAAAATTCAATATCTTCCTAGATTTTTCTACAAGTGGATTAATAATTTGGTGCATAAGTGTTATAAAAGATCCATTTCTCACTATCTATCACATCCATGAAGATGATTACCACATGATTCTAGGATTTGAGGATAGCTTCCCTCACCAAGAATTTAGTATCCAAAAAAGTGATGAGACATCTATATGTTCCTAAATGGCTAGAAAAAATAGCTCCAACTTTATTCCAATAAGCATTCTTATGATTCATTAAAAAAAAAATCATCTACCTTAGATTCTTGAATAACTAATAAATTGGTTTATGAGTCCTTCTAGAATCCCTAATTTTTTTATTGAGGAACTATGCATTCCTTTGATGTTCCATGAAAAGAGAAACATAATTAAGTAAAGGGAGATGAATTATCTCCCTTGAACAAAAGATATTTTTTAAGACCATATATAATATCTACGTTTATAATTTTTTTAAATTTTCTTTTCAATAGAATTTTATAACTTTGGAGGGTGACTTATATGAAAGACCTTTAATTCCCCTCCTAGTAGTAACTGAAGATCTAAACATAGATTTGGTGCCATTTTTAGGCATGGATAGAATATGTTTGGAGTCCTTGACTTCATATTGATAACTTTTAGGAGAAAAATCCATTGGGTTATTAAGAAGATTAAACTTATGATTTTTTTTTAAAATGATCTTGTTTCTAGCTTGAAATTATATATCTTTCAACTATGCTAAGATGTCAAATTGATTTGGAGACTTAAGAATGGACATATTTTGGTTTCATAACTCCTTATTATAAATATGAAAAATAATAGTGTCTTCCTCCTTACCTAAAAGTCACTGATTCATTTGATAAGGCATCAATTTAGACTTAAACAATTTTGATTTATTCAAAGAACAAATCTTTTCCTATGTGAATTTGATAAAGTCTTCTAAAGCTAGCTTGAATGGAATGTTGTCTTCTATATTCTCTATGAAAATGAACTCCTTGTTACAAATATTTGATTCTGATGGTTGATTTGGTTCTTGGGAAGAAATCCCCCCCCTTTCCTTTTCCAAGAAGGCTTGTTTTACATTGATTTGGATAAAAATGTGCACACTTTTGAAGAGTGACCTAATTTATGGCACTTATCACATAAGAGAGCCAATTTTTCAAATACAATTTTCTGATTTACGATTCCAAAGGTGTGAAGGAATATTGATGTAGGAAGATCTTGATTCACAAAGGTGTTGACATAAAATCTAGCATGAAGTAATCTAGATGTGGCTTTGGTTGTTCAATCAAAAGCTATAAATTATCCAAAAGTCTTGGCAATTTTGATAAAGAGATATTCATACCAGTATTCAATGGGGAGGCCAAGGATATACACCCATATTAGCATAATATTAATATTATCTATCTCAAGATCATACCTTGAGTACCATTTTTTTTTTAAATCATGATTTACCAAAAACATAGAATCCTCTGATAAAATATTAACATAATATTTTGGATTGTTTAGACTAATCATGAAAAAACCATTTACCATGGTCAAACTATCCATATGATCTTTAGGGTTCCATTTTTCTTTGTCCCATGCTATGAATCTATCGATATTGGGTTTGGCTCCCATAAACTTGCCCACCAAGGTATGTTCCATTCTAGATGAAGCATGACTTATGAAAGAGGGTGTGACTTGGATATGGATGTTTTGTCTATATTTGATAGTCTTGATAAGTTAAACAAGAAAAAGTTATTTCTTATCCATCAAACCAAGTAATTTTGAACTCGAAGACAACTTACCTAGCACTTTTATAGGGCTCTCTTTGTCAGATGTACTGGGGCCTCTTAGAAATATTGGATCTTTCTGACCTTTGCTACTTGGAAGGGAATCAAATATTATATCTTACATGATAGGCCTCTCCCCATTACCATCACCTTTCTCTTGTACAAAGTCTAGATTTGAAATTTATTTTTCCCACTCTCTATCATGCTCACATCATTTACTCTCCACCATTCCCACACACTTAAATATATTATTTCAAATTATAGTATTCCTAACATCCCCACCCCCACATCGTATGGACATAAGGAAAGGAACCAAATCACATGTACTATAAACACACTATTACATCAAAATATATGCAATATGATAATAATGATGCCCTATGTGAATAGGTATTTCATTGATTGATGGGATTATCACTAGCACACTTATAAGGACAAAATTATATGTTATCTTTTTTCACTTTTAGTGAGTGTTAGGTTTCTCAATGAAACATACAGGAACACATTCATATGTTAATATTAATTTCTAGTGATTATGGGCTTGTCACTGACACACCACATATGAAATCAGGTATATACATATTTGTCTACAATTTTATTTCATTACATTATACACACAAACATGAAATAAAATATATATAAATATTGAGGAATAGGTCCTCACTCTCTTCATTGAGTACTAGGCTTCTCAATAAATTTTTATTTTTAAGATCTATTCATAATCACTACTAATTGATCATGAACAACATAGATAATATGTACTATCATTTGGATTACATTCTCATCATTAGTCATTTTCACAAAAACATTTTTCCATTACTATGGTAGGTAATCTCTAAGTTAATAATGAACTAGAGGTTGATAATATACCTCCTTCCTCTACTCCTCTAACATTTGTCTTAATTTCGCTCACACAACTATGTCATAACACACGTCATGTTTATAAATGCATACCTCTAGTATGACATAACACATGTTTCTAAGGATGTTAGGTTCACTCAATATTACATATTTATAGTGATTAAATTTTGTATATATCATTTAAATGATATTAATTTTATTTTAAATAAAAGGACATTGAAAAAAAATAACAAAAATTATGGATCTTGACCACTTATTTTAATTTTAACCTAATAACACTAATTAATAGAAAAAATAGACTAATAAATCTAAATTAGACTTATCAAAAAAACTAATCCCTATTGATTTATATTATCAACCATAATTAAAATGTTATGGTTCATATTGTAATTTTTAAACTAAATATCTAATTAAAAATAAGTAAAAACTAAATTCAATAGACTACACAAAACTATATGAAAAACTTTAACTAATAGTCATTATAAGAACATTCTGATGTTAACTAAATAGACCTATGGTAGATTGTCTTGTATGACCAACAAAATGACATGAGTACATGGAAATATACACATAGAAATGTATTGGTGATGATCACATGAATAGATTAGGATAAACAGTGAGATAACTAGCTAGATGCTAGTCCAGTGGTTTAATGAAATATGCTTAAGATGATCTTGATATAAATGATAGCATAGGATCAATAGGGTGAAATAATTATGCACTTTCATGTTAGAATAATTATAAATAGAAGTGTGTGAAATAATTAATGGATCAAAGTTAGGTTCTAATTAGACTTACGTGTATGAATGGTATATTGAACCAATGATGTATAGGAGGATGAGTCTAGTAGAACCAATGCACATGTGAACCTTAAAATTGATTTAGTGTCCTATGATAAAATTAAAATACTAATATGTACTTGAACAATGTTAGACATTGATAGAATATGTAACATACATGTATTCAATGGCATGTTGATAAAAATAGAGTCATAACTATAGACATATCTCCCTTAGTTCACAAACTATAAATAAATAACTAGGCAAAAATAATGATTAAGGAGACATCAAAAGGAAACCAAACATTATAATGTAACTCTTGTATCATAAAAGAGATGGATATACAAGGATTTAACCTATGACAATGTATAGAATGATAGTCATGTCAATGTTGTAAATAGTGAAATGTTATGAAAACCACGTAAACAACACACATTAATGAAGATATAGAACCATTTTATGTGCATTAATGAAAAAATCAACCCATGCAGAGATGAATGACACACACCATATATATATATATATATATATATATATATATATATATATATATATAGCAACATATGCAAAAATATTATAATCTACATTATAATATGCTACGATACTCTAAAAACTACATTAGAGAAAACTGAGTGAAAAATATCATATCATAAATTTTACATATGATGGGGTAAAGAATAATTAAGAATTCCGCTCACACATTATATTAAACTTTCATCATAGGGACCTTTATATATATTTATTTGATACCAATTTTTGTCAATAACACAATTAAATTTTTATTCAAGAATACATAGTTTTTATATAGACCTTGATTATCATAAACTAGTGGAGTCCAACTTATATTCAATAACCATAAAAAATATTATGATTAATTTTATTTAACATTTACTACTCACTCAACCATATTATTTATCCGACACACTCACAAATATTATGTCATGTGGTAATATTCCCAACCATTCTTAATGATGACTTGTCACCTTGTAGATACACCCAAACCAATGGAAATTACCATACATATAATACATAATAAATTGGTTACTATCATAATCCCATTCCAACAATTGAATAATGCACCTAAAAAGTATTTGTTCAGTATGATGCCAATATGGGCACTTGAGTATTAATGCTATATTTATTTTATTTAGTGTTTTACTAGCTTATTAAATTTATTTAGGTCCTATATTAATTGTTTGGCCAATTTTGGACACTTTTTTTTATAATTTTCTAAAAATAACTAGAAGTGTTAGTTAGATGAAATTCACTGAATGTGTACTTAACTATGTTCAAACACTTATCCATTCATTCCAAAGAGGAATGCCACACCTTTTGAGGTTTGAGTTAATTTAAAGTAAATTTATTTTATTATTTTTTATGTATTTGGGATGTTTAGGTTGTCTAATGTACATGAGTTACTTACTAAGAAAGGCTTCTTGCATGTTGACCTTATCTTGTCAATAAGTCAACCTTATTTTCTTGAGTCTAATTTTAGTTATGTTATTATATTTTTAGATTTTTTTTAAAATTTAATTGTGGGTATGTGAAGTTATTAATTTATTTTTCACTTTATTTTTTCTTATACATAACTTATCTTGTAAGAGGCTTGTTTTAAATTTAATTATTAATAAATAATTATGCACAAGTGTGGTGAAATAAATATTATTTGGAATTTTTTTTTAGTTTTTAAGATATGATTTAATTTAATTTATTATACATGGAAAAAACTATCTAGTATTTTAATTTTAAGTGCATTTGCAATCATCAATCACACTTTCAACTTGCTCGATTAGTAACTAGTAGTTTTTAGATAAATTGAATGATATATAGCTTCATTTTAAGATTAATTAAAATATAAATTTAAATATATACATAGTTTTAAAAAATTTATTTGGTATCATATCCTTGTTTAATAAATTTTCATAATGGCTTCAAGTATTTATCAAGACAATCAATGGCCTCAATGATTTCTGCTTCCATGAATATTCCCATCTTCAAAGGTAACAACTTTGAAAATTGGAAAGATCACTTGAAGAGATTTATTGTATGTAAATGATCTTGGTATAATGTTATCCATGGATACACACCACATTAATATTGTAATACCTTAACTCAATATTAAAAAAGAACAAAAAAGGAAGAAGAAAAAGTGATGTACAATCTTTCTTCTATCTTCAGAGTACCATATACCCAAGCATATATCTAAGAATTTTAGGATGAAATAATGCACATGAGGCATGTATTAACTTTGATAATTAATATAAAGTATATAATAAGGTAATTGAAACTAAAATTTAAAAGCTTAAAATTAATTTTTAAATTTAAAGAATGTTTAATAATGGAGTTAGAGAATATTGCATAAGGGTAAATGACTCAGTGCATAGATGAGGATTTATGGAGAAACTATAGAATATAGTGTTATATAAATTAAAATTTTAAGGTATTTATCTCAAATATAAAGGCATATTCTAATCATTCTTGAGGAGTGTAATGACATGAACACTATAAGTGTTGATACATTACTAGGTTCTCTCTTGTCTCATAAGGATAAGATGAGACGATATGTAGGAGATAAATAATAGGCACTTGAAACCAAGATAAAGGTTTCAATTCTCAAAGAAAAAATAAAATATAAATAAAGGGATTTCAAATAAATTAAATTAAAAAGGAAATTATGAAGCTAAATTCACAGGTAAAATTAAGAAATACATTATTTTTCATTGCTACAAAAAACTAAGACACTTTATAAAATATTACAAGATACTAGAAATTAAAAATCAAACTAATCAAGAGTGTGAAAATAAAGCATTTCAATATTAAAAAAATGAGGTTCAATAAAACTTATATTATTTTATAACATTTAATTTAGGAATAGAGGAAGCAAATAATTTTTGGTTTCTTGATTCAAGTTTCTCAAATCACATGATAAGTCACAAAGATAATTTAAACAATTTAAATGACTCTTTTAAAATCCAATTTCAATTTGGAGATGGAAAGTCCAGACAATTTAAAGACACGAGCAACATGAAAATGCCCATAGGTAAAGGTAATGGTGAGATAAAGGAGGATTATTTTTATCCAAATATATATCTTAAGAGTATTATTAAAATTTTCAAAATATATAGTGGTGAAATTAAAGCATATATTTTTATATTCGTACTAATAAATTGATGCAAAGGGAGAGAGTTTACACAATCCAATTGCAAGTTCCTTCTTTAAGATGTAGCCTCTTGTAACCAATACTAAGCACAAATATTGTTAGTTTGAAAAATATATAGGGTTCCAAGACAAAATAAATCCATTTTTTAGTAACCTTTATTCCCTTACATCTTCACACAATCTTTTAGGTTTGAAATATAAAGATATATCTATTTATTACACAATACCTTTCTACAATTAGGTCTACTTATGCCTAATTCATTACCACTTATTTGATTTCATATTATATGATATATTATAGTTTTAAAACCTAATGAATATTATATATCACACTAAAATAATTTAGACCTCAAATTTTGGAGATTTTTGACCAATTTAGTCAAATTTTATTTAAGTTACAAGTTCCAAACCATAGTTTAGGGTTGTGCATGCCCATAAGTACTTGAGAGACTTATAAATTCAATATTTTTAGGTATAAAATAATTAAAACACTTATAATACTAGTAATATGTCTTCCCTAATTCAATTAACCTTACACAATAGGTATTTATTCATGACCAAACACCAAAAGTCTCCAATATGTAGATTTACAAAATTTTGGTTGCTTCTAGACAAATATGTGGAGGTCTAATTTAAATCTTGCACTTATAAATGGATATCCAAGAATATAAATAGATTACCATAATAATTTATAAATTATAATATTTTTTTATTATAAAAATTAAATAATCACTTAATCATCATTACAAATACAACACTTACTTGTCATACTTGGTTGTATATTAGCATAGTTTCCTCTTCTTCAATTGTACTATGCATAAAAACTTGTAATCTAAGAATGGACTATAACCACAATATTTAAACATATGATTATGTTATAATAAAAAAATTATGTAATTAATACTCATATATCTCATAAAGAGACAACACAAGTTCCTTTCTATTCATTCATTTATATGACATTACACAAAATTTTCACATATAATAAAATATAGTGTTTTTTTTAAGGTTTTGGTGATTTTATTGATAATTTTTATTATACTCTCCTTATATCCACCTATGTTTACCATTAGTGGTACTCTCTTAGATATATTTCACACTTTTCAACTCCTATAAAATCTCTAACTACTTCTTGTTTTTTGCCAATGCATGTAGAGGTCTTGAAAGATCAACATGCTTTGACATTTTACAAGATTGAAACATGAAAATCATGCCTAAGAGAGTGTAAAGAATTAATAAACACAAAATATATATATATATATATATATATATATATATATATATATATATATATATATATATATATAATAACCATTATAATACCAATTTAAATCAATTTATCCTCACAATAACATGAAAAATTCCTTAAGATCCTTGAAAGAAGTTCAAATTTTTAAATTTACTATTTTAGCAAGGAACTCAATAACTTTGATTTGAGACCTCATAATATATCCAAAATTATTAGAAATGATTATTTACTATATATATATATATATATATATATATATATATATATATATATATATATATATATATATATATATATATATGATTCCTAAGAATAAAAATAATATTTAAAAATTAAAAATTAATCTAAATATGCATGTCCTATATCAAAATGTCTTCCTAGGTGATGCTCCTACATCATACTCCCTAGGAATAATAATTTGACTCGTGAAATCTTGTTCATGAAGTATTAATGAGTAACTACATGATTTATGATGTTTTATTTTTTCATCCAAGTATCATATTATACATGATTATGTTTCCACTTCACCAAGTATAGGTAATACTCCTTGCCTCTGGTTCTCTTACTAATCTTCTTGTCTAAAATGAGTTAAAGTTCCTCTTTATTGGCTTGTGTAAACTTGTTTGCCCATTATTGGACTGTTATTTCTTAATTCCCATATTTTTGATCACTATATTCACCTTATTTTAATGGATACAATTATTCAACATTAAATATGAGAGATATTCCCATACCACTAAGCAATTCTATCTCATATGCATATTTTGAGAACATCCTAATAACCTGAAAATGACCAATCTCATTCATTTTTCAATTTGTTATACTCAAATTTTCGAAAAAAAATTCTTCCTCAAATGAGATAACACCATGTCTTCAACCTAAAAAAATAATTCTCTCCTCCTAATATTTGTATTTTTATTTTACTTTTCCATACTCAACTATAATTTATTTTTAACTTGCTCATGCACTTCTTACATAGCAATAGAAAACTCTTCCCCCTCAGCATTTATTTTATCCATATTACCTATGTATCTTAACTCATATAATCCTCTTGGGTGCATACCATATATAACTTGAAATGGAATCATTATTGTCCTTCTCTTGGGTGAGTCACTATAGGAAAATTTTAATTATGGTAAGACTAAATCCCACTATTTAGGATTTTCCCTTGTTCAACACCTTAGAAAATTACCCAAAATTTTATTCACCTCCTTAGTATGTACATTAGTTTAATGGTGATAGGATAAACTAAATTTCAAGTTTGTTCCCAATTTCTTCCATAGGGTCCTCTAGAATTACCCCACAAACTTAATTCCTCTACCTAAGATAATAATTAGTGGAATTCTATGAAATATAATAGCCTATTTGAAAAATAAGTTTTGATACATGAGTAGCATCATTAGTTGTCTTGAAAGGTATGAAATGGGCCACTTTTGAAAATCTGTCCACTACTACAAAAATTGAGTCATGCCCTCTTTGAGTTCATGGTAACCCCATTAAAAAATATGATAAGAGATTCCTAATATCTATTTTAAATTGGTAAAGGTTAATAAATACCTGCATTAGTTCTCTTTCCTTTAAAAAATTGACATACCGTACATATTTCTACATATTTACTTACATATATTTGCATTCTAGGCCAATAATAATGACTACTTAGCTAAGCTAAGGAATTTTCATGGCCAAAATGACCTACTAAACTCCCTTAATGATTTTATTTTATCAAATTCTCTCTCATGGAACTCTTTGACACACAAATATGAACTCCCTTAAACAAAATCCCATCTTGTAGTATGTAATCCATCCAAGGTTCTCTATTTCTAGTAGTTGGATGATTGCAAGCCTCATATACTTATTGGAAGTCTAAATCAATTTAATACAACTCCTTGAGTGCCTATATTCCCCCATTCTCAATTTGAATTTCTTTTATGAGAAATATCCTTCTACTAATAGCATCTACTACCTTGTTGGTTTGACTCTTTTTATGCTTGATGAGAAAAGTGAAGTTTTGTAAATACTCCACCCATTTCATATAACTTTGAATTAGCTTGGGTTTGTTGGTTATGAACTGAAGTGCATGATTATATGTGAATGTGATAAACTCCTTTGGCATTAGATTGTGTCTACACTTTCTTAAGACTTAAACCATAGTATAAAATTCTAAATTATATTTAGAATAATTTTTATTGGCTTCATTTAACTTCTCACTTAAGTATGTTATAGGTCTAACTTCTTGACTTAGGATATCTCCAATGGCCACCCCACTTGTATCACACTCAACTTTAAAGAGCCTGTTGAAGTCAAAAAGTTCTAACAAAGGCTACTATATAATTCTTTTCTTCAAAAATTGAAAATTATTCTCAACAATTTGAATCTACACAAATTTATTTTCATTCCCTCTTATGGTGTCAATGACAAGTGCATAAATTCCACTAAATATGTTAATACACTTCCTATAAAATCTTGCTAATCCATGGAATATTATTAACTCATAAGCTATATTAGGATTTGGACACTTAATGATGGCTTTCACTTTATCTTTGTACATCGTTAAAATGCCTTAGGAAATCATAAAACCAAGATACACCGGCTTTATCTTCATAAACAAACACTTTTTAAGGTTAATCAATAACAACTCCTATTGTAACTTTTTCATCACTATTTTTAGGTGTTGAAGATATTAGTATTTACTTGTGATACAAATTAGTATATCATCTAAACATACAATAAAAAACATACCAATGAAAGCATTTAAGACTTCATTCATGAGTCTCATGAATGTACTTGGGGAATTAATGAGAACAAATGGCATAACAAGTCACTCATACATCCCCTTGTTAGTCTTAAAGGCAATTTTCATTCATTTCCTTCCCTTATCCTTATTTGATGATAACCACTCTTGAGATCAATCTCAGATAAATAGTTATAACCCCTCAAATAGTCCATTAAATCTTTAATTATTAGAAAAGGGAACATATACCTTATTGTAATCTTGATGATTATTATGGATTCAATACACATTCTCCAATGTCCCTCCTTATTTATTATTAGTATAGCTAGTACTGTACATGAGCTATAGATCTCTTTAATCAATCCTTTATCCAAGAGGTCTTGTCTTTGCTTCTTAATTTTTTCATTCTCTTGAGGGGTCATCTTTTAGTTAGCTTTATTAGGCAAAACTACATGAGGTAAAAAGTCAATATGATGGCTAATACTCCTAATAGGTGGCATCTCATTGGGAAGTTCATCTACTACAATAAAAAAAAATCTTCCAACATGTTTTGTACCTTTTGAGGTAGATAATTCAACTTGATGGTTGTTACAAAATTCCTTAGTCTAACTACCACTCTAAAACCTAACTCTTCCTCTTTAAAAGCATTGAATAATTATTTCTCACTCACTATCATAACAATTGAACTAGTTCCTTGACCAATTCCTTCTTATTTCATAGGTAGCAATGTATGACTTATGTCATCCTTATATAAAGTGCAAACATTATTCCTTTCATAATGATAAATATTTATATCATATGACCAAGGCCTCCCTAAGAGAATATGACACACATCTATTAACATTATGTCACACAAAACCTTGTCTTTATAAACTCCAATCTGAAGATCTACACAACTTTATTCATTCACAATAACTTACTACCATTTACGAAGCCATGCAACCTTATAAGGGTTTAGATGTTGAATTCTCTTTAGGCCAATATTTTATACCATGTATATTGAGACTAGGTTATCATTACTACCTGAATTAATCACCAATTTTTAGTACTTACCTTTAAATTTGAAATTTTTCTTGAATATTGTCCTTCTTTAGGGCATGTTCTTTCTCCTTGAGTGGTAAAATTAGTACCCTTCTCATCAAAAAAGACTCACCAAATTTTGGTATTTTGTATGTGATATGGATAATCCACACATTCTTCCTTTGCTTAGACTACTTGATTTCTACTTTTAGTTTTAGAGTTGCTAGCTTGAGAATTTTCTAGACACTCCCAAAATATATGACCTACAAATTTGATGCATTTGAAACATTTTTAAGTTAATCCATTAAATCCTCTTCCCATTTATGTGTATCCCCCTCTGAAGTAAGGTATCCTTCTTCTGAATCAACCTCTTAAATTAGATGATTATTCTTAAGAGGTACTTGGTTCTTAATTTTTCCTTTGATATGTGCCTCTCCCTCTTGGTTGACCTTTGCCTCTATATCTTCTACACATGTCCCTATTTTTTTAAAAATTTATATTTAGTTTATCCTATACCTTTAAATCATATTGATAACATTACTTAAGTTTTTTTGGGCTGACTAAGTTGAGTTCATCTTGAAGATTATATCTTAATCCATTAAGATATCTAACAATCTCCTCTGCATCCTCTTCTACATGTCCTGATCTGATTGCTAACTTAAATAACTCCTCAGTATAATCCTTAAATTGAAGAGGTTTTTATGATAGTCACTATGCATAAATTTAGCCTTAAATTTTACTACCATCCTATCCAAAGATTTGATCTTAGATTTGCCTTTATTTATCCTTTCATCCTATATGTAATCTCATGATAGAGATACATGCCCTTGTAGGTTTGTACAAGAAAATTTGAACTTGTTTTCATTTGGTACATTATCATAGTCAAGATGTTTATCCAAATTTATAATCCAATCAATAAGTTCCTCTCCATCTAGATTGCATACATAGGTAGTAAGCTCTATCATTTTTTAAACCCCTATCCCATCACTACTTTTAATAGTCTATTAATTCCATCTTCCTCATCCTATTAAAATTAATATTCCTCCTCTGAAGCTTGTGGTTCTTATTATCTATCACTCATGTCCACTATTATAAATCTTCTTCTATGATTGACCTATAATACTATAATATTTATATCAAAACATACCCTTAGGTTTTTCAACTCCTCCAAGATAACATCTCCCATCTAGATACTTGTTCTTTCACCTACTCTCAAGTTCCTTCTATGTGGCATTTTGGATTATCAATTAAACTAACCAACAAAAAATCAATTCTCACTTGAAATCAAATAATTTCACCTTGATTCAAGCCTCCTTTAGACATCTAATTGAGTTTGATACCAATTTGATGCAGAGGGAGAGAGTTTGCACAATCCAATTACAAGTTTCTTCTTTAAGGCCTAATCTCTTTTATCCCTTCCTAATCACAAATATTATTATTTTGAAAAATATACATAAGTTCAAGACAAAAAAAAACCATTTTGATTTCCCTCTATGCCCTTACAACTTTACTCAAAATTTTAGTTTTGGCATTGAAATTATCATTGATGGCAAAGGTTGTTCATGAAGCCATTGAACAATGTTTTTGTTTTATTTAATCTTTGAGAGGTATGAAATTAGTTGAGAAACATTAAATGAATGTCAAAAAGGTGTATAATCATCAAAGAGTGTGTCAATATTAGTATTCAATGTTATCAAGTGTTTGAACCTAGTAAGAGGATTGAGAAGGCTAGTGCATAGGATGCTTAATATTGTGCATGAAGAAGCATGGTGGAATAGTGAGATGAATACACATAGGCATAAGAGGATGTATAGATTTTATTGAATATGCATATAAGGTATTGGATCATTCAGGTGATTTTTAAGGTGAGCCTACATGGGTAGGACCTATAGACCTAGCATGTAACTAGACTAGTTCTAAACTTTATCTAACCTAATGAGGTGTCATGAGGTATTTTCAAGGCATGTTAATAATGTATGGTAGTGGTTGAAAATGTTAAAAGGCTTTATGATATGCATATGATGTGTTGATAACTTGGTTAATGGCTATAAGGTCAATTTTAAGGCCTAATATGACTTGCAGGTCAAACGCTTAGATAACAAAGAGAGAAATGATGGCTAGATGGGGTATTAAGATCAGTTTCCAAGGAAAGTGTGAGTGTATATGAATTTAAAAAGGTATCTAATGATTTTAAAACTATTTTTACCAAATTTTAGGTCAAAATTTGAAGGTTAAGGCAAGAAAAAAGTGATTTAAGGTCTCTTGAGTGCATAAAATGGATGGTTCTCAACCCGAAAAGGACTTTCAAATATTCATTGGCATGTGTAACTTATTGATGGGAACCTAAGATTTTAATGATATATGGGTAATGGTACAAGCTCAAATTTCCAATCATTGGTTTCTAGAATGAAAGGCTAAGCTTTATGAATGATCATTAATAGTGGAAGATGGTTTAAACCCTCAAAGAATATTAATAATGACCTGATACAAAAGATATTATTATAAACTAATAATAATGGATTATAATGGTATTTTAGATAATTATTAATTCCAAAAAACTCTCCTAGGCACCCCTAGGTGAAATTTTTTTGTTAAGTGAGTGAGTGGATCCTACAAGATAGGCTTTATTTCTCTAAGATTTGTTGTACCAATTGTCAAAGTTGATAAATAGATGGAAGATAAATATTGAGATTTTTTATTTCCATGGTGGTTTTTGAGTAGGTTTTATCCCTTAGGAGTGCTAAACCAATCTTACAATTTGACCAATTGCTAACAGGCCTAATGGTGTAGATAATGAGAAAATCAGGTAGAAGTGAGAAGTTTATTAGGGATGTGTTATCATAGATTAGGGATGAATCGAAGTGCATGGATAAGTTTTTATATACCTTTAATAAATTTTAATACTAGATATAATTTTTTGATATTAGTGTATTTGATGAAGATGTTGCTCATAAGTTGACATGTCTTGTTCAGATGAGATAGTAAGGTATAAGACTATGAGATTGGTCTTCAAGACCAATATTGCCATGTGAACATATTATATATCTATTTAAAAATTGTATAATTAAATAATAGGATCATATAATTTCATTTTAATTATCTAAAAATTATTCTATAGGTGTTTTATGTCATTGTTTCCATGACTATGTTTTGAGGCTAGTTGGGAGTTTTGACTGTGCCACTTGCAGAGAAGGGTTTGAGTCCTTTTTCCATATGTAATAAAGTATAATTAACTTGTTAATGTTTTTAAGGTTATTTATCTTATTTATGTGTTATTTTTTCCATGATTATTTTTCAAAATTGTGCTTATACTTTAGTTTTCCAAGATAACATTTCTATGTATGCACAAGCCTAGTATGAACAGTGTTTTGAGAAGAGGTTCAAGTGGTGGTTAGAAATAAAAGGTGTTTTAAACATACATTGAAGTTGGATGAGGTTTATTTGATTTATATTTTATATGTTCCTATTATGTGAGAAGTTTTATATTTTTTTAAAGAGTTCAAAGAGTAATGTGTGCTAGTGAAGGCCTAATTGAATTAGGTCTCCTTAAGGCCTAAAAAGGGGTATTGGTCCTATATGATATGATCAACCTATTTCAATGTTTTATTCATGTTTATATAAGGCTATAAGGCCTATTTAATTAAAAATATAAGTTATCAAGTGTGTATGGATGACCAAGAGATGTATGAGCAAGAACCTAGTATAAGAACAAGGCCCAATAGGCCTAATTGGCTAGTGAGTATGAGAGTTGAAGTATAAGATATAGTATTTTTAAAAGATAAATCAGGTGTTATATACCATAATAAATTTATATAAAAACTATCATGAAAATATAATATGGGTACTGTAGATGGCAATCAAGGTCAAATGACCTAATATGACTTGAAGAGACGTAATTGAGCGAAGAAGGCTAGAGAGAAGTTTGAAAAGGGTAAAAGTGTGTGAAGAGATGAGGAATGAGATCATAATATATTTTATATTAAACAAATAATTATAAATGTGATCAAAGTTTTGAGTTGGCTGAGTTGCTGCTGAGTCATCTAGAGGGTTGGTGCCTCCTTGAAATTGGGTATTTGATAAATCCTAGTCAAGTTGGTGCTTGGATAATTAGGGTTGGTACTCCAAGTGAAGTTGGTGTTTCAATAAATATTTATGTTTAAATTATATTAAAATATTAAATTTTCATCATATGTGGGTTTTATTCCCTTTGAGGTTTTTCCACTCAAATATGGGTTTTCTCATGCTCATGACTCATAATATGTTGCTCGTTTACTATATTGTTTTGATATTTCATGAATGATAATATAAATTTATAAAAAAAATTGAATACTAATTCAACCCCACCCCCCTCTTAGTCATTATGATGTAGAGTGCATTCATCAACCTTCACTTCTTCTTATACTTGTTTATAAACTTGCCAATATTTCTTGACTAACATTAGGCTTATTTTGTCCAAATAGACCAAAACCCAATTAAATATTTATAAAAATTTATAAGGCACATATAACATTATAAAAAATTATTTAAAACCATTTCAATCCACTTTTATCACTCATAATCTTGCATTTCACTCAATAGTCTAATTTGTCTTCTAATCATACTAGATGAGAGGAGAGATTTGTCCCCTTTTGATGTGGTCGACCTACACATTTGGTTGATAAATCTCCTTATGCTATGATTGAAACACATATTTTTCCCATTATTTAGCTGGTGACAAAATATGCACCCAACACAACTCAGGTTGATCTTAGACAGTGAACACAAATGGCTAGTCAAGAAGTCTCTTCCTCATACAAATCACTTCTCTTTAGTGGATCAAACTATGCATTTTAGAGTATTATAATGGAAGCATATTTATAATCATTAGGGTTTAATTTATGGATGTCTATTGTCAATGGATATACAACCCCTACTATAACTCCTACTGAACATGCTGCAAAGAAGGCATATGAGAGCAATGCCAAGGCAAAGAATGATATCCTTTATGGATTGTCTAACTTAGAGTTTGTCAAAGTAATGCATTGTTTAAATGCATAGGATATCTATAACAAGTATAATAACATCTATGAAGGTGATGATAATGTAAAGTAGGGCAAGCTACAAACATACAAAGGTAAGTTTGAAAGTTTTAAAATTAATGAAGAAGATAAAATTACAGACTACCTCCTCGGAGTATATGAAATATTCAATGTAATTGGAGGCCTTGTAGAAGAGATGAAAAATTTGTTAATTGTCAAAAAGGTCCTAATATCTCTACCATCATGGTATGACTCTAAAATATTTTTAATAGAGGAATAAAGAAATATAGATAAGATCATTGTAGATGAGTTGCATGCAACCTTCACATTCAATGAGATGAGAATGAAAGAAGTAGATGATTTCAAGAGAGAAGTTACATTCAATGCAACCAGACAATTAAAACCATAAGCACCTACATCTAGATTTGAGGACACTGATGAAGAAGAAGCCAAATTTGTTATAAAATTAAGAAGGTATAGAAAATACAAAGCTAAGTTACCCTTTAAATGTTTTAACTATGGTAAGGTAGGACATTTCAATGTTAAATTCCCTTATAATAAAAAATGATAACTCTGAGAAAGAAGAAGATAGTAAAAAGATGAAACCCCACTACTCCAAGAAGAACTTATTCAAAAATAAGAAGGGTTTCTACATAAAAGAAGATAGTGATTCATTGGATGAGTGTGATATCTTAGATGATGACCATGATTGTGCCTTTATTGTTGAGGGAAATGGATCCCTATTCATGACATTAAAATCAACCTCTATGGATCAAGAAATAGAATAAGTTGAAGACTCATATAAAGAAGAGGAAGGAGAAGTGGATCTAGAGGGTGAACTCATTTTTTCTCTAAATGAAATTGAAAATATGAGAAAAGAGAACTTAAAGCAGAATAAGTAGGCACAAAAAGAGATTAAAAAATATCCAAAAGTCTTGAAAAATATGATTAGATGGTAGTTATCCTAAAGACACAAGTTGAAGAGGATAAAAGAATAGAAGATGCAGTCAAATTTGGAGTGTAGTCTAAATATGATGAATGCTTGAAGTTAGAAGTAGAGATAGTGGCTTTAAGGAAAGAACTTAAAAAATATAAAAAACAAATAGACAAAAGTTTGACGTTGATAGGAGGTTTAGAAATTCTTGATGAGTTAATTAACTCTCAAAAGCGATCAAAAGAAAGAACTGGTCTTGGTTTTTAAAAAGGAAAAATTTCCCATAACTAATACATTTACAAACTTATATGACAACTTCAAAGTAGAAGGAGAATAAGTAATAAAGAATGAAAAAAATTGCAAGAATGCATCCATAGATACAAATAAGGAAACAAGCACAATTGATGTGAAGAAAGCTAAAGGAGAAAAAAAGGCTGAAGAAAAGAAGAATAACAATGAGTCAATCTCTGAAAACTCAAGGAAGATGTAGAACACAAAGATAATTGATGCATATGATTACATAAGGGTCAAAAACTTGAAGAAGACATAATTAAGAAGATTTTTATGGTTATTTTTATACCTATAGTTAGTTTGGTCGTGGGGCTAGTGAATATAGGTTTATACCTAAAAATAAAACAAACTTTGTAAGAAAAAATCATTTGCACCCTTGTTAGATACAAATGTAAGATGTTATAATTGCAATAATTTTGGTCACATAGCTAAACAATGTAGAACAAGCTTTGTATGACCAAAAATACAAAGTAAAATTAAAGGTATGCCTCCCAGTGTGAACAAAGGTTCACAAGTCTCTAAAAAAGGAAAAAATAAGCCAAACAAGAAACCTAAGGATTTGTGGAAAGTGAAAGATCATAAAGTTGCACAATCCATGTTTGCTCAAACTACACTCTATACCAAGGAACACAATTTATGGCTAATAGATAGTGATTTCTTAAAACACATGACTGGTGACAAGATCAAGTTCATCAAACTAAGTAAATGTAAGGAAGGAACTATCATCTTCAGAGACAATATTGCATTAAAGATCTATGGTAAAGGAACCTTGAAAATAGATGGAAAATAGGCTACACATGATGTACTTTATGTTGAAGGGTTAAAACACAATTTTTTAGGTGTTAGAAAAATGTGTGACAATGGATATAAGGTGACATTTAATGCAAAAGGATGCAAGATAAGGATATTTAGAAGAATATTTGTATAATGGAAAATAGCTAAAAGCAATATCAATAATCTTAATGAAGTGAATGGTAATAACTACCTAATATGAAAGATTGATGAGAGTTGGTTATGGCATAGAAGAATAGGTCGTGTCAATTTTGATAACCTAGTTAAGGTGAGCTCAAATAAGTGTGTTAGACATATGCCTAAGATAGCTAAACTTGTAGACACTACTTGTAAAGAATGTCAGTAAGGCAACCAAACAAGGGTCAGAATTCAAACAAAGGAGTATGTAACTGAAAAGCCTTTAGAATTAGTTCATAATTATCTTTGTGGTCCTACTAAGACAAGGGGATCTAAAGGATAAGATACTTGATGTTGCTGGTAGATGATTACTCAAGAATTAAATGGGTAATCTTCTTGAAGGACAAGTCGTAGGCATTTGAAAGATTCAAGATATTTAGGTCCATGGTAGACAATGAGATTAGATGAAAAATCAAATTCTTAAGATCTGATAGAGGTGGATTATTCACCTCAAATAATTTCATAGAATACTATGAGAAACATGGAATCAGAAGGCATTACTATCAATCAAAGACTCCATAGTAAAATGGAGTTGTTTAAATAAAGACCATAACAGTCAAGGAGATGGCCAAAATAATGTTAAAAGAGGCCAATTTACTTGATAGATACTGGAGAAAAGTAGTACAACTAGTAGTATATATCTTGGAGAAAGTTCAACTGAAGGTAAATAATGATAAAAACCCTTATGAACTATGGTATGAAAAATCTACCTTTGTTAAGTATTTCAGAGTGTTTGGAATCAAATGCTACATCAGGAGAAAAGAAGATAAATTGGGAAGCTTTGAATCAGGATGTGATGAAGGAATATTTCTTGGTTATTCCATGTAAAGTAAAGCCTATATATCTTACCATAAAAGGATATATAAAATTTAGAGAGTATCAATTTCAAGGTTTATGAAGGTTTGAAACATGTTAAACATGACAGATACATCTATGAAGAAGAATCAGAGTCTAAAGAGGAAGTAGCTAATGAAGAGTGAGGAAGTAAATGAAAAAACACCTACAAGATTTTTTTTAAAGGATCAGCCTATACATCAGATCATTAGCAATAAAAATGGAGTTTAGATAAGGAGAAGAGTTGTAATGAACAAGGATAAAGTAATTTTTGCTCTAATGTCTGAAATTGAGCCTAAGAACTATGTTGAAGCTAGAAAGGATGAGAATTGGCTAAAATCCATGTAATAAGAACTAATCCAAATTGAGAAGAAAAAAACTTTGGAATTAGTTCCAAAACCTTCAAACAAGAATGTAATTGGAACAAAGTGGTTGCTTATAAAAAACTCAATGAATATGGAACCATAATGAGGAATAAGGCTAGATTGGTGTGAAAAATATATAAACAAGTTACAGGCATAGATTTTAAAGAAATATTTTCTCTAGTTGTGAGATTAGAATTCATAAGAATGTTTCTATAATTATTTATTTATAAGAAATTCAAAGTATATCAAATAAATATATAATTCTACTTTCTTGAATGGGAACATAGAAGAGGAAGTCTACATAGAATAACTTGAAGGTTTTCAGCTATTAGAAGGAGAAGATTATGTTTACAGACTAAAGGAAGATTTTTATTGTGTAAAAAAATCACATAGAGCATGGTATTCAAGATTAGACCAGTACCTACAACAACAAGGATTTAATAAAGGTTGTGTAGATAACAATTTGTACTTCAAAGTAGAAGGTGAGCATATGTTAATTATTGTTGTATATGTAAGTGACATAAATTTTGGTAGTAGCAATAAAAAGTGCAAAGAATTTGCTACTCAAATGCAAAATGAGTTTGAGATGTCTATGATTGGATAAATTTATTTATTCCTTGGTCTACAAATAGCACAAATGGATGAAGGGATATTTATATCTCAAACCAAGTATGCAAAATAAATGCTCAAGAAGTTTGAAATGAAAGATACCAAACTAGTGGTACTCCCATGATTATTGGATTTAAGTTGAGCAAAAAAGATGAGTCCCTTGATGAAAATCAGACTTTGTATAGATCAATGATAGGTATCTTATTATACCTAACTACATATAGACCATATATCATGTAAGTAGTGTTCATGGTTACAAGATTTCAAGTTACTCTCAAATAATCACATGTTAACATAGTGAAAAGGAATTTTAAATACATTAAGAGTACAATTGACTATGGCCTATGGTATCCTAAAGGTGAATATTTCATTTTGATAACATATAAAAATGTTAATTGGGCATGAAGTGTGAATTATATAAAAAGCACTAGTGGTGGTGAATTTTATCTTGGAAACAAACTCATTTCATGGTTGAGAAAAAAATAAGAGTCACTTACTATTTTTATAGTTGAAGTAGAATATGTTGTAGCAGTGGCATGTTGAACTCAAGTCTTGTGGATGAAGAAAACACTCAAATAAATCAAGCTAGAATACCAATCACATATCTCTATTATTTGTGACAATTTAAGTGCTATTACTATATCAAAGAATCTAGTGATGCATTCTAGAACAAAGTACATATCAATAAATTATCACTTATTAAGGGAAAAGGTTGTAGATCTAGAGGTCATAATGGAATATGTTCTAACACAAGATAAAATTGTAGACATATTCACCAAACCTCTTCCTAAGGAACAATTTGAGTATTTGAGGTAGAAATTGGGAGTGGTGTCTCTTAAATCACATCACTAGATCTTAGTAAAAGGGAATGAGTCTAGGGGGAGGATCATAAAAACTTTGTTAATCCCTGGAAGAAGAGATAAAAGGCAACTCAAGTATGCATAGTTTTACAAATTTATAATGAGTTTATGGTTGTAGATTATTGGAAAAACTCCTTTATTTAATAAAGGGGGAAAATAATTTGGACAAACATTGAGAAAGTTGGAGTCCCTTTGCCATTGATGTCAAAGGGGGAAAAAGTGCAAATGTTCTCTATAAATGTTTGTCTAATGCTTTATGTTTATCCATAGCATATGTTCAAGTTATGTTTTGGAAAGTGTACAAGTTATGTTTAATCAAGTGTTCCATTTCATATGAGGGTGAAAGTTTGGAAAGAATAGCTTCAGCTCACATTCATTAGAATACAATGCAAGCAATACGAGTATAGTCAATGATAGAGAAGGAATAGAGCATGCATTACAAGATAAGATCATTTATTTTGCCATCAATGACAAAAGGGGATATTATTAGAAATATGATTATGATTTGATGTCAAAAGGGAGATTACTAGAATTAGTGATGTCATAGATGTTAGAAGATTAGATAGGTTTGATGGAGAGAAGAGCATATTTTACAATTGCATAGTATAAGTTGTAATATTGTCATATAATGTTGTCATGATTTTATAGAGACCATTTTGGACATTTTCAAAGAAATTGATAGAAGATCCATTATGGTTTTTTCAAGTGTATATCATAAATATGGTCCACAAGTTTAGATGAAGAGAAATGAGCCCAGAAAAGATTTATTTTAGCTCTCAGACATTACTAAGGTCTCTTAGTAAAACCCTAAGGTTTTTAGTCATGGCATTCACAAGCATTTTTCATTTTCATGTTGGATAGATATATGTAGAAACTAGTTGTTTAAGTTATAACCTAATCATTTCTTCTCACTATGAAAAGGCCCCTTCAACCTAATAGTTATCAGCTTGGAGTAGTGATCAAAAAATTTAATATTTCATAAGTCCTTGACTTAAGACTTTTCCAAGATTTATCGATGGTTAGTGATAAATTATAAAATGAAGATCAAATGATACATTGTAAAGTCAATAAGTCAAAAGTACTTGAGAGTGAATGTGTTAGTGCCAAGGGTCATAAGTGCAGGGATTAATAATGTGGAGAAGGAATGCACAAATTCCAAGTGTCACAAGTGTAGGGATTGATAGAAAAGTGCTCGGAAGGCACATGCTAGTGCTAAGTGTCACAAGGATAGGGACTGACAATGTGTATAAGTCATGTGAGAGTGCCAAGTGTCAAAAGCATGGGCACTAAAAAAATTCAAAGGAGATTATTAAATAGAGTAGTAATGAGCATATTAATATATCAGAGGATCTAATGATGAGCACGTGATCATGTAATGAATATCAATAGAGCATGATGAGTCAAATAGTTCAAAGTATATAATGTTTAACGATAGATAGAGGTAAAGTTTTTACTTATTTTTAATATATAATGGCATGTCGGAGCTCAAATCAAAAGATCAACAAATGTTTTTTAAAGTTGAAACATTAAAGTTTAGAAGCTCATAAAGACATAATGGAGTGCATAAGCCTATAAAAGCTTGATCTAATGGTTGAATTTTAAAGTTGAGACATTTGAACAAGGATATTTAGATCATGGTGTGAAACTTATGATCAATGGTTAGTATTTAAATATATTTTTATCTCAATGGTAAATTGATGGAACATATAGGAAAGGTGTATTATGCAACACAAAGAATGATATAGATAATTGTGATTGGTCTACATTGTATAGTATGGCATGTGCATAAAAAATAGAGCCTTATATATACTAAATATATTAAAATACAAATAATTATGGTGATAGTGCATGAATTCATGAAGTGGGAAACTTGCAGGATCATGATGTGTTAATGACCAAGTGTAAACATAGAGAAATATGAGACCTAGATCTAATGCATATATACATCATCTACACAATTCACTAAGAATTTGAAAAATGTTGAATATGCAAAGTTGAATTGAGTGAGAGAGAGGAAGAGAGATGAATAATAGAGTATGATCAATTGTAGAATAGGTATGTAATAGAGAAATTGATTCATTTATGAATCAATATTGTAATCTAGAGTTGTATCTCCATAATAGATATGATAGGTAGGTGCCATCAAAAAACCTGAGTTGGTGCTCAGTTAGGGAGTAGGTGCTTCCTTATAGTAGGTGCTTTTAAATTAAGGGATTGGTTTCTCCTTAGGGTTGGTGCTATTAAACATTGTAACTAGTGAGGTTCTTGATTATGAGGCTAGATTAGAATAGTATATTTAAGTAGCTATTCTCATGGTGGTTTTTTCCATATTGTTTTGTCCATGTACATCTAGTATTATGCATATGTGTGTGTGATCTCTACATATCCTTTCTAAATTACATTAAAAAGGATTAAAAGGATAATTTTAATCAATCTACTAATTCATCCCCTATCAATAGATAGTTGTGTTCTAAAAAATTAGAGATGTAAGAAGAATTTAGGAGTAAGTTAATATTATAGATTATCATAGAATGCTTTAGGGAGGCATTGGGGACATGAATATGTTTCCAAATTCTTATACTTCTCTAAAACTAAATTTAATCTAAAACCAAGGTGTCAAAGAGGGGTTGAATATGATCTTTAACTTGAAACCATGGTTCAATATCAAATAGGGGAAGATAAAGGATATAGGGGTCCTACCAAAATGGAATTATGTTTTTGCTTCCATTTTTAGCCTTACTTTATGATCTCCTTTCCTTTGATGAGCAGACTTCAAATAGAGGAACCCAAAGCATAAGTGTTGTCATAGAGTATAGAGATAGTAGGTTTTTGTTCTAGATATTTAGTCTTGAGGATGTTTGTTTAGAATTTATCTTCTTTGATTAATCTCCATACTATTTAAGCTTCAAGTGATTTTTCCATGAGGTTTATCCTTATTAATCCCAGTCCACCATGTTTCTTAGGTAGAGAACATTATCCCAAGCAACCAAGTGGAAATGATTAGTGATTTCAGTTACTGACCAGAGAAAACATTTTTGGATTTGAACAATTTTTTGAGTAATGATAGAGGGAATTTTGAAAAGTGAAATGATATAAATAGGTATTAGTAGAAGAAAAAATTTAAGTAGCATAAGCTTTTTCAACTTGTGATAGCATGGCTCCTTTCCAACTAGCAAACATTTTTGAGAAGCATTCAATGAGGGGGGTTCAGAGATGAATGGGCATCCTTCTAATGAATAGTGACATTATATGATAAGATTAAGGTAAGTATTTGATGGAGCAACCCAAGATACTAGAAATTTTATCCTATCTTAAAAGTGGGTTATTAAGGGAAAAATTGTACTTTTTTCAAAGTTGATTTTTTGCATGGAAACCTCCTCATAGTTGAGAAGAATATCTTTGATATTATTTACTTCCTTAATAGAGGTAGATGTTAAGGATATGGTATCATCCATAAAATATTGATTAAGATTGGGATGGATGCCTATAGTATAATTTAAACCTTGATTAATCCTTTAGCTCGAGCATGAAGAAGATTCCTACTAAGAGTATCAGCTAGCATAATAAAGAGAAACAGGGATAGTGGATCCTCTTACCTAATACCTCTATTAATATTGAAGTAACTAATAGGATATCCATTGATGAGGATGGAAAAAATAGCCATGCTAATATAATTAAAGATGAGTTTATAAACAAGATGATAGAATCCATATTTTTCAAGAACCATGTCTAGATATAGCCAATCCACCCTATCAAAAGCCTTGCTCATGTCTAGTTTGAGAATCATTCTTTCCTCCTTACTTAATTACATTGAATACAAATTTTTCTACCCTATGAATATTCCATCTTATATTTGTCTCCCTTGAATAAACCCACCCTGATTTTGAGTGATGAGTTTACTCATTAGAGGCTAGAGATGAAGAACTAGAATTTTAGTGAAAATTTTGTATATTACATTGCATAAACTGATTGGGCAAAAGTCCTTGAGTGCATATGATCCAAAAATTTTGGGGACCAATACAATGAAAGTATTATTTAACTCTCTTAGCATCTTTCTTATTGAAAATAAGTTAGACTAAGCTTGAATTAGGTCCAATTTAATAATTTATTAGAAGGTCTAGAAAAAGCAATTAGAAATCCATTAGGCCCAGGTGCCTTGTCCTTGTAGGGAGAAAAACTATATAATATCATAAAAAAAATTGTCAATATACTTAATCTAATAAAAATATCAATTTGACTCATGTAATCTGATAAATCTACTCAATGTGACCCATGTAATCTAATAAATCTATTCAATCTAACACATGTAATCTGATAAATCTATTCATGTAATTTGATAAATCATCATAATTTGACTAATTTAATTTGGTAAATATGTTAAATATAACTTTTATAATCCAATAAAATTGATAAATTTTACCAATTTGAAATATATAGTATGCCCCCAAAATATGAAAGCTTAACCTGGTATGGCCTAAATAAATTAAGTAATTCCAATGTATATCCCCCTTTTGATATGAGGTATTAATCGAATAATTTACTCATTCCCAAATACCAAGTTATACACATCATGTTCAATATAAGAAATAGAATCATGTAAAGTACATGTACCAACATGAAAATATATGTCATCATATAAATATATGATCTTTTCAAGCATATATAAAAACATGTATTCCATAATAAGAAATTAATTTATCAATCTGGATGTAACCATTAAACACTAGTGTATAAGATTGGTAATTTCATTAACCATTAAATAGTTGTTAAAAACATTTAACATTTCAATGTAGAATGACTTTGTAATTTTAAAATACATATATATACCTTATGTGTGTGAATGCTTTCCCATAGTAACAATTTTATTGATTTCCCCCATTAGGGAGGAAAATAAGCACAAATAATTATGTTCTATAGATAGTGTTTCTTTGAACAGTGAAGGATTTACATAGAAAATGTTGATTCATTTACTTATTTTTTATTAATTTGGCCCAAACCATTATATTCAGATGATAATATTAGAGTTTTTAAGCCACATGTGCATATCATAGAGATAGGCATATAACATTTCATGTTATATTAGATTAATAAAATACATCAAAATTATAACCATATAGAAGAGTATATAACATATTATTTTTCAAAAAACTCAAAATTTGCCTATGTTATTGATTTTTTTTTTTTTTTTTAAATCATTTATATTTTTCATCTATTTCTATTAATTTTTTGATGTAGTATAATTCTTATTAGTAGCATCCTCTAGACATTAGTAGTGTCAAGCTCTTCTTAGCACTACCCAAAAGTATACCAACAACATTTTTTGTTTTTAATAGTGTCTCCTTTCCACCATAGGTTTCTATCAAACAATAAATTTGATTATACTATCATCTTTATCATTTTGCAATATTTTTTTTGATATTTTTTAATCATAGATATTTTCATTTTTATTTTTTTGTAAAGGAATATACATGTGTGAGATTTTTTTAGTGGGTACCATATGGATTGAATTTATTATCGATACCTCAATGGTGTCGGCCAACACTTGATTGAAAGTGTGGGTCTTATTTATGTTAGTAGGATAGGGGTTATGCCTTATGAAATTGTTAACATTTTTGACTTAACAGGTCAAATTTTCACCCCTATCACTTGAAACTTTACTTGTCATGTTTTTTTCCCTATTTGTTGTTGTGATGTTATTTTAATGTCCTTGAAATAGTCATCTTAAACCTTGATTAGTAGAATTTAAGGTAGATTTGATAAGTTTAAGGTTTTGGTCATCATGACCATGTGCTTGTTGAGATACCTTTTGACATGTTTCATGTTGTTTTAAGTGATGATAAGGAGTTTAGATCATATTGGGAGGCCTCATGGCTTGTGTAAAATTTATATTATGCTTAAAATTTGATCAAATTGGCTGGTTATATGTTTGACTAACTTCATAACCCAGTTGACTATGTTTTTGGTCACTTTATGGATTTTGGAGTAGGTTTTACATGATAATGATAGTATATTATTAGAAGAAGGACATGGTTTACTTATTAAATCATGGAAAGGTATAATGGATATATTTTTTAGTAGTTTCATCAAGCTTCTCAGGTGATTTTAGTAGTTTTAGTGCCAAAAAGATCTATGTTGAGGCTATCTATATAGTTATTCAAGGTAAAATTGAATTTAAATAATATTAAAGACCTTATTTATCCATGTAAGGGTTAAATAAATGGTTTTTAGAAAGTTTTAGGTGTCAGAATGAAAAAATCCAACTTATCTTTCATATCAACCTCCTTGGTATCTTTAAGAAGGCCATTGGTTTTTGCTCAGTACAAAAAAGAGAGAGAGATTCAAGTCCAAATATATTGGTAAATGATATGGATCCTAGTTACCTTAAATTTAGTGGAATTTTTTTTCATATTCATCCCCCCATCTTTACAAAAAAATTCTAAGAGTGTAAGGGGGTCACTATGGCATAGTCATCCAATCAAGGTCCAAGGTTGTATCTATTTCTTCACTTCAGAGATCGATGGATAAAAATGGTTTTAGGTGGATTATTTAATAGATAAATAGGAATTTTTTCATCATGTAATCATCAACTAATTTTCCTTGATAAGTGGTATTTTGATAGGAAACTGGTTAAATATCTTGAACTTGAGATTTGCCAATTTTCAAGCATGTTTGATAAATTAGTTTAGTGTATTCACATTTAAAGGTTTCTTGAGTTATTTTTCAAGTAAAATACACCTACATAATCTAATAATATTATTTAGGTAACTTCATTTTTAATAAGGTCTTCCTTGAGGTAGTTTGAGTGAGATAGGTTCTTTCATAATAAGTAGTTGCAGGGTTGATAAACTTCTAATGTATGAGAGCATCTCAACGAGGTTAGAATGATATTGGGGAGTTGATATTGAGTGACTTTAAACTTTTTTATAAAGTATTGATTCACCTTAGAAGTAAATTCCATATAAGCTCTTAAGATTATGCTCTCTAAAAGTTAAAAATCTCTCTTGTAGGCCTAATGAATAGGCTAAAATGAAAAGCTAAAAGGACATAATGGAAAATGATAGGAGATATGAGGATTCATGAATATGAATATGTTCATTTTGATGTCATCATGTTATTTTATAATGATCATAGGGTATTCAAGATGACTAGAGACACTCTTTAAATGAAGAAGTCCATTTTAAGCCTCAAATACCTAAAGCACATAGCCAAGAATGTGTATGAATGTAATCCCAACTTAAGAGACCTCTAAAAGATTGTGTATTTCTCAAAATGTGTTATGAATTTGTTAAAGGAGTTGAAATGGATGATAAATTTTGAGATAATGTGATGAAAATGAGATAAAGATTGCTAATGACCATCAAAACAATATAAGGAAACCTCTCAAAACACTAATTAGCAGAGTTTAAGGTAAGTTAAAAGTTATTAAGGTAAGGTAAAATGTTGATCTCCATATATATAAAATTATTTTAATGCTTATTAAAGTTGATATAAGTTTGTTCAAACTAATTAAATAGTTTGGGTATAATATTGGTCATATCACAAGATATTCCATATGTTCACCTATAGTCCATACAATGAGCTAAATAACCACCTACAACAATCATTCATAAGAAGCTATATTTTTCAAGAAAACATCATCAATATAAGGGTCATTGAGACAAATGGTTGACATAAATAGTTAAAAATTAGATCAATGGATCTCATGGAATTTAATAGTGTCATGGAGGTAGTTGTAATGGCTTCTTTTCACCTACAATGTGTACAAACATTAAATATGAATCTACAACCATGTATTTTGGCTAAGTTAGCACAAATTATAGGCAACATGAAGAGTTTATGTTAAGGTCAAATAAGTTGGATGAATTGGTTATGATGTATTATTTGAGATATAATTAATTTATTTCATCAAACAAAATTAGGTTAACAAGTCAAACAAGAAAAACAATCACATACAACCATGTTCCTACAGTCAGTTAGATGGCTTATGTGTAATCATGTGAGGACATGAATAAACAAGAACAAGAAGATGAAGTATCACACTTTTAAGAGTTTCATGATTTAATTTTTTTTATAGACATATTCAAGGTCCTAAGGTTATTAATATTCTTCCATCAAGCCTAAAAACTCCATAACAGTCACCTACAACTAGTGTATAGGCTTATTTGAGTTCCAAGGACATTTCAATGAAAGGGTGTCATGATGAGGTTTGAGGTTGGTATGGATAGTTAATCCATAAATACATAGATTTTTTAAGGTTTATATAAGGTTATGAATAATCTTATAAAACATGAGGATCTCTTAATAAGATACAATCAACCTAGTACACTTACAATCAATAAGGAAAGATAGTCAGCTGCTTTGTTACAAATCATAAAGAATTATGAGTTGAAAAGGAATGTTTTGAGGAATTTGTGTGTTTTCACAAGATTATATAGGTTTTAAAACAATTTAAATGACCTATTTAATTTCCTATTTTAGTAATTATTCCTCCACATACACCTACATGGAGTTCTAAATATTCATCTACAACCAATACACACCTACAATCAGTCAAGGACATGGTGAGATTATTCATAGGGTTTATGATAGAGATCATAGGATTATTTAAAATTTGAGTTTAATTAACTCTTTTATATTTAATATGGAATCCATTTCCATTTATGGAAGTGACTATGAAAATACTAAACGTAATAGAATAATGCATAGTCAAGGAAACATAGTCCTTTAAGAACCTATTGGCCTACCCTATAACAAAATGTGAAAGGGAAAGTTTTGACTATTTATTTTTAAAACCTAATAGTTTAAAATAGTGTATATTACATTTATTATTTTATTTATCAATTTTTTATCATGTGGAATAGAAGAAAAACTTAGTTTATAGAACTCTAAGGTCAATAATGTTCATTTGGCATAAAACCCTTAATGAAGAAAATTAAGGTTTCAAAAATATTACAGAGGTAAATATTGTAAATAATAATGGTAAATAATTTAATGGATCATTTATTAAATTTTTAAGATATTTATTTTCTATCAAAATATTTATTTTGGTCTAATGGCTTCAAGAGATCTTTCTTGGCTTTGTCATGCACAATCACTAGCTGAGAGGCAAATTTGAGGAGCTTATATCTTGTTGCATAATAAAAATGGTAACTATATATTGTAGGATATATTTATGGGTGTCATATGACTCAAATTAATTCCATTATTTTGGTCCTTAAAATTTTTAGATACATGAACAATTGGTTAGAACACATAGAACCATGTTTTACTCAATAAGGGGCTTGAAGAGGTAACATTGTTGGCTCATATATTGAATGAAGTTTTTAATGGGAAATAAATACCATAGGAGATGGTATATGGGTCTATTTGACACAAATTATTGGTATTGGTTTTTGTAAAGGACCCCTGTCCTATACAAACCATCATTAAAAACATAAACCCTCCTAAAGCTCTTCAACTAACCCAATTGGAGAGATATAAAAATTTATGACCTAAAATACAATATTTTTAATTAAAAATTATCCTAAAAATGTTTTCCACTCTCATAAGATTCACTTCCATGTATTTTTTCATAGGTGTAATTGTAGTATCGTATAGTACAAGGCAAAAAGGGAAATTGTTAGCTTGTTTATGAGGGTGTAGACTATGGGGTGATAGCCAAACAATTTTCATAGAATTATGGGGACTTAATATATGTTTAATTATAATCCAAAGGGTTATAAATGTTCCTCAAATATTTTCATATCTTCTACAAGTTGGCCACTAGGCTCAATGATGGGAAGAACTCAGTTTTGTAAGCCTAAAAGCCATGGTTAAGGATTAAGAATGCAACAAAGGACATAAATATTAATGTATGAGTTGTGTTAAGGTGTTAAAGGTATTATTATGTCACATTAAAGCTTCAAAACCTAAAAATTTATTTAAAAACCTCTAAAACTACTCCTCAAGCACACAAAGGCATCTAGGCTTATATATGACCATTTCATGGTTTGCCCATCCACACAAATTCCTAGAAATGAAATTTGTAATGGAGGAGGGTATTAGTATAGTTAAATTTAATAGAAAACTTTTGGAAAATTTCATACATTTTAGTGGTCATTTGGGCCAAATTTCTCTTTCTAGGCTGAGGAGGAATAATTAGGCCTTATTAGAGAGGGAAATGATAGAAAAGGAGTACTTCCACTTTGAGTTGGATCATGAATTTTTTTATGAATATTAAATGGGATATAGGGTACTAAATTTTTTTCTCATGTTTCTAATTTAATCCTTACATTATTCTAGACAAGGAGCTTTACTAGGTTTTATGGCTACAAAGAATGGGTGGAAAAGCATGTTATAGGAGCAAAATTGCATCGTATGGAGGGTTTGATGGATAAAAATGAATTTTTAAGGTATTATTTAATTTTTTAAATCCATACATGGTGTAATATTACTTGATTAAATGCAAGACCCATTTTTTCTCTTTTACGCCCCTTTTGCATAAGGAGGAGTTAAGTGATTAAAACACCAAGTTGATGCATAAAAGTTATTAAAGAGACTTTATTGATGTTTATATCTTAAAATTATGCCTAATAAATCATGAAAGAGTAGATTTAATTTTGAATAAGGTTTAAAATTTTAAAAAGGCCTCAAGGACTCCTAACAAGACCCTCTTTCCCTCTAATACCTAGTCAAAGAGGACAAAGTCAAATCAATTTAAAAAGTCTTATAAAAACCTAATAAATATGAAGAGACATAATAAATAATTGGATAATGTTTCAATTTATAGAGTAATTAGGAATTGACTATTCCTTTAAGGCCTATTTTTATGGAGGTGACTTATTCACCAAGAATATAGGGGTATACAAGCAAGGATATAGGAGATTATATGGGTCAAAGACCAGAAATGAGTGTTAATGACTTATTAAAACCTTTGATAAAATCATAATATATGACAATACACCAATTTTGAGAAGGAAGAAAATAAATAATCAATAAATTGATATGTTATAGTTGAGGAAGACTAAGTAGAGGTGACATTTCATAGTTATGTGTTGCCTTGTCTCTTTCTCTCTCCTTTCTCATTATCTCTATATGTAATCCTATATTTATCATTTGAAATAATACTTAAACTAATTTGTGTCAATTCCATGCTCATAAAAAAAATTTTACTTTCCTCTTTTTAATGAATAAGATTAAATATTGGCCTCCTCAAAGCTTGTGACCAATGCATGTTCATGGTTAGTTCATGAATGATAATGATAGTGTATGCTTCCTTTCAATTTTGTATTTTTATATCTACCTATTTTTAGGTGTTAGTTCATCCTTACAAGTTGCATAGTGTTATTTAATATTCTTATGTGTATGGAAAGTGTGAACTTTACTTATTTTCTTTGAGATAGCTATTGATCAACTACCTTAGATCATGCATAAAGCCAAGCCTCTATGTGAAATGTTGATGTTTGGAAACTCTTATTTGATAATTTTAATCAGATACATGTTGTTATTTATAATTATTAGTGATTATTAGAAAAGTGGAGGAGACATTTTGGTGTATCACCTTAGTTAAATAGGTTTTATTTTCAATTTACCTTCTTCTCTTTTCCCTTCCAAGATGGTAGTTTAGAGTAGAGAACTTAACTAATACATCAAGGGTAACTAGTCCATATAATCTATAGATTAAATGTATATATTAGGACACCCATATTCTATGATTTTATCCATGTTACTTCAAACAGTGAAGGCTTAAAACTACCTTAACAAGGGTGCAAGTATAATAGATAACATAAATGAAGATAATGAATACATTAGTCAAGAGGTGGAATGTATATACTTGTATTTTTTTATCCATAATTGAGATATGAATTTTACATTAGAGTATATATGGTGCATATTATGGTTTGTACTTGTGGGTATGCATGTATTGTTATATTTTACAAATATTCTAGGATAGAAATGGTGAGTTCACAGGTTCATAGATGGGCAATATCAAGGGGAAAATATGCCCATAATGATTGTACCATATTTATTTATTACATCATTATTTTATATGTTTAATAAATTTAGTATTATCTATGTCCCCTAATTATGTATTTCATTGTTTCAGATGGAGGTGAAATGGATTTATCATATCACATTGATGCCCTCATAAAGGATATTGAGACACATGACATGATGCATTCTTAGGGTCTAACTATGGTGGAAAATATGTATATATTTATATAAATTTACACATGAGGATTATAGTGGTGGTCTTAGTTCAAACACATTATTACCCATTCTAGATTATGAGCACATATATTTAGTTCCTCTAAAATGATATATGCAGAGATATGGCCTAGAATCCCCTATGATTTTGGATGTGGTACCATGGACTAGCACATTATATTAGAATAATTTACTAAAAACTTATATCATATGAATACCCTATTGAGGCTTTGATAAATGGATAGAGGATGTTATTTAATTTTTGTAGATCTAGGTTAGCTATTGGTTTCACAATCAATTTCCTTAGATATATAAACACTTCCATTATAAGTGCATTTCCTAGTATTTATAGATTATACATGGGTTCCCCTATCACCTATGTCATGTAAATGTACACATTGAGTAGGGTGTCATCTAAGGGAGCAAGGTTGACATGATTTCATAAAGGTAACTTTAATATTAATGGGGGAGGTAGATACCTAACTATTATTATAGATGGTGATGATTTAATTTATGTGGAAGAGTAAAACCAATGGTGGGATTAGTCACATTGGTCTATATTATTTCATGTTTTTGTAAATTCAACTACTACAAGTCATGATGCACAATGTAAACTTTCCATGGGTGAACATGAGAGGAGGGACATTAGGATAAGTATCCTAATGTACCTACTACAATTTTTGGTATGTATATAAATTAAATTGGAATGCTTAATAAATTTATCATATTTTACTTATCATTCACTAGTATTATGTAATTTCATCAATTATAAATGTGATGATTATTGAACCAGTAGCATTGAGGCATGTATTTGAGTTCATACTTGACACATCCTTGATGATGTAAACATGGAAAATTACTATAGATATTTTATGACATTTCATGTCTGCATGAGCCTATTTTTGATCTTGTGGAACATGTCACAACTACTTATATGGTTATTTCATGGATCATGATGAGCTTAGGATAAATGTCATGGTGTTGAGAGTTTGGTTAACTAGTTATCATATGCCTCAACCAGATCCACCTATAGACTTAGGTTAGACTATGATATTTTAGTATGTGCAAATCTAGTGTGAGGATGCCAAGATAGTGGCATAGGGTTATTATTTATAATATATACTAGTGATATTTTAATATTTTAATAGACATAATAGGTGTTGATCATGACCTCATCGAGATGATAGTGGGCCTTCTTCTTTGAGAGCCCCTAGACATAGGGATTATGATGATGATAGTGATGTAGGGAGGGAAAGCATGTTCCCATCATTATTTGACTTAAATTTAATTGAAAAAAAATATTTTTGATATTTTTTATGATAACCATTAACTCTATTTTATATATGATATTTGATTATTCTCTATATGCATCTATGACATGGATTTTAGATATGCGATGATAACATGTTTTCATTGTTTATATGTTTTATTAGTATATTGAATGTTGATATTGAAATAATACTATGGATAAATGTGATGTGTGTGAATGATATAAAATTAAATCATAAATTATGTTTCAAGTGAATTTAACCAATGATTTCATCACCATTTAAAAAATTGACTAGGATGTAATAATCTGACCAACCATTATATATGGTATTATATTTGTTTATTTCATGATTAATTTAATATTATTGATGTACACTTGGTGTTAATCTTGTATGAACACCAATTATTAAATTTGGATTAGATACTTATGTTAAAATTTCTTTGGATAATGCATATAGTAATACTTGGCCAATGTTATTAACTTGATATTTTTATTTTCTTGATATTTTTTTGGAGTACAAGTAATCACCACTTAATTTAAACATTTTTTTCTTTGGTAACTATACTTATGTTCTTAGAGGTGTAATTTTTCTCTTAAGAGGAGTTTTATCCATTTTATTCAAACATGATTTTCCAATAAATGCATTAAATTGTTTAATTTTAGGCTTCATAAAAATTATGTCTCCACTATCTTAGGCCCAAAAAGAACTGGGATGTTAATATTCCCTAGTGATTCCTCATAGGTGTTTTCATGTTGTGACGTACTCTCCTTGTATCATAGATCCTTAAGGGAAAAAAGTGTGCATGCATTGTATTTTAATATTTTTTATCAATTCCAATTCCTTTTTTATGTTCACATTCTATAAGACCTTGAATTAGCATTGATTCCTTTTTTATGAACTTCATAGATACATCAACCTTTATATATTTTGAAAGATAATAAGATGGATAAGGGATAAGATAACATTATGGTAATGTTTTTATATTTCTCTAATGTAATGAAACCATTATCCAAAATTTGTTCAATTATATTTTTCAATGAATAATTTTTTTATCTCTATGCCTAGTGATATCATGATAGTTACAAAATAATCTTTCCCCCACTTTCATGAAATGATGTATAAAATGATGTTGATAGAATGTATTTTGATAAATATATTACTAAGAAGTGTTTGTAAAATAACACCTTTTATCCTTAAATCTATAAAATTGGTGAGTTGATCCAAAATTTAAGGATAAAGACTCATAAAAGTCATCTTCTTAAAAATATATCTTATTTTTGGCTTCCTTCTTATGTGGAGATTAGTTTTGGATATTTGAAGTTGTTGACTTTTGGTAACTAGTAGAATCAAAGGTAGAAGTGCATGAAAGTACAATATCACACCCATAATCATGAAAATAAAAGTAAAGGTGATCAAAATAAGGATAATGATTTTAAATTTATATTTCATGTAGTGGAGGTAAAAAAACCTTCACTAAAGATTAATTACTTTTTCAAATTAGCTAGTAAATAGATTAATCAATGCGATGCACCTTTGATTTTTCAAATTTAATCTTCAATATGTTCATCTTAACATTGTATAATGATTTGGAGATGTTATAATGTCAATAATAAATCCTTGTATAGTTTTAAAAATAAAAATATAAACACATTAGGTAGATTGGATAACCAATCCACAACTTTACTTGTTATACTTAAGTGAAATGATTTAATAAAACTTTCCTATCACATAAATTTTATTCAAAAGAGTATACACAAATTATGCAATGTGGGCATATAAAATAAATTAAAATTAGGAATAATGAATCCTTTATGATAAGAATGATTAAATATCCTTCACATGATAGGTTTTCATATAATAAAAATTATCATCAAACTTAACAATAAGTGATTTGGACTCTACAAATAAAGAGACAACTTTATTTTGAAGTTTACCTATTGCATGCATCATAGACACTATATGGTTAGTAGGCATGGTTATGGTTTGGAAAGGTTACTTCATAGGTTCCATCTCATATTTCATACTAAACATGAGTACAAAATATTAATCAAAACCATTCCTATCATTTCATTACTTATAAACATTTTCATATTTCATGCCAATAGAGATATCATTGCATGGTTTGTAAATATCATCATATTTTATGTAAATAGAAGGATTGTTATCACATTTAATATCAATAGAAGGATGATCATCAAATTTCATATAAATATAGGGATTAACATCACATTTCATATCAATATAAGGATTATCAACACATTTCAATTCACCAGAAGAATTATTACATTTAGGAACATCCTTATTGAGTACAACATAATGAGAGGAAACATGTATATCATATATCCATTTTTATTGTATCATATTTCTTAATTGTGAGATTATAAGTATGAATATGTGTGCATGTTAATTAATTTTTAGTCTATTATTCTTATACATCATAAATATTGGAAATGAAAGGGGAGAGATAAATAATCTCTTGAATTATAGCATTAATTTGACTTGCTTTGTCCTCATTGCCATTTTTCAAAGATATATCACTACATAACAATCCTATACATCATCATGCATATAATAATAAAAAACATATTCACTACTTTCATTCACAAAATCATGTTCATAATTCACAAAATAAAAAATAGTTAGACACATAAGCATGAGTATCTACATCCAATTTTGTCCATTCATTGGTATAATCGTAATGCACAACATGGGTAGAAAATAATGAATCCATAGGATGAGTCATTATAGGTTTTTAATTATGTACACAAATGGATATTTTAAAAAATAAACTAGTTTTAAAATAAACACAATCACATGACCTACTCCTAGGATAGGGAAAACATACAAAACTAGTATTTGTAAATATTGGATAACATAATTAAAACCCTAATATAAATAGACTACTATGAAAGGGAAATAAAAAATATAATATGAAAATCAATCTATAATGGAATAAATTTGTGACCATAAGAAAAAAATATGGAATGTTAGGTAAAAAAATACTAAGGGTTTATAATATTAAATATAATGACTAGATTAACCAAAATGTTTTATTTATTTTCTGATTAAAGTAATATATATAAGATAAATTAATTGAAATTCATATTATGTAAAATAGGACATTAACCATACAAGTATTAATGTAAAAGAGAGATTGATATTTCACTTATTATTTTTTTAGTTAATAAAGAAAATATGGAATACATGAAATTAGATAATTGTTTGATTTATGTTTCTCACTTCCCTCATTATAGTTTTTAAAGATGTTCTGTATTAACAATATAAAAACACAAATTAGGAAATAGGGACTAAAAACCTATGTGGAAGTTACTAAAAAAGTTTAGATCCCTTCAAAGACCATTAATATTTAGGATCTACCAATATGATCTAGGTTTATTGTGTTAGCTTGTGTCACTTTATAGTACTAAGTTTGCACCTATGGACATCTCTTATTCATACATTTGCCTTCATCCTTACACATGGATATTTGTTTTCATTTTTTCCCTGCAAGCCCTAATTTCACTTTTGACACTAATATGACCTAAAACATAGTTTATAAAGTTGGGTTGGACTAATCTCAACCACTTGACATATAATATCTAAGTGTTTCCTACATTCCATTACTCTAAATAGGGATCAAACAACATGTAATTATACAACTAATGTGAGTAAGTGAAATATAATGTGAATGCAAGTCTAGATGTAATTTTTCATAGGTCCTCCTTTGGTAAAATCTTTCAATTGATGTGTGATACCATATTTTATTTCTTTATAAACCTACAAATCTATACTAAATCAAAATTATATATATATATATATATATATATATATATATATATATATATATATATATCTGTGTGTGTGTGTGTGTTTGTATGTCTTTTTATTTCAATCAATAGTTGTACTTAAAATTATCTAAGGGTATTTATATATAGTGTTGTCAAATTTGAAGTAGGGAACTATTGGCATGCACACGCTGACCCAACAAGACCAAAATAGATAAATAAACCAACCTAAATGGTATTATACTCAAAATATACATAAAATTTATGATAGGAAACTACTAAAAATATCATACTCTATTGGTAACTGGCATAGTCTGGGTTTAATATAGCTATCATGAACATACCAAAAAATTATATATGGAATAACTAAAACCCAATCTCATTTTGATAAACCCAATAATATAGAGAAATATTAGACACAAGATATGAAATCAGATGAATTATTAAAGTGAGTGTAATTCCAAGGCAAAAATGCAAATAATTTATCCATTCAAAATTGAGATTCTAACATGGAAAAAAATATACAAATAATGCTCATATAAAATTTGGTTATCTACAGTTTTTTGTCCTACATATAACTCATGTATACCATGAACATAATGTGCATAGAAAGTGGATATGTAACTAACCATATATATGAAAAATGACATCAAAAAATTGTGTACCATCAAATAAAACCATGTATATTACCTAGATTTGTATTTTCAATTATTTAAATGTTTTTTCACTTTTTTGAATGTTTGAATGTTTTTGTATATTTTAAAATTGATTAAATTATTTTATAATTTTTGAAATATTTATATAAAAGAATAACTTAGTTAATGAAGCAAGGGTAAGGTTTAAGGCTATGAAATATAATAATAGGAGGTTTGAACAACTAATAATATAGTTCAATGCATAATGCATCAAGTGAAATAGTAAAATAGTCTAAAGAAGGAAAGTGATATACCTTTTCTATATGTCAAAGTCCTGTCTTAAATGAGTATGTGAAATTTAATAGACTCATGCCCCTAGTAGAAAATAACCATTATGTATGAAAATTTCATATGACATGTAAGCATAAAATATATGTGATAATATAATCTCAATATGTGCCCTGAAGAATCTAAGTATAAATTATCAATATGGAGAGGTGGAAAAGTGGTATGTTGCATCAAGTAGTACCATGACTCATTAAATTTTTACTAAAATTAGACAATTGTAGAGGGTGATTTACAAAAGTGTCATCATTATATACTATTTTTTTAACTTATTGCTTGATTAATTTTATCTAAATAGTTTAAAACCATAAATATTCAAAGTATGTAAAATATGGAAATAAGCATACAAATAGAAATTTAAAAGGGTAGATTGATATTTCACTTATAATATTATAAAATGAAGAAGCATATGGAAAAGATATAATTATCTTAATCTAATTTTGTGTTTTTCATTTTATTTTATTTTATCCTTAAAAATGCTTTGTTTTTGGTATTAATTTCTCAAATTAGGAAATAAGACATAAACCTTGCATAGATGCTCCAGATTAAACATAAAACCCTACTATGATCATTAATATCCAACCCATACATGTAGTGTCCCAAATGAGTATGTAGGTCTATGATGCCTTCAATCACTAGGTTAACACTTGTATAATCCTCTTGATTATGTGTTTACCTTTGGTCTTGTAGATTGATTCCTATTTTATTTCTCCTTCCTTTGAAACTTAATCAAACTTTTAATCACATGATGACACTCAAGAAAGGATCAATATGTTGGGTTGAACACCACCAACCAATCCCCATTGAGTGACCAATGGTTTATTATGTTATAATACTTTGAAAAGGGTTTAGAATTCATGTAGTTATCCCCCTAAATGTGTGCACCATCATGATCAATAAATAATTCAATATAATGTTTGGTTTTTTTGACACATGGCACCTACAAATTTTACATGTGTGTTTATTCAAAATTAGATGTAGAATTACTATCTTAATTAATATTAAGATATGTATGAATTTGTGATAATGTCTAAAGAGAGTTATAATTTATTTCTCATTTTTGCTTGGAATTTATAAGATGGGTATAACCTTAGTATTGATCTATATTTATAATTAAATCTTCTATATTTCCTCTTATAAGTAACCTATTAAATGTGTCTATCCAAAACTAATGAAGATGCTTTAAATTTTGATAAATACTAATTAAGTTTTCTTTGACACTACTTACATAGGTCAATACCTATATGAGATCATTACTATCTGACTATTTCTAGTACTTCCTTGGGAGTGAAAATAAATGTTTTAAGGTATGAGGATACTCTAATTTGGATTTTTAAAGGTTATTTAATAGACTAAGGTAATCCTAAATATGTGTATCTAGTAATTTGGGTAAGCTAAAACAATAAAAAAGTAGATAGATAGGGGAAAGTGTTCATATGACTTAATGTGTATGGAAAGTCTAAGTATGTAAAAATGTGTCAAATTTAATGTTTCCAACATCTCTACCACCAAATTAAAGTGTCTAAAAATTACCCCCATTAATTATAGTATTTAAAATGATAGATTAGAAAGATAAAATAAGAAATTTGGTTCCTTTGATTAACCATACTTGGTGTCACATTAGATTCTACTCTAAAAACTCTTTAAGAATTAAATAATGGATTATGAGATTTATGACTTATATTTATAATTTTATATCCAACATAGATATATGCAAGCTGTATGATTAACAACTGTATGATTTATTTCATGATTAGTATTATGTTTGGATAGTTGTTGCATATGTCATACTATGTTTTATAATCATGATGATGGATTTAATTTTTAGGTTGTTTTCATTCCATAATTTATTTATGATACCCATTCATTTGATTTATGTGGTTGTAGTATTGTCCCAGACTCATAATCAGTATAGAAGGAGAGTATCATCAAAGAGGGAGGTGAAAATACCAATATTTTGGGTTAAAATACTTACACTAAACCCATGGACACACCACATATAGTTGCTTGATTGAAATGAATATTAATTGTAGTGGTTGTTTGGAAATGGATGAGACTTGTTGCATTTATGAGTTTAGTACTTATCATGATTTGATTGGCATAAAATTTGTGATGGTTGTATTGTTTTCATTAAAATCATTATAAGAACTTATTTTGTTTTTTAATGTTGATTTAATTATGATTTGTGAATGCATGAGTGTTATTGGCCTTGTTGGGTTATTTATTAATCATGTTTGATCTAGTCAAAATATGTCCTTATGATAACTTGTTACGGAGTCAAAAGAGGGTAATAACACCCCAAAATCAATTTAATAGGAATGGAATTAAAAACTTTGAATGTTTTTGTTGGCTATATTTTTTTCATATGGTAAAAAGTTGAAAGGAAAAAAAAATCAGGGTTTTGGGAGTTTTTAAATGCTAATGTTATGATATTTCATTGGTAATTGCCATGAAGTAAAAGGTAAATGAAGTTGGACTTTTTGTTTTTGTTTAGTTGATATTATTCGTGAGTTGGCCTCATCATTTTAGGATGATGATGTTTATTTTTCCAACATGACTAGATATAAATCTCTTTACTATGAGTTGAATAGTGGATGAAAAATAAACATCATCAAAATTTGCATGGATGAGGGTAAAATAATAAAAAAATAAGGTGATAAAGAAGGAAGAAAACATGACAGAGAGGAGAAAGAGATAGGAACTCGACAAGAAGGAGAAAGAAATTTCTATTTTGCTCACCTAGATGATACCCATTTTAAACTCAGGTTAGTTGGATTGAGCTTATCATATTTTTTATTAGTTATAAAATTAGTTGTAAATGGAAAATTATTTTTTGAAATGGGTTTTGATTTTGCCTATGTGAGTAAACTAGCAATTTTTGACAAAAAATGTGGGTTTTATGTATATCAACCTGTGGATGGAACCCATTTTCATCTAGAAGTTGATACACATATTTTAGGTGTGAATATATTAATAAAAACCTATATATGAGAATCCACACACACACACACCCACACACACACACACACACACACGTAAAAACTAGGTCTTTATAAGATGAATGAGCTGAATGATTTATTAGCTCCTAGTTATGTATAAATTTATTAATTATGACTCCTCAAAAACTATAAATGGAAATAGTTTTAAAAATATGTTCTATGTGAATGTTAGGTGAGTTTCATTATTAAAAGGAAAAATTTTATGCCTTAGGGTTATTCATGCATTCACTTCAAATTTAAACTCATACCATTTATTATCTTTAAGAAAATTATATAACCTGAACTATATTTGAACATTTTATAATATTTATCTTAGGTTCATTGGTGGTTGGGTTTTAGTATATATTTGTATATACAAATGAATTATAAGAAAGTCAATGTGTATATGCATTAACAATCCTATATTTTTTTATATGCCCACATGTATATGTGTGTGGAAAATATAGCAGACCTAGTTATAGATTTAATAAATGATGAAATTCATGTTTGAGTATGTAAATAGGTCTATAATTATTTGGTTGGAATATTTTGTGTAATATTAACACTAAACAATTATGTTTGTATATATAGATACAGGCTATATTGGGGGATGATGAGATAAATATACATGACATTATATATATATATATATATATATATATATATATATATATATATATATATATTTATATAAAAATTATGAGGATTATAATTAATTATGCGTATGCCAATGTGTTATCAATTAACATCAAGATCTAAACTATGACTTCATTATTCTCATTTTTGGCCATTAAAAATTGCAAGTTATATGGGAAGCATTGTAGACTTGTATAATATTTGTAAGGAGAATTTTTAATTAATATATATACTTAATAATCTATCTCAAAAATATTACTCCAACTATATGCATAACCAAATGTATGAGTACGTATATTTATATATAGATAATAGAGAGATTTTATTCACTTATGTATGCATATGTATTGAAAAAAAATGTATACTTGTCCCTTGTCATAGTACAAAGAAATGTAGGTAGAATAGGTAAAATTATGAGTTTGAGTTACTAAAATGACTGTGCATATTATGAGGTCAATTGTTTATAATTTATATGAGTTGAATAACAAACTTATGTATCTTTATTTACAATTTTATATATTTTTATATTTTTAATCATCCTTATTTACATATGAATAATAAGGTATAATAAGTAAAAACCTTGTATTAATGATATTTTCTCATACAATAGATAATGATGAAACAAGTATAGGAAAGATGGACAAAGGAAACTTCTAAATTAATTTTATTAATAATTATTTATAATATTTAATTGATTATATTGTTAGCTGAGTTCTATCATTAGATACATATGTATATGAATTATATTTACATGATATGTAGGAAAGGGACTTAGAATATTTTGATTTCTTATTCTAGTTTATTATACATATCCGGTCTTGAATACAATTCATTGGATAAAATTTTGAATGTCACTCTTGTGATTAAAGTGAATGGAAAAAATGAGATTTATGATTATGATTGTTAGTACTATATATAAATATGTGGGTTAAGTGTATGCCATAGTCTGTATTATTCTATTTTGAATCTTTAAATGAAAATTATTAGACTTTAGTTTTTGATAATAAGTGATAGTTATATTATAATGATAATATTAAACTCATATACTTATCCCCTAATATCTTATTCTAGTCATGATTCAATAGTAAAGAGTTTTATGTGAGTTTAATTAAATAAGTTTTTTAGATTTAATTTTTATAATGAAAATTTTGGACAAAGTAATATTATAGCTAAGACATTGTCATTCCACTATATTTTGTAGTTTACATGCTTATAGTGATGTAATTTAGACAAATTATTGGATTCCATGATCTATGTGACTATTGAATGTATTAGTGATTATACACATAGAAGTTCTGGTTGATTTCTTGATATCTTCATTGATCTTATCTACCCCTTTGTGAAGGGTAGGGCTAATCCCAATGGGGATGTGTGTGGGAGATAATTGGTATGTGGTTGGAGGTAAATAACTCAGATAATGCTCTCTCTTTGTCATCAATTTAAACCATTTGGGATCATACTCAGGTTATATCTATGGATCATTGAGTTGTTTGTGAAGTTGTTTTTTATACTATTGTATACATTGTATCGTATATTTGACTTTGTAATGAAATGTAATATATTGTAAAATATTATTTTATGAATTTTTGGCATAGTAAGGGTTGTGATACTTGTAATTAATTATGAATATTATGACATCAGTGGATGTAAGCTTATTTATGGTTGAAATATAAATTATATCAGTGTTTTTATTAAACATAATTATTTCTATTATACATTTAATGTAAGATATTCTTGTAATCTAATTTAGAATTTTTTGGAAACTAAATGAATCATATTTTTATCCATGTGTTAATACATTTATAAAATTAATTCTCACATGCATTTAGTATCATGTTTTATGCTTTTTGGATTCACAAGAGAAACACACAAGAAATAAAGTTATTTGGAAGCAATATTGTAATATTCATATTTTAAAAATGTAATACAATACTTTGACAATATAATTCATTTAAGAATGTAAAATAAATATAACAAGTACAAAGTGACAAAGGGATAAAATATAGCATATATTGTTTGATATTCTATTCTAGAATATGATAGTGATCATGAACCATCACAGGGCTACCCTAAATATATTGACCTTGATAATTTTATATTCTAACTATTTTTGTGTGCTAGATAGTTGTGTTAATCAAGGATAGTAATATTAATTCTAGTTTTCACTTCTAATATAGGTTTCCAATCAAGGATATGTTCTAAATTTGCATCAAGCCTTCATTATCACCTATGTAACTATTTTACAGCATTGGATATGTCTTATTGTGTGCATGATCTAGATAAAAATCAAATCCCTAGTTATTTTATAGTACACCTCCTATAACCCAGTAAATAGGGATTAGTACATGATTCAAGCTAACCCTAACAACCTTGTTTATTGCTAAGTGTTGCGTTTATATCCAATACTACAAATAGGGCCTCAAACTTGCATGTAATTCCACCTCCTAGGCATGTGTTTAAAATTGTAACAATGTGACTATATGATATTTCTCCTAGTAACTATTGCTAAAAGTAATGAAATAATATATTTGACCTTTTGAATGCTTCAGATAGTTGATTCAATTTTGTAGTGCTATTTGATAGCTTAAAATAAATAGTAATTTCAAATTAGATAGTTCCAAATCAAATTATTAGGGTTTGATAATTACAGTATAGCCTTTGTATATATAGGGACCTCTTTATTTTGAATTATGATATAGTGACATGCAAAAATATGACCATAGGATGGGAAAAGAAGAATAACAAAATGGTCACAAAGTGAAAGATATGGAAACAGATAAAAACATAAGCCTTGACAACTACATCATATTTGGACAATAACATTAATGTTGGTATCCTTAGTAGATGAAAATGTATAGGGGATAAAATGCATAAATTACAAAAAATAATGGGTAGGAATACCTATAATATATTGGATAAAGATTAATAAAATAATGTACAGGCCTAAGGGGCAAGTAAATCAAGTGAAATTAGATGAAACCGAAGAGGTCCATAAAAGACCATGTCACTAAATGTCTAATTCTTAATGAAAAGGTATATACACACAAGGAAAATATAAACATGTGTACTTATATCAAAATATGTGTTTACATTCCCTCACTTTAATCTATTAATACAAGAAAAACTAAAACTACTAGTTTAAAGGAAAAGAAAATGCATACTATGGTGTGGATAACACACCTTGTATTTTCTTGAGCTTTGTTTGAACCTTTAATTTGAACATTACCTTCAATAAAAAAATATGCCATAAAGTAATAAATTTATAAAATATTTAGGTAATAAAAATAAAAAATTTATCATAAATAAAGAGCATGGATAGAATACACCTGTGTATGTGTCATGTAGTGACGGTTCTAGAGTGCCAAAAACTAGAGAAGTAGATAAGGGGATTGTAAACTCATCGATTTTATGGATAAGAATATGAGTGAGATTATAAATGTTCAAGTGGGTTTCACCATGGTGGTTTTATACCTATTTTATGTATATTTTGGAGGTGTTCATGCCCCGAATCTAGAATACGAAGAGTGGTGCTTCAACCATCAAGAGTATTGTTTCTTGACCAACACAACTTGAGTGAAAAATATATGTATATGTATGTATAAATATAGGGTTAATGATGTAATAAATTACACCCAAAAAATTAGTGAGACTAGACTATTTAATCCCTCTAATAACACCAAAAATAAGAGCCAACTACTATAGATAGTTAAGGCTCAATACAATCCATAAAAGTTTGACTAGGGTATCAGTATTTAAAAGTATGTGATGTGGTAAAAGTCCATAAAAGAATTTTGAAATCTAGAATTGATTGGGATTTTGAAATATTAGGCACACATTACATTGCATATTAACTTTGGATATGTCTCATATGAAAATATGTATAACAAATGGTACCAATGTATGGAATTTTGATATAACTATGAATTTGAATAATATATTGTGTATTTTTTTCAATTTGGAAACTATGTAAGTGTGGAGAGCATGATTCCAAAGCATGGACCCGCTCCATATGTAAAAATATGAAAACTAAAATAAGTACTAATTTGGAGGATTTATTTCTAAAAACATGCCTCCACTATACTATGGAGGTGTTGAATAGTGAATAAGTGTGGAGACCATGCTTCTAAAACATGCCCCCACTAAATCTAAAAAATGTACAGACTATAGTCAATTATGTAGAATATGTTTATAAACATTCCTCTACTAAGATTATCCACCTTTTGGGAGGAGTTTATATAGTATCTTCTAGTCCTCTCCTCTCAAAATGAAAACTAATAATGTGCTTGATATAATTTACTTGTTGGATAAAAATTTGTAACATTATTTTTGGTAGTATTTAGAATCTAGTAGAATATTTTTGTGTAGAAATTTTTTTATAAATTTTTGGTAAAGTTTGAAAATTTACAAATTTTTTATAATAGGTAATATCTCATTTTTTGGATTCTAATGTAACTTTTATTTTTGAAACTGAACAACTGGTGCTGAATATATGCACATTTGAAGTTTGTGTAGAAGTTGTATATTAGATGAATTGAATAGAAATTTGAATTCATTTGCATTTATAATTTTTTTAAAATATGAGATTTGAGTTAGATAATAATCATGCCATATATAATATCCCCTCGTCTGATTTTATTTGATATACTCCATAAATTCCTAGCCAGCCAAGATTTTGTTGAGCTTGTAAGTAGTTTTGATTGCCAATTTACTAGTAATTTTAATTTTTTTTATTTTTTTTCATTTTGTGTGTAAGTTTTATATTTTTAGTGGGATGGAAGACACCTAATAAATTTATTGTATGATTTTATTGTTAATACTATGCTAGTGTCTAGCGTTAGATGCAAGTGTCTAATGTTTCTATCTTACATGGATGATAGCATTTGATGTTTGTGTCTTGCGTGAATGTTAGCATCCAATGATATTGTATTATTAATTTTGTTCATATTTAGCTATAATTTATTTTTTTATTTGCAATCAAATATAATTTATAATGAGTTTTCATTGGTGTATTCTTTATTGCAAAAAGATATACATATTTGAGAGTTTTAGCATGGTCGATATTATTATACCTTAGTAGAGATGGGTCTAGATGAAATGGACTAGGCCATTATAGATTAGGTAGGGTCAAGTCATGTGGACCATTTGGGATAGATTACCTATGATATACAACTCCCCATAGGCTTAGTTGATAGGTGAAACCTAGATACATGCACTTTATGACTCACCACAGGTAAGATGATAGTCATTTTAGAGGATGTGTATCATAATTTTAACTTCTAATGAGAGGTGAGAGAGTTTAGGTTGATGGATATGGAATACTAATTTATATTTATAATTATCATGTATATGTCATGTTGACCATTTTTGGCCCAACAGGCCAAAAATTGGTCCCCTTTTCCCCTGTTGTTCTGAGCCAGTACATTTTCTGGTTTTATACAAATCTTGGAAGTTTCTACGGACTCTACAGGAATTTCTACAGAATTTTTAGGCACTTATACAGACTCCACAATCATTTCTATGGACTCTATAGACATGGATTTCTATGGACTCAATAGTGAAGTTTTCTACAGACTCAGCAGGTAGAAGGTAAGTTCTGACACTTAGACACAAAATGGATCATTCCAAGTGCCCAAATAGAGGGCAATTTTGGGTTCAAGTGCCCTTGCAGAGGGCAGAGAACACTTCAAAGAGGCCATAGAGAAATCTAAAAAGGTAAGTTCTTTTAGAATTTTGTTTAAGGCAGTCGAAAGGTAAAGGCATAATTCCTTCAAACTTTTTGTCCGAAGGAATTCCTTCGGACAAAAATTCTGAAGGAATTTAGAAAGGTTGCAAATAAAAATCTCACAAAAGACCAAAGCAAAGAAATGAATTATTTTAGACTTTTTATCTGAAGGAATTCCTTCGAACAAAAAGTTTGAAGAAATTCGGAAGGAAAATAGCCACGAAAAAATTGGCCGTAGGAAAGTCTCCAGAAGAACGAGCAAGACAATTCTTGCAAACTTTTTGTCCATGGGAAAAAGTCTATAGAAAAGGCCAAAGCAAGAAAGCTGAAGAAGTCCAAGGGGTGACGGGCCCAAGGACATCAAAGTCGAGCACGATGAACTAGCCATTGTAAATTCAAACACAGTGACGGGCCTACAAACGTCAATTTTGCACCAAGAAAAGCAAGGGCGCAGAAGGTGCCAAGTGGCAATTGTGGAAGGCTTTGACATGTTTTATCTAAAATAAATGGAGCATGCCATGTGTCCCCTGCAAAGCTCAGCAAAAGCTGACAAGTGTCAACATCCATGGTCTCTCCCTTTTTGTCCCACAAGAACTGTGGTGGGCCCCAAATGAATTGATAAAGAGAGTAGAAGCTACCATGTGTCCTCTTATACAAGATATTCAAAGGGTTCCTAAAGCTTCTATGATTCAAGTAGATGATGCCACATATCCTACCTATTTCACAATAAAACACACCATGTGTCACTCATTGAAATCGGTAGAAAGTGGCCCAGGCAAGCACGAAGAACCCAAATAATGCAGTGACCCACCAAAGATAGCCTCGAGGGCTGAAGGAGCTAGAAAGAGACAAAACCAAGATGAGAAAAGGCAAGGAAAATACAAGACCATCCAAGTGGTGAATGGAGGTGAGTTATTGCCAGGTGGTCATAAAATGGTGTAAATAGTAAGCAATGCAGTTTGTTTTCTCTAATTTGTATTTATAAGCAGACAAGCCACGTAAATGCCTTGAAGGAAGTAGTCTATTTGTAGAAAAGAGGCATGGCCCATGATTTCACATTAACGTTGGAATGCCAAACTTAAAGTAGGAGCTGATAATCAAATGGCTTCCTCTTCCCAAGGCTCAGAACTCACATGGGCTAGGTTGTCAAGAGCACCAAAGTCTTATCCAAAAAGGTGCCAAGTTATCTTCTCCTCTTTCTATATATTGTAAACTTCTCATTTGAGAAAGATCCATTCTCTCAGCCTTAAGGCAAAGCTCTACCCAAAAATCTCTCGGGCTTGTAAGACAGGACTCTGCTAGATTTTTACCTTGAATCAAGACTTAGCATTTTTACCTCCATTTGGACTTGTACTCAAGCACATGTCTATGTTTTCTTTTTGTGTTAAGTCATTTCCTTTTATGCTTCTCATAGATTTATTCTAGCATGTCTAGTGCATTATGAGTTTCTCTTTTGCAGGTTTGCTAGAAGTGTCCCTAGAGGAGTGTAGGTGCATGTGAATAGGCTACCATAAGTGTGTCTAAGGACACCTCTAGTAGTTTCTTCCTCCCTGTATTTCCACAGGCCCCTAGCTCACTGATGTAGATGGATTTCTCATATCAAATGAAGTGTATGGGAACTTCTTCTTGGTGAAAAGTGTGTATTCAGGCTGGGTGGGTCATCATTTTGGTGTATCACCTTTTTTTTACTTTTAGGTTTAGGTTCTATTTTCAGCATCTCTCTCCCTTTTCATCCCCCCTTTTTTCATTTTATTTGTTAGCAGTAGGAGAATCTAGGACATAAAAGATACATCAAAGGGAGCTAGCCCTTATCTAGAGACTCTCTCCTCCAGCTTCACCAGTCCCACAGGCGAGAGGGGAGTTTCCATTTTGACATGTGGAAGGCAAGAGCTAGGCATCCTACCTTGAGTGCAATCCACTACGTCAATAGTTTTTAGCACACCTGGTGGGACCAACTAGGACAAGTTGTGTCTAAAGAGTTGAAGAATTTTTGGTGTGTTCTTCAACCAACCAGCCTTAGGAGGCTTTTTATCAACAACAATGGTGACTCCGAGTTGAATCAGCTGGTTAAGCAGCTTGGTGCCATCAAGAAAATCTTATTTCTTGTATGTATAATTCCTTTGCACAAAATCATGGGCCTTATATTCCTTCATATGATTTTAATCAAGCTTAGGGTTTTTATGGAATCACCTCAAGTATCCCTCCTAGTTGCCCTTCAACAAAAATGGAAAATTCCAATTTTGAGGTCCTTCAGCCTGATGGCACGCTCATGACTTAGAGGGAAATAGTGGAATCATGGGGCAGGAAAGAGGAGGAGAAAGGTTTTTCTCAAAACCTTGAAGAACTTGAAGCTACTCCTACCCATGATGATTCTTATGACCTTCAAGAAAGGCTCTTCCAAGAGGATATATCCAGAAGAATTATAGAGTTGGAATCCAGAGAGAGATTCCTCAGCCAATGTGTGATGGATGGTTCAAACCCAATGGCACATTCCATGTCTAAACACACCCCATCTACACACTTCCAAGAGAGCTATTAGGCCACACCTAACATAGATGAAGTGCTGGCCAAATGGAAAGAGGAGAATCATTTGATTCTAGCTTAAGGACTACCTCCTCTTCCACATGGTTTTTCCATTTCACCCCTTCTCAAGAAGGAACCTATTCTGTAGGAGGCAAGTGAGGAGCAGAAGATCCAATCTATAGTTTCTCTAGAGGCTATCATGAGTGACAACAAAGAAGAAATCATCATCAATGCTCCTTGTGAAGACCTCATCAGTAATGGAGAAGATATAGGGCATGCATACATGCAGATGTTTTAGCAATACGAAGAGGAACATAAGCATGGTGAGCTCTCTCCTCCTTTGTTTGATGAACTTCCTTGTTGTTTCGATGAGGAGGATGACTATGCCAAGGAGCCTGAGTTGGAGGAAGACCAGATGGATGCCTTTGAACATCTAAAAACTCTGGTCCTTGAGCAGGAGAAGGAAAGGCTAGTCTCCTTTGAGGAAAGCCTTGAAGAAGAGAGCTTTAAACAAAGAGGTGATGTTCTGTGGGATGAGAAATCAGTTTGTGATTCCTTTTCAAACATCACAATACTCACCCTTCTTCAAGAAAGTCGTAAGGGAATAGAGGATGAGTTTGACACGTTTTTCAATGAAGTAGAAGGGAACAAGTCAAACCATGATGCATTGCAAGGGGATCATGCACAACAAAGGGCTTATGGTGATGAGCCAACAGCCACAGATTTCTTGGTGAGACACACTAGCATGAAGGACCAGCATTCAACAAGCTTCCAATAATAAAAGGAATACATGTATGTTGGAAGCATGTTTGAATCTAATCCACTCGAATGCAAGCCAATCAAGGTGACAGGCAAGAGGAGCAGGTCACCAAATCTCCTTTTCATTCAGCCACTTGTCTGGCACCATAAGTTTCCTTACTAGAAGGGGACTTAATAATTTTTCCCTTTGATCCAGGAGGGAGGTATGTATTCCTAGTTAGTTGTATTAGTAGTTTTCTTTCAATTTTATTTCCTAGTTTCCCTAAGTCTAGTTTTCACAAGTAGTGTTTTTAGTCTTGTGTGTGTTTTCCCTTGTGTCTAGGGTAAAGAGCTTCATGATTGATTCTGGGATCTATCAAGGTGGTTTTTAACTCTTTCAAAACTACATTCTAACTCCATGCCCAATGGATTAGAAGGCAACTAGTCTCTAAGCATAGCAGGCATGCTTCCCCTGTGAGTCACCAATTTGTTGACCATTTTTGGCCCAATAGGACAAAAACTGGTCCCCTTTTCCCCTACTATTCTAAGCCAATACATTTTTTGGTTTTACACAAGTCTTGGAAGTTTCTATAGACTCTACAGGAATTTCTACAGACTCTGCAGGCACTTTTATGAACTCCACAAGCATTTCTATGGACTTTGCAAACATGGATTTCTACGGACTCAACAGTGAAGTTTTCTATGGACTCAGTAGGCAGAAGGCAAGTTCTGACACTTAGATGCAAAATTGATCATTCCAAATGCCCTTACAGAGGGTAGTTCTAGGTTTAAGTGCCATTACGGAGGGTAGAGAACACTTCAAAGAGGCCACAAAGAAAGCCGCAAAGGTAAGTTATTTCATAATTTTGTTTAAGGCAGTTGAAAGGCAAAGGCATAATTCCTTTAGACTTTTTGTCTGAAGGAATTCCTTCAAACAAAAAATCTAAAGGAATTTGGAAAGGCTGCAAACAAAAATCCCACAAAAGACCAAAGCAAAGAAACGAATTCTTTCAGACTTTTTGTCTAAAGGAATTCCTTCAGACAAAAAGTTTGAAGAAATTCGGAAGGAAAATAGCCACGAAAAAATAGGCCATGGGAAAGTCTCTAGAAGAACAAGCAAGACAATTCTTGCAAAATTTTTGTCTATGGGAAAAAGTCCATAGAAAATGCTGAAGCAAGAAATTCAAAGAATTCTAAGGGGTGACAGGCCCAAGGACGTCAAAGTCGAGCACGGTGAACTAGCCATTGGAAATTCAAACACAGTGATGGGCCCGCGAACATCAATTTTACACCAAGAAAAGTAAGGGTGTAAAAGGCACCAAGTGGAAACTATAGAAGGCTTTAACATGTTTTCTCTAAAAGAAGTGGATCATGCCAAATGTCCCCTGCAAAGCTTGGCATAAGCCGACAAGTGTCAACATTTGTGGTCTCTCCCTTTTTATCCCATGAGAATTGTGGTGGACCCTAAATGAATTGCTAAAGAGAGCAGAAGCCACCACATGTCCTCTTCCATAGGATCTTCAAAGGGTGCCTAAATCTTCTATGATTCAAGTGGATGCTTCCACATATCCTACCCATTTCATAGTGGAATGCGCCACGTGTCACTCATTGAAATCGGTAGAAAGTGGCCAAAGCAAGCAGGAAGAACCCAAGTAATGCAGCGACCTGTCAAAGATAGCCCTGAAGGCTGAAGGAGCCAAAAAGAGACAAAACTAAGATGAGACAAGGCAAGGAAAATATAAGACCATCTAAGTGGTGAATGGAGGTGAGTTATTGCCAGGTGGTCATCAAACAGCACAAATAGTAAGCGGTGTGGCTTTTTTTCTCCAGTTTGAATTTATAAGCAGACAAGCCATGTAAATGCCTTGAAAGAAGTATTATATTTTTAGAAAAGAGGCACATCCCATGCTTTCACATTAATCTTGGAATGCCAAAGTCAACGTAGGAGCCAATAATGAAACACCTTCCTCTTCCCAAGGCTCGAAACACACATGGGCCAGCTAGTCAAGAGTGTTAAAGTCTTGTCCAAAAAGGTGCCAAGTTCTCTTCTCCTCTTTCTATATATCTTAAACTTCTCATTTGAGAAAGATCCATTCTCTCAGCCTTAAGGCAAAGCTCTGCCCAAAAATCTCTCAAGCTTGTATGGTAGGACTCTGCTAGATTTTTACCTTGAATCAAGACTTAACATTTTTACCTCCATTTAGACTTGCACTCAAGCACATGTCTATGTTTTCTTTTTGTGTTAATTCATTTCCTTTTATGCTTCTCATAGATCAATTCCAGCATGTCTAGTGCATTATAAGTTTCTCTTTTGTAGGTTTTCCAGAAGTGTCCCTATAGGAGTGTAGGTGCCTATGAGTAGGCTGTCATAAGTGTGTTTGAGGACACCTCTGGTAGTTTCTTCCTCCCTGTATTTCCACGGACCCCTAGCTCACTGATGCAGAAGGATTTCTCGTATCAAATGAAGTGTATGGGCACTTCTTCTTGGTGAAAAGTGTATATTCAGGTTGGGTGGGTCATCATTTTGGTGTATCACCTTTTTTTTTACTTTTAGGTTTAGGTTTTATTTTTAGCAACTCTCTTCTTTTTCATCCCCCCCTTTTTTCATTTTATTTGTTAGCAGTAAGAGAATCCAGGACCTACAAGATACATCACAGGGAGTTAGCCCTTATCTAGAGACTCTCCCCTCTAACTTCACTGGTCACATAAGGGAGAAGGGAGTTTCCATTTTGATGTGTGGAAGCCAGGAGCTAGGTGCAATCCACTGTGTCAACATGTCACTAGTCATAGGGCTCTGTATATAGAGTTGAGTAGTATGATTTATTTTGATAGTATTATTAGAGTTGATTTTATATGGTTATGAATGTTTGTTTTCATTTTAATGGCATCATTTATGGTTTTGGAGGGTGGTATAGTTGGTATTTCATACCACATGTACCATGTAGTGTGGCATATTGAGCTTGATCAACCTAGATATTCATCTAGTTACACTAAACTAGCCTTATTATATAGTGATCTTTATAGGTTTGCACTGAAGAATCATGATGAAGGAATTAGAGATATGACTTTATTCCATTTTTGGGCCTATTAGCACATTATAGTGATATAACCAATCAGTGGTCCATTGCTTGGCTAGGATAATTTTTATATGTTTACCAAGTGATGGATATTTATGCATGGTAATGTACACATCATGATGGATTATTGTGCTACTTTGGATAGGTTTACCCCATATCAGATTGTATGGCATCCATACATGAATTTTTATAGATAGCCTAAGGATGGACATGAGTTTCAGAGGGTCCATATAACTATGTGGTTGGTTGATTAGTTTCTTGGTGTTTATGATTTTGTTTAGTATGAACATGTTTCATAGTAGTTTGGTATAGATCAAGGAGTTCCATTGACACCTTATCCCTATCATCAAACAACATAAAGTGAGCATATGATGCATGATAGGTTGACACCTATGACTATAGATCTATCTCCACATCTAGCTGATGAATGAGATCCCATGGTTCCCCTAGTTATAGGGGATGATGCGATATTGATTTAATAATTTTGAGAATAATTGGGGATTGACTCCTAATTTAGTTAAAGGATGTGAGTAGTAAAATTAGTAAATAAATAAATAATAATTAAGCTACTAATGTGTGTAAATTAATTGCAATTCAAAATTTTCTAAAAATAGTAATAAGGAGAAGAAAACAAACTTAGCTAGAAACTAATTGATCCAACTGAGATAGAGGTTGGAATTCACTATGTAAGACTAAGACACTATCATAAATTGAGATTTGAACTTAATTTTATGATTATACAAGATCACCAAAATTGGATAATTATGGCACTGACACTATAGTCCACCTATGTCACTATTGTCTTGAGGATTTAAGCTTTATAGGTTTTGTTTGATGTGTTTATATGACTCTATTTATGACATTTCAGTAGCTAGACTTATGTATAGCTCATTATAGAGCTAATTCTTTTTTAAAACCCTATCTTCCATTATGTTTTGACTAATTTTGAGAAATATTCGGCTTAGTGTGTGTAATATGCATTGGACATGAGTCACACCTCTTGTGTGGGCATGTTTCCTACATACCAATACTCCAAAGAGGGATCCAGCCATATGTAGCTATCCCACTTGATGTGCTTTGTGTAATTATGTATATGAAAATGTAGAATGCTAAAATGCATGTTCTTGAGATGGCTAGGGACTGGTGTAAGGATTTTAATGAGCTTATTTGTGTGTTCATTGGTTTTATGTAGAGAATAGGGAAGATTGCTTGAGTAGTCTTACTTGTATTCTTTCTTACTTAGTAATAATTACCAACCCTTTCCAAATTATCTTTAAATGGGATTTTATAGGGATCTATTGGCCATGGGTTGAATTTACTCATGTTAGGTTGACAAGGATAAGGATGGGGAACTAAAATAAATTGACCATTGGGGCCAAAAATGGACTTGGACAATAGCACCAAAAGTAGATAGGAGTGTCATTGGTGCTATAGTCCAAGTGTGGTGCTACTGTTTTGAGTAGATGGGACCTAGGGGGATTGATTCATCTTAGAAAGAGTAGTTTGGGTGAGATGGGGCCAATTTTGGAAGGCTATGAATGATTCAGAATCAATGAAAATAATCCTAAAAGGGTCATGAAATCAAGAAAGAGGGACCTAAGGGTTGGGTTTCATTAGCCACACTAGAGTTACCAATTTTTGGTCAGCATTTTACATGTCTACATTTGCCTCCCCTTTTTTCTAGTGATGTAGAAAATCAAAATACTAGGATAAAATAACAATAGAAAGTGTACCTAGACTTACCTATAAGGTTGATACTCATGAAGCTATATGATGCTAAGTGTGCATAGAGAGAGCATGCTATGAAGTATGAATCTACAATAAAAATAAAGAGTAGATCAGCTCTTTCTAGATACACTATAGCTAGAATAAGAATATAAAAAATTGGGTAAGAGAGAGGAAGAGAAAGGAATGAATACACCTCACTAGGTATACAAACTAATACAAAACTTGTTGTGATGTTGAGTAATGTTGGATTATGCTGAGTAATGCTAGAAGGTGTTTTACCAAGAATAATATCATGAATAAATTTGAGTGCTCAATTTCCTGAGAGTGGCACAAAAATGCAAAGGTTGGCCCTTTGGCTCCATCACCACCTACTAAGTGAAGCTATGTGGTCTTGTGTGTGTTGATCGATGTTTGGACTATGTATAATCCATCTAAATAGGTGGCTCAAGAATACAAAGGATGGATAATCATTTAGCTCCATCATTACCTCATAAAGTGAAGCTATGAACTGATACCAATATGAAATGTATGTCATATGAGATGTCTTCTAGAGCCCATGAATGTACTATGATCTAACAATGTTGTCATGGATAGCTAAATGTATGCTATTAACTAGGCCACTCTTGGCCACTTTGAAAGATAGAGATTAACTTTGTATGAAATCCACTTCATACTTTTGTACTAGGCTTGTATGAAAGCCACTCAAAAACTCAAGAACTTGGGAAGTTAGTCTTGTATTAAATCCACTCCAAAATTATTCCAACCACCTATAGATGAAATAAGGAATGCAACTACTAAGAATACTTGGGTAATGTTGAACTCAGAAAGAAAATACAACAAATGTGTCATGCACATTGCCCCCAATCACTATTGTCTAAAGTATGGATTCTAATCCAGAAGTTATGCCAACTACCATATCTAAAAATAGAAGTGAGAACCAATCATGTCATCCATGATGCCCCTATATCTAGATTCTTTGAGAAAAATTATAATAAAACTATTGAATCTAGTATAAACTGTAATTGACAAAACTATAATTGAGCTTATCTTTCTATCTATTTCTATAAAATATAGTTTTTTTGTTGTTTAGATAGGAGTGCTAAAAGTGGACAATAGTGGCACTGACACTATTGTACAAGTTGGGTGTTGTTGTTTAGGGTAAAATTTGGTAACTATTCTAGATTATTTACTATCTTTTTTTTCTAATTGGTTTGATGTCTAGTTATTGTTTTGGGTGTTTTAAAAATTGTTATTTTGATCATTAAGATATATAATCTCTATGACAAAACCCCTATTTGTTTTCCCCTCTTTTGAGGGTAGGAATGAAGACCCTACAGTGACTTCCCTCAAAAGAAAGATCCCTAAAAGTGTGTTATGCTACAAAGATACATGATATAGTAATGATAATTGATAAGATATCTCAAGATATAGCATGATTTGTATTGAGATATTATTAGATCAATAGGAGTATTCCTAGATAAATGTAACAATATAATTACATGTGCAATGTAATAAACTAGAAATGAAAGTGTAGTTAGTTGTTAGTTATTAGTTGGAGGGATAGAGCATGATGTCTATCATGGCATCCAAAAAAATCAATATAAATTCATGATGTGAATCATGTAATTTCAAACAATGAGAGGCAAACAATAAACATACAAGGGTGGCCAAGGGGCAAAGCAAACAAGTTACATGGGCACATGTCACTCAAACTAGAAAGCAAGCATACATTTACATACAACTGAAACAAGAAAAATTGGCATGAAATCCATAATTATATAGAGGAGTATAGGCAAAGGACATTGGTAAATGTCCTAAGGTACATGTGTGAATAGAATCAAAGGACATTGGTAAATATCCTAAGGCACATATAAGAGACAAAAAGGAACTAAGAAATGCAAACAATCTAGCTATGCTAAGCAAGAAAAGAAATAATTCAAGGAACTAGAAGTACAATCACATTTAAATAATCAAATCAAGAGAGAAATTATGCAAGACATATTAGTACGAGACTAGGTATATGTTAATAAATACACAAGTGTTATATAATAGTGAGTGTCGATAGAGTAATCTATGTGAACTAGTAAGTAATGTACATTAACATGATAACTAGAATGTGTGGTGTACGAATGACATAATCTAGATGGTGTAGTCATGTAGAAGATGCCCTCAGTGGGTATGTATATCTATGTTTGTCTTGATGTAGAATTAGGATGCCCCCTCAATGGGTAGAGTGAATAAATTACATAGATGGATGTCACTACACACACTCAAAATAAGATCAAGTGAAGCATGTTAATGCAGATAAATTGACAAACAATAAGCATAGAATAACAAATGGAAGTCTAGCATAGTAGTATAAATGTAAATCCTAGATAATTCATACAGTCTACATATTTTTAGTGTTTTTGACATATTTGAATGTTTTTGGGTTTTTTTTTTTTTGAAAATTTATATGTTTTTGAATTTTTGAAAGTTTTGAGCTACATACAATCAAGCATAAAAAAATATGTACAATTAAGCAAGGAAAGGATGATACTAAATGATGAGTCTCATGGGAGACTCCCTATCATGGTGTCTTATATCAAGGGGAATAATCATGATGTGATCATGAGGCATAATGGAATTTATGAGACTATGTCTCTCAAAGCTGTATATACTATAAATGCTCTAAAATATTTGAAGTAGAAACCAACTATGGGGTCCCCTTTTAACTCTAAGAATTGGATGAAACTTTAGGGCTCTTTAGGATCCATCTAGTATTAGGATAAGCTCTTTGATCATGTGTTCTATGAGGAGATGCATTATATCTCAATAATATTCCCTTGGGTGTGAACATTGTATCTAGAAGCTATCTAGAAACCTAAAGCTATGGAGGTGTACAAACTCACTACGTTGGTGATGGATGCCTCAACTATGTCTGAATCAGAACTGGAGGAGGAACTATAACTAGTGGAGAAACTAAAATTAGAGGTTGAATTAAAATTGGTGACTATATTATAGAAGATGGATCTAAAATGGGGAGTGGTAACTCATATATAACTCCACCAACTAAAATAACCTAATTAACATTAATAAACTTTATGCATTTGTGAATTGTAGAAGTAACTACTCAATGTTTTTGAATCCATGGTTAACCAAATAATATATCAAAAAATCTTACACTAGGAACAATAGTGAATGGTGTGGCCAAATGTGTTGGACCCACCTATAGAGGAATTACAATCTCACCTAATGGACTCTATATATTCTAATTGAATCCTCTAATAATTATGTCTATCAATGTAATATCCTACTTTGAATATCCCAAATGATATAATAATGCCATAGTGTACATGTTCACAATAGATCTATTGTCTATGAGAACACTATGAATAAAATGTTTATGAATGTGATCTCTAATAAAGAGTGCATGATAATATGTATCATCCTTAATGATCTCCTACTATAAAAAGGAGATGTAAGTTTTAGTTAAAACTCTAGAATTGTATACACCAATCATGTTGCAAAAAGGATGTAACTCAACTAAAAGTACCCTATATGCATCTAGTGGGGGATGTGTATGATATGCATGATGAACCCTTGATGTATACCCTATCTCTTATTTGGAATGTTGTGGAAAAGGATTTGAAAATATTTTCAATGTTTTATCTTATGTTGTCTTCACTTGAGGAGGCTCAACTAAAGTGACAAGATCAATATGATTTGCATCTATTAAATCCTATATCTTGTGTCTCAAACTAATGCATTTATTTGGTGTATGTCTTTGTGCCCTATAAAACTCACAAAATGCATGATGATCATATCCCCATGGAAGAGGATTTGTTGGTTAAACTTCCTAAATAGGAAGAAGAGATATGATGTTACATTCCGATAGCTACTGTAAAACTCTACCTTGAAAAAATGGTAGATTGGTAATTATATGCTAAGGAGGTACTAATAAAACCACTCATTGAGGGGGCTCTAAAGTTGAATTAACTATAAGCTGATTCTAACTCTTGTTATCATTGATCTTGAATTTATACGGGACTTGTTATTACTCTTGTTTATTATTTATGAGATACTTGTGTACTTGAGTTTGCCCATTGAAATTAACTTGACTTCTTTTTCCTTTAGCATGTGACATAATTTAGTGAAGAGAATATTTTGAACATAATTGATTCATGCAAAGTTGGTAGCAGAATTTGTTTGAATAGATCCTATAAGTATTGATTAGCTATGGGGCTAGTCATCTTAGCCAAAATAGTCTTATATCAAGAACATATTCTATAACATGCTCATTTGACCTTTGTTTTTGTTATATAACTTGAGCATATGAAACCTTATCATCAATATTAATGTTGAAATGAGTTAGGAAAATGTTAGCTAAAGGATTGAATGCATTGATCAGCTAATTTGATAGACTATAGAACCATTGTAAGGTATAATCCTTCAAGATCCATGGAAATATCTTGGTAAGTAACCAATCATTAGTTACATAGTCCAACCATTCTGCATAAAAGGCTCTAAAATGTGTCTCTGGATCACCCTTGCCATCATCTAGAGTCATTTTAGGTTGAATAAAACCTTGTGGTAAAGGTGTAGAAATAATGTGACATGCCAATGGTATATTTAGTAGATAAAAATAATCCAAAGCTTGCATAGGTCTAGAGGCACCTTGCTCAAGATGTAGCACCTTTGAAGAGATTTTATCTCTTGCATAAGGGCTACCACATCAAGAGACAAAGATGTACTAGCTATAACTGGTGACATAGGGGTAGGTTGGGCTGCTATAGGGGGTTTTTGAGACATAGGTTCCCATATGGTGTCATTTGCAACTAGTTGTTTTGAAAGAATGGAAGTTTCAACTTGCTTAGCCTTTTTAATTTCCATGATAGATTGCAAGAAAAGAGTATGATATCAAGGTTAGTCTTGGAGTCTTTCTCAAAAACTTTGTAGGATCAAATCTTTGTTGAGGATAAATTCATTATCAACAATTGGTGGAAGTGGATCAGTAGTCCAATGTGGTGGAGCATGAGAATTTATGTGTACATCATCATTGTTATTTTCATACTATTGATTATCAGAGTTATATTTATTGAAATTAGTGTATTTTGGATGTGTAGAATCTATAATAAGAACCTAAGTTGGCTATTTATCCATGGTATATGGCCAAGTTACAAGAATCTAGGAAAATTCAAGAGGATTTCCATTAAGTCTTACACTTTATCTTGAAGGAAGAGATGCAAGGAACTTAGGTGGCATAAGGAAAAAAACTTGGATGATAGTAGAAAAGATTAAACAGATGCAATCCAAACAAAGAATTGGAATATGCAAGATGAAACTCACAAACACAAAAGTTAATACCTCAATAAGAAAATAAGAACTAGTATATGCAACTAGGGTTTTGAAACATGATTATTTGAGAAATTTACTATGAAATTTTGAAATTTTCTTGATTTTAATATGTTAGTAAAAATTTAGAAAATGATTGGAAAAATACTAGAAAAAATATTGGGACCTAGTATATGTAACTAGGGTTTTAAAAAATGATTATTTGAGAAATTTAATATAAAAATTTAAAATTTTAATGGATTTTGTGATTTAAATATGCTAGTAAAAATTCAAAAAATGATTGGAAAATTACTATAAAAAATACTAGGACCTAGTATAGGCAACTAGGGTTTGAAGGTTCATTTTAAAATTTACTACTAAATTTTAAAATTTGAAATGAATTTTTTATTTAAATATTCAAGTAAATTTTTTGAAACTTATAATAAAAATTAGTAGGAATTTTACCCTAGGGTTCCTAGGCTTTTATGCAAAAATGAAGTAAGTCAGGTTCACCAAATGATTTAACAATTTTAAGAATAATTTGTGTTTTATTCCTAATTTGGTTAAAGGCTCTGAATAATAAAATCAATAAATAAATAGATAATAATTAAGCTACTAATTTGTGTAAATTAATTTCAATTCAAAATTTTCTAAAAATAATAATGAGAAAAAAACTTACCTAGAAATTGATTGATTCAACTGAGACAAAGGCTAGAATTCACTATGTAGGATTGAAACACTATCACCAACTAAGATCTAAACTTTGTTTTGTGATTGGATAGGAGCATTAGAATTTAATAGTAGTGGTACCAATGCTATATTACACATCTTACAATATTTTCCTAAGGATTTGAGCTTTTTAGGTTTTGTTTGTTGTGTCTGTATGACCCTATCTGTAAAGTTTTTGCAATTATAAGTCTTTATAGATCATTTTAGAGTAGATTCTTTCTTAAAAACCTATCTTTCATTGTGTTTTGACCAATTTTTATCAAGAGGGGGGGTTAGTGTGTTTAAGATTCACTATATGTGCTTCACACCCTGTGTGTGGGCACAATGCCCACATACTAATGCTCCAAAAAGGGATCAAGCCATATGTAGTTCTCCCACTTGATGTGTTTTATGCAATTATGTATATGAAAATGTAGAATAAAAAATTGGATGTGCTTAATATGGCTAGGTATTAGTGTAAGGATTTGAATGAGCTTGTAAGTATGATAGTTAGTTATATGTAGAGAATAGGGAAGACTTCTTGAGTAGTCTTGCTTGTATTCTTGATTGCTTAGTGATAATTGCCAACCCTTTCCAAATGATCTTTAAATGGGATTCTATAGGGATCTATTAGTCATGGGCTAAATGTTCTCATGTTAGGATGATAAGGATAAGGATGGGGAATTAGAATAAATTGACCATTGGGGCTAAAAATGGACTTGAAAATTAACACCGAAAGTAGATAGGAGTGGCACCAATGTTATATTCCAAGTTTGGCACTACTATCCTAAGTACATGGCACATGGGGGGATTGATTTTTATTGGAAAGAATAGTTTGGGTGAGTTGAGACCAAGTATAGAAGGATATAAATGACTATAAATTAGTGAAAATAAGCCTAAGAGGGTCATGAAAGTAAGCAAGAGGGAACTAAGGGTTAGGTGTCATTATCCACACTCAAGTTACCAATTTTTGCATTTTATATGACTACCTATATGTATAAATGGATATGTGTAATGGTGAGTTGTATCCTAGTGGACATTATTGTTTCTTATTGTTGTTTCCCCCAAGTACCATTCCTATGGAACAAGGGAATGCAAGAGGAGAGATAGGTAGGGAGGTAAGAAAAGATGATCCTATGGAATCAACACTAGTAGATGAGATAGACATTAGGGCCACATGTGAGTATATCAAAGGTTTTAAATTTGTAATTTTATTTGGTTTTAATATTATATAAAGCATTTGATTTCATATATGTAGATAACTAGTATCATATAGTTGATGTATATATGCAATCAAGAGTGGGAGACAATGGTGGACTAGGTAACTCATGACCTAACATGCAATGCGCCCATGGATATATCCAAATATGGACTTATTAAGGGGTTTGTTGACATTATAATTATCCATACACCTTTATTTGATCCATTAGTGAGGGTTGTGGTAGCATACCTTACTACAACCACTAAGTATGAAGAGGTGTGTGTTGAGTTGGATAGACATTACATCCCATAGCAAAGTGTCATATCGATCATGAAAATTTTTATTGATAATTATGACACTTTGTGGTGGCATCACAAATATATAATGCAATAGTTAAGATATTTTGAGGATATGGTACATGTGCCATCTCATGCATGCAAGACTTGATTAGATCTCAATGCATTAACATCAAGAGGTGCTAGGTTCATGGATATTAATAATGATGAGTACACACCTAGGATATGTCCAAAACATATATCATTGATATGTTTATTTTTATAAAAATTATATCAATATATATGACATTCCTCACATGATTTTATTTGGTTTCAAATGGATTTGTACTATTTAATTCTTTATTTCTCATTATAGAGTTTTAATTGCATTTTTTTGTATATTAAGATTTGGTAAATTGTGTAATGAATATGTTCATTTTTGAAATTCTTATATTATATTAGTATTAAATAAATTACTGTATATACTAAGATCTATATGGAAATAAGAAAGCAAGACTGTAATGATCATGTGGCAATAGCACTATTGATTTTAATTTTGTAACTACCTCTAAAGTATATGAAGCAATGTTTTATGAATTTGTATATATCTTTTTAGGTTCCCATATCTACTATGTATATTCACCTTCTCCTTATGTCTCTTTATGAAGGACCTAATCAACAAATTATTCCTTGGTAGGATCATTGTGGGATAGATCAAACCTATGAGAGAGTCCACTAGGAGAAGGATTTCTATTAGTGGTCATCTTCTATGAAAGTTGATGGACCATGTGTTCCTCACAAGGAGCATCATGGGATAGATCAACCATCTTAAATGAGCTTATATTAGAATTATTTTGAATATGTCTAGATATGTCTTTTTTATATGTAATGATTCCTTGATTAGATAACTTATAATCTTTTGTTCAGGATCAAAACACTCATTATATTGATGCCCATTAATACCAAGGTAAGTACAGAAGTGTTGTCCTTTTTCCTTATTAAATTAGTGTGGAGGTAATGTGAGTTAGGAGGGAGTGTGATCATTTTTTTATCCCTCATTTGGTTTATATCGATACCAATCAAACTGAAGATATTACCATTTGGTAGAGGTATATGGTCTAACTATAGGAGATACTATGTAAGTACGTTCCTTTCCTTTGTTTAACATATTTATCATTTGTATTTTTACATATGTTATTGGTTTCTGAAGAAGGTGGTTGAATTGATTTATGATCTTGTGTGACTTGTTTATTTATTTTTAAAACATGACTCTTATTGTGTTTTATTTCTAGTAAAGAGACTGCTAACTTGGTTTGATTATTCATTAGAACACATGCATATTTGTGTGTATCCCAATATAATATCTCAAATGAAGCAAATGGATTATTTAATGATAAATATAAATTATACTTCCAAATATGAGGATGATTTAAGTTAAATAATACAAATCATCCTTAAATCAAATTACATAGTCTTATATAGATTCATTTTCTATTTATATAAATGTTCTAATGGTAACTTAGGTAAGATATAACGATGAAAATGTCATATAAAAACATATTCAAGTGTTTTGAAAGTTGATAATGAACCATTTACAAGACTATAAAACCAATCAAGAGTAAATTAGGTTAATATATTATGAAAATCCTCTAAGAAAAATCTTTCATTTTGTGATCAATGTTCAAAGGAATGTACATATTGTTGCAAATGAATAGTAGGGTCCCATTGACTATTGAAGGAGGAGAATTAAGGCATAATAAATTTCATAGGATAAGGATGATCAAATAAATTCATAGAAATAGGTTGATTTGTTAATGTATTCTACTCAATAATAGCCTCATAAAAATAAATTTTTAGTTTAAGATTTTTGAATTATTGTTACAAATATCCCATAGTAGTCATGATAGCCAACATATCATAAGAAGACGTTGAAGTTTTTGCTAGTGGTTGTAAATTACCATGCACATGGAACATAGGTATAATTGAATATTTTTCACTATCAAGTGGTGAATCAACACAAATTTTTGTTTCATGTTGTAAAGAAGTATTTATGGTTAAAGAGGTGATTATATCATGTTTGATTTAATGAAGGTTGGTACTATTGTCATTAAAAATATCTTGGAATTGAATATGATTTATGGGAGGGGAGGGTAATTTTCACTTGTAATAATTTTCTATTTTGTATCAAAAAATTTAATGGATGGAATGGAATAAATAATTTTATAATTCATTTACAACATCATGAGGGAAGAATGCAATGTTTAATTTTAGTTTTACTTTTTAAAGGAGGGAGAGAATATGCAATGTTGGTTTTAATTCTCTGTCTTACATGAATTGATATTTTTAAATTATATATGAAATATACTTTGGATTTTTGAGCATCATTCATGTTGTTGAGGCTTGGAAATGATTTTGTCATTAATGTCAAAGGTTCTTACGAAAGGTGTTCATGAGGTTATTGAAGAATGTAGCCATGAGAGAGAATATTGATTAGTGTTGCAATTATTTTAAGAGTGTAAAAAATTATTAATATATGTTATTATTATTGAGTGAGTGATGTTTATATCAACATGGAAGGTCCTTATTATCAAATTTTTCAAATTCTTGAGCTTAGTAAGTGTCTTAAGCAGGTATGTGCATAGGATGACTATTCTTGTGCATGAAGGGTCATAACGACATGGTGAGATGAATGAAAAAATGCATGAGAAGTTGTATGAGGCTGTTTTATATTTTATATGAGGAATTATAAAACTCATGTGAGTCTCAAGGTGAGATTACAAGGGTAAGACCTATAGGTCAAGTCTGCAACTAGACCTCTTTTAGACCCTGCTTGGCCTAATGAGACATTGTGATATTTTTTCAAGCCATATGAAGGATGTATGGAATTATTTAATCATGTATGAGGTTTCTTGAGTATGTAAGTGAAGTGGATAACACATGGAAAGAGGCATGAAGGTTAGTCTCAAGGCCTCATATGATTTGAAGGTCAAGGAAGAAGTAAACAAAAAGAGAAAGAGTATCACCTAATAGGGTATGAAGTTCCTTTTCCAAATAAATTATGGAAAATTGTGTGTTTTTATATGTATTATATGTTTTTTAAATCATGTTCACAAATTTTGAGGTCATGTTTTACAATAAAAATCATAAAAAGTGGTTTTGAGGTCTCTTGAGGACATAGTATGAAGACATGTAAACTTGAGAAGGAATTTTAGGTGTTAATTGGCATGTGTAAAATATAAATTATAACATTAGTTATTAATTATATATGGGTAAGGTTCTTATCTAAGATCTCTAGGATTTATTTTTGAAAATAATGGGTAGTCCTTTATGAACAATCATTAACACTAAAAATAGTGTTAACTATATCTAAAACCCTAAAAAGGACTCAATGTTGAATATTTTTATTAAAACATAAAATAATGATCTAAAATGACTATAAAAACTATTATATCCTATATTCAACTCTCCCAGGCACGTCTAGGTGTGATTGAGTTTTTAGGTGTGTGAGTAAACCTATAATAAAGTTCTAGTTTATCAAAGATTTATTATAGTAATCAAAGTTGACCAAGTTAAAGAATATAAATGATTGGATGGATAAGTTTTATACTTTTATTTTATTTCCACGGTGGTGTTTTGATAGGTTATATCACTCAAGAGTTCTAAACTAGTTATCCAATTTGGCCAGTCAGTAACAAGGCTAATGGTAGAAATAATGAGAAACCCAGGCAACAATGAGAAGACAATTAAGGATGTGTTATAATTAAATAAGTATTAAACCAAGTTAATTTATATTATTTTAATAAATTTTAAGAAATGATCATGTTTTGTATAAGTTTTGGAGGTTAGTGGCTATAGTGAAAAGGTTGCTCATAAGATGACTTGTCTGACTCAATGAGGTATGTGTACAATGATGTTATGAGATTGGTCTACAAGATCAATATTTTCCACTTTAACATGTTATATTTATATATAATAATTTCCTAATTATTCATAATATCATATACATGAATTATAAGGCTCTGAAATTGGTCATACAAGTGTTGAAGGTCATTGTCACCATGACTAGTCTTTGAGAAAAATAGGTAGTTCTAAGTGAGAAAGTTACAGGAGTGTTTTTGAGCCATTATACCCTAAGTAATGAAATATATTTATTATTATTAAATTTTTAAGGTATTTTTGGTTTTTTTTATATGTTTTATTTTCATGTTTGTGTGGCCAAACTTTGTGTTATCTTCAGTTGTTCATGATAGATGTTTTTGTATATGTGAAGGCCTAAAGTAAATAATACTAATGATGTGATTCAAGTGGTGATTGGAACTAAAAGGTGTCATGAAAATAATATTATCTTAGTATGGATATAATAATTTTTTATTCCATGTATGAAATTTTAAATTTCTCCAAGAATATCAAAGGTTAAGGTGTACTAATGAAGGCCTAATTGAATTAGGTCTCCTTAAAGCCTAAAGAAGGATTTGGTCCATTTGAGCTATGGATGACATAATGTAATTATTTATTATTTTTTGTGGAATTTTTTAATGAATATTATGTTGAATATCTAAGTGGTAATGTATGTCTGTCCTAAAAAGAGGTGTATGAGTAAGAGCCTAGTATAAGAACAAGGCCTAATAGGCATAATTACCTAGTTAGACAATGAGCAAGTGAAAGATAATGATATGACACTTTTAAGAGCTTAAGGAGGTATTATAATCCATAAAAAATTCATATAAAAACTATCATGAAGATATAAAATGGGTATTGTAGATTACTATAAATGTCATATGACTTAATATGTCTTGAAGAGACATATTCTAATTGAGGATGAAGAAGTAAATCTTGGCAAAGATTTACCGCACACCCTAATGAGTCTTCCTCGGGAAGACAGTCTTGATTTCTTCACAGAAGGCACAGTAACTCTCTACAGAGGTGGACGTTGGCCTCCGCCCAAAGGTGTTCATCGACATGCTGCCAGACTTGTACAATATTTTTCAACAGCCTACGAGAACCCCTCAAATGAATTCAAGCAACGCAATTATATTGCAAGGTTCAATTCTCACTTCTCTGAGAATTTTGATGATCTATGTAGAGACATGCTGTCTATAAAAGACACTGTACAGAATATACAAAATAAAGTTGATTCTTTAGATTCTAAGTTAGATAGCTTAGAAGATAGTCTTAGTTGGTTATCAAAGGAAGATCAAAAGGCTGAATCGTCTTCCAGACCTTTTTGCTCAGTTTCTTTTGGCCCTCCTTTCAAAACTATACCAAAGACTCCTAAGTCACCAAGCCATTCTTTAATGCAGCGTACCCATATCCATCTGCAGCCCTGGTATCTCAATATAGATGATCTGTTGGACCCAATGAATGAAATAGCTACCTGGTGTAATACCATGCGTGTTCTAGCTGTCCAATCTCATCTTGATCAAGCAGGTAATACCAGTTTTGCTGTAAAGTATCTATGGGGTATCACTAATCTCTGGTGGGATTCTATCCCAATAGCACGACAACATGAGCTTGTTCATAATCAGCCAGATTCTCTTGCTGCCTTATATAGATTACTAATTGATGAGTTTGCTCCTCCTGTCGGGAATAGACAGCCTGAAGCTAAAAAGTGGTTGATGAAAATGGAGCTATGTGATCTTAAACAGTTTGAGGCTTTTGCTAAGCAATTCCGTAAGCTTGCCTAGGAATGAAAATCCTCTGCATCTACTGAAGTCAAGTTAAAATTTCTGCATGCTATGCCATATAACCTTATAGATCCCGTATTGTCTTATATCGATCTCAAAGGTCTTGCCATTGAAGAACTTGCTTTATCTGACGTTATTGATTTTACACAGCAGAATATCATGATGTTAGTCTCTGAGACTAAATCTATGCAGAAGCTCAGCAAGCATCAAAAGATTGGTATCAGATCCCGTCTACTGACGCGATAAAAAGATTGGTATCAGAGCCATATTGAAGATTTTTCAGTTTATACTGTAAGTTGTTATTGTTTTCCTATTTCGTGGACCAGATCTTTTGAGTTCTTTGCTCTGCAAATTTCTTTGGGAAGCTATTGCATCGAGTCTTAGGCCGTTTACCCATATTGTCATAGGCCGTTTTATCTCTGCATATCTTTTTCCCTGACCAGAAATTTCTCGCACTCCAGAACCCAAATCTCCCCACAATGGAATTTGGAAAAGTACCTTCTACAGCTACCGTAGAACTGATAAACGAATCTGAATTAGAGGGAATGTATGAGTTGCCACCATTCATCCCTGACCAAATATCAGACTGTCCTGACATTGAAGTCACAGACACAGATCTTGAAAAAGAAACCAGTATGTTCAAGCCACCGGCTTTAAAGGCTTCTAGTGTTTACAAACAATCTGAATTAGTTAAATCTAAGTTTCTTTATACATCTACCTATATGTCTTTTGTCAAACCAAGAATCAAATCACTTGAGCTCGTTCTCAGTTATCAGCCCAAAAAGACCTTTCAGACAAATCTACTTCCACTTTTACCTGAGAAAGAAATAACCTATATTAGATCTCATAGTGATGTCAAATTTGTTCATTTTGGTTTGATCAGAATATATATCTCGCCATTAATCCCTGCAAATATCAAGCCAGTCTTGTATTTAGCATTATGTGACCGTCGCCAAGTCAGCTTCCAGCACTCCTGCCAATTATCTAGCCTTGGACGACTAAATGATAATGGTGTTATTTGTTTTGAGTTTTGTCCTAACCTTTCTGTTGCAGTCCGCGACAAAGGTTGTAAAGAAGTAAAGCATGGATCATTAGATTGTTGGGGTTTATTCTCTTCTTTGTATGGTCTTAACATGTTTGGTGAATTCCATTATGCTTCAGTTAACATCTCTGTCCTGTATAGCATGACCAATACAAACCACCCCAAGATTTTAGAAAATCTGCCTTATGCCAGACGACTCAGTGGCACAGTCCAACTGCAAAAGGGACATATAGAAACTGTCGAAGTTCCTCCTGAATGGAAACTCGACTGGTTGAAACATGTTTCTCCCAAGCTAAAAGGCCAAGCTACTATCCATCACAGTGATGGCAGATCGATTAATATTTTGCCTAGATCCTTATCCATGCAGACTAACCTTTCCCCTTCTCGACCATCTACATCCTCATCCCGTAGATCAGTCAAAATAGGTCATATTCTAATTGAGGATGAAGAAGTAAATCTTGGCAAAGATTTACCGCACACCCTAATGATTCTTCCTCGGGAAGACAGTCTTGATTTCTTCACAGAAGGCACAGTAACTCTCTACAGAGGTGGACGTTGGCCTCCACCCAAAGGTGTTCATCGACATGCTGCCGGACTTGTACAATATTTTTCAACAGCCTACAAGAACCCCTCAAATGAATTCAAGCAACGCAATTATATTACAAGGTTTAATTCTCACTTCTCTGAGAATTTTGATGATCTATGTAGAGACATGCTGTCTATAAAAGACACTGTACAGAATATACAAAAGAAAGTTGATTCTTTAGATTCTAAGTTAGATAGCTTAGAAGATAGTCTTAGTTGGTTATCAAAGGAAGATCAAAAGGCTGAATCGTCTTCCAGACCTTTTTGCTTAGTTTCTTTTGGCCCTCCTTTCAAAACTATACCAAAGACTCCTAAGTCACCAAGCCATTCTTTAATGCAGCGTACCCATATCCATCTGCAGCCCTGGTATCTCAATATAGATGATCTGTTGGACCCAATGAATGAAATAGCTACCTGGTGTAATACCATGCGTGTTCTAGTTGTCCAATCTCATCTTGATCAAGCAGGTACTACCAGTTTTGCTGTAAAGTATCTATGGGGTATCACTAATCTCTGGTGGGATTCTATCCCAATAGCACGACAACATGAGCTTGTTCATAATCAGCCAGATTCTCTTGCTGCCTTATATAGATTACTAATTGATGAGTTTTCTCCTCCTGTCGGGAACCGACAGCTTGAAGCTAAAAAGTGGTTGATGAAAATGGAGCTATGTGATCTTAAACAGTTTGAGGCTTTTGCTAAGCAATTCCGTAAGCTTGCCTATGAATGCAAATCCTCTGCATCTACTGAAGTCAAGTTAAAATTTCTGCATGCTATGCCATATAACCTTATAGATCGCGTATTGTCTTATATCGATCTCAAAGGTCTTGCCATTGAAGAACTTGCTTTATCTGACGTTATTGATTTTACACAGCAGAATATCATGATGTTAGTCTCTGAGACTAAATCTATGCAGAAGCTCAGCAAGCATCAAGCAGCCTCCATTGCTCTCATTTTCCCTGAAACAGCCCCTTATGGCTGTCGCCCCTATGTCCAACCACGACGGCACCAGAAGCAGTGACGCCGGCAATTATCCTATAAGCGCTGCTCTTTTCCCAAGAAGCATTCCTATGCTCCTCCTCACCGTTTCTTGAAGAAACGCCACACTCCCAGACCTCAGTCGCATAAGCCCATTTGCTATATCTGCCGCAAACCTGGTCATATTGCTCCCAACTGCTCGTGCAAAAATCTAGCCGTCAAAGCTGTATTTTCCTCCAACGCAGCAGCGTGGTGGGATGTTATAGATGCCGACGAAGATCTATATTTGCAAGAAGACATTTATGAACCAGTGCTTGAAGATCTTCCAGATGAAGCATCGGATGAAGAAGATGCAGCAGAACTCGACTCTCTAGCAGACGATCTAGAACAACCAATGACAAACATGCAGAGAGGATCACGACCTTATCGGTCTAGAGGCTACAATCCTTCATATGAAGCCTATGGTCCCTGGTCTAGAGCACATCAAGAAGTTCCAAAAAGACCAGAACGCCCTAGGGGACGAGGCAACCAACGAGGAGAATCATCCAGAGGGAGACAGCCCTCTCAGCCATGACAACCACCAACAGTGCACAGACCACAACATCCTCCTGTGCATTTTTTGAGCCAATTTAAGCCAAGTGATTCGTGGATTAAAAATAAGTTCACTTGCAGAGAGCCACCAAAGGAAATCAGAGAACCTATTTGGGAACAGATAATGCCTGCTGAAGAACCTGTCCTTGCAGTAGATCCCAGATGGGATGATGGCTACGAAGAAGAGGATGAAGTCGGAAGCATATTCTACTCCGACCAAGACTACTGCCCAGGAGAATGCAGTATGCCAGAAGAAGAAGAAGCTGAACCAGAACTACCAGAAGATATCTACATAGAGCCAATCATTGTCCAAGATCCAGGAAGGCAAAAATTGGTATGTACTAGTATCCCTTCCTTAGAATTGCCGCAACCTGCATATCTGAACCATCTCATAAATGGTAGATTTACGCAATTCTTTACTCTTGAAATTAATGGTAGATATGTAGATGCCCAAGTTGATACTGGAGCTTCTCTGTCATTTGCAAAGCCACAACTCATCAGTGATTGGGAGACACTAGATGAGCGACTAGCTTACAAGAGCATAGACATCCAAGGGAACAATTTTACCTGTAATAAATATAAACATCTAGCTTGGATGTCTATGCTCTTGTAAGCTAGTCGCTCATCTAGTGTCTCCCAATCACTGATGAGTTGTGGCTTTGCAAATGACAGAGAAGCTCCAGTATCAACTTGGGCATCTACATATCTACCATTAATTTCAAGAGTAAAGAATTGCGCAAATCTACCATTTATGAGATGGTTCAGATATGCAGGTTGCGGCAATTCTAAGGAAGGGATACTAGTACATACCAATTTCTGCCTTCCTGGATCTTGGACAATGATTGGCTCTGTGTAGATATCTTCTGGTAGTTTTGGTTCAGCTTCTTCTTCTTCTGGCATACTGCATTCTCCTGGGCAGTAGTCTTGGTCGGAGAAGAATATGCTTCCGACTTCATCCTCTTCTTCGTAGCCATCATCCCATCTGGGATCTGCTGCAAGGACAGGTTCTTCAGCAGGCATTATCTGTTCCCAAATAGGTTCTCTGATTTCCTTTGGTGGCTCTCTGCAAGTGAACTTATTTTTAATCCACGAATCACTTGGCTTAAATTGGCTCGGAAAATGCACAGGAGGATGTTGTGGTCTGTGCACTGTTGGTGGTTGTCGTGGCTGAGAGGGCTGTCTCCCTCTAGATGATTCTCCTCGTTGGTTGCCTCGTCCCCTAGGGCGTTCTGGTCTTTCTGGAACTTCTTGATGTGCTCTAGACCAGGGACCATAGGCTTCATATGAAGGATTGTAGCCTCTAGACCGATAAGGTCGTGATCCTCTCTGCATGTTTGTCATTGGTTGTTCTAGATCGTCTGCTAGAGAGTCGAGTTCTGCTGCATCTTCTTCATCCGATGCTTCATCTGGAAGATCTTCAAGCACTGGTTCATAAATGTCTTCTTGCAAATATAGATCTTCGTCGGCATCTATAACATCCCACCACGCTGCTGCGTTGGAGGAAAATACAGCTTTGACGGCTGGATTTTTGCACGAGCAGTTGGGAGCAATATGACCAGGTTTGCGGCAGATATAGCAAATGGGCTTATGCGACTGAGGTCTGGGAGTGCGGCGTTTCTTCAAGAAACAGTGAGGAGGAGCATAGGAATGCTTCTTGGGAAAAGAGCGGTGCTTATAGGATAATTGCCGGCATCGCTGCTTCTGGTGCTGTCGTGGTTGGACATAGGGGCGACAGCCATAAGGGGCTATTTCGGGGAAAATGGGAGCAATGGAGGCTGCTTGATGCTTGCTGAGCTTCTGCATAGATTTAGTCTCAGAGACTAACATCATGATATTCTGCTGTGTAAAATCAATAACGTCAGATAAAGCAAGTTCTTCAATGGCAAGACCTTTGAGCTTGATATAAGACAATACGCGATCTATAAGGTTATATGGCATAGCATGCAGAAATTTTAACTTGACTTCAATAGATGCAGAGGATTTGCATTCATAGGCAAGCTTACGGAATTGCTTAGCAAAAGCCTCAAACTGTTTAAGATCACATAGCTCCATTTTCATCAACCACTTTTTAGCTTCAAGCTGTCGGTTCCCGACAGGAGGAGCAAACTCATCAATTAGTAATCTATATAAGGCAGCAAGAGAATCTGGCTGATTATGAACAAGCTCATGTTGTCGTGCTATTGGGATAGAATCCCACCAGAGATTAGTGATACCCCATAGATACTTTATAGCAAAACTGGTAGTACCTGCTTGATCAAGATGAGATTGGACAGCTAGAACACGCATGGTATTACACCAGGTAGCTATTTCATTCATTGGGTCCAACAGATCATCTATATTGAGATACCAGGGCTGCAGATGGATATGGGTACGCTGCATTAAAGAATGGCTTGGTGACTTAGGAGTCTTTGGTATAGTTTTGAAAGGAGGGCCAAAAGAAACTGAGCAAAAAGGTCTGGAAGACGATTCAGCCTTTTGATCTTCCTTTGATAACCAACTAAGACTATCTTCTAAGCTATCTAACTTAGAATCTAAAGAATCAACTTTCTTTTGTATATTCTGTACAGTGTCTTTTATAGACAGCATGTCTCTACATAGATCATCAAAATTCTCAGAGAAGTGAGAATTGAACCTTGCAATATAATTGTGTTGCTTGAATTCATTTGAGGGGTTCTCGTAGGCTGTTGAAAAATATTGTACAAGTCCGGTAGCATGTCGATGAACACCTTTGGGCAGAGGCCAACGTCCACCTCTGTAGAGAGTTACTGTGCCTTCTGTGAAGAAATCAAGACTGTCTTCCCGAGGAAGACTCATTAGGGTGTGCGGTAAATCTTTGCCAAGATTTACTTCTTCATCCTCAATTAGAATATGACCTGTTTTGACTGATCTACGGGATGAGGACATAGATGGTCGAGAAGGGGAAAGGTTAGTCTGCATGGATAAGGATCTAGGCAAAATATTAATCGATCTGCCATCACTGTGATGGACAGTAGCTTGGCCTTTTAGCTTGGGAGAAACATGTTTCAACCAGTCGAGTTTCCATTCAGGAGGAACTTCGACAGTTTCTATATGTCCCTTTTGCAGTTGGACTGTGCCACTGAGTCGTCTGGCATAAGGCAGATTTTCTAAAATCTTGGGGTGGTTTGTATTGGTCATGTTATACAGGACAGAGATGTTAACTGAAGCATACTGGAATTCACCAAACATGTTAAGACCATACAAGGAAGAGAATAAACCCCAACAATCTAATGATCCATGCTTTACTTCTTTACAACCTTTGTCGCGGACTGCAACAGAAAGGTTAGGACAAAACTCAAAACAAATAACACCATTATCATTTAGTCGTCCAAGGCTAGATAATTGGCAGGAGTGCTGGAAGCTGACTTGGCGACGGTCACATAATGCTAAATACAAGACTGGCTTGATATTTGCAGGGATTAATGGCGAGATATATATTCTGATCAAACCAAAATGAACAAATTTGACATCACTATGAGATCTAATATAGGTTATTTCTTTCTCAGGTAAAAGTGGAAGTAGATTTGTCTGAAAGGTCTTTTTGGGCTGATAACTGAGAACGAGCTCAAGTGATTTGATTCTTGGTTTGACAAAAGACATATAGGTAGATGTATAAATAAACTTAGATTTAACTAATTCAGATTGTTTGTAAACACTAGAAGCCTTTAAAGCCGGTGGCTTGAACATACTGGTTTCTTTTTCAAGATCTGTGTCTGTGACTTCAATGTCAGGACAGTCTGATATTTAGCATTATGTGACCGTCGCCAAGTCAGCTTCCAGCACTCCTGCCAATTATCTAGCCTTGGACGACTAAATGATAATGGTGTTATTTGTTTTGAGTTTTGTCCTAACCTTTCTATTGCAGTCCGCGACAAAGGTTGTAAAGAAGTAAAGCATGGATCATTAGATTGTTGGGGTTTATTCTCTTCCTTGTATGGTCTTAACATGTTTGGTGAATTCCAGTATGCTTTAGTTAACATCTCTGTCCTGTATAGCATGACCAATACAAACCACCCCAAGATTTTAGAAAATCTGCCTTATGCCAGACGACTCAGTGGCATAGTCCAACTACAAAAGGGACATATCAAAACTGTCGAAGTTCCTCCTGAATGGAAACTCGACTGGTTGAAACATGTTTCTCCCAAGCTAAAAGGCCAAGCTACTGTCCATCACAGTGATGGCAGATCGATTAATATTTTGCCTAGATCCTTATCCATGCAGACTAACCTTTCCCCTTCTCGACCATCTACGTCCTCATCCCGTAGATCAGTCAAAACAGGTCATATTCTAATTGAGGATGAAGAAGTAAATCTTGGCAAAGATTTACCGCACACCCTAATGAGTCTTCCTCGGGAAGACAGTCTTGATTTCTCACAGAAGGCACAGTAACTCTCTACAGAGGTGGACGTTGGCCTCCGCCCAAAGGTGTTCATCGACATGCTGCCGGACTTGTACAATATTTTTCAATAGCCTACGAGAACCCCTCAAATGAATTCAAGCAACGCAATTATATTGCAAGGTTCAATTCTCACTTCTCTGAGAATTTTGATGATCTATGTAGAGACATGCTGTCTATAAAAGACACTGTACAGAATATACAAAAGAAAGTTGATTCTTTAGATTCTAAGTTAGATAGCTTAGAAGATAGTCTTAGTTGGTTATCAAAGGAAGATCAAAAGGCTGAATCGTCTTCCAGACCTTTTTGCTCAATTTCTTTTGGCCCTCCTTTCAAAACTATACCAAAGACTCCTAAGTCACCAAGCCATTCTTTAATGCAGCCCTGGTATCTCAATATAGATGATCTATTGGACCCAATGAATGAAATAGCTACCTGGTGTAATACCATGCGTGTTCTAGCTGTCCAATCTCATCTTGATCAAGCAGGTACTACCAGTTTTGCTGTAAAGTATCTATGGGGTATCACTAATCTCTAGTTGGATTCTATCCCAATAGCACGACAACATGAGCTTGTTCATAATCAGCCAGATTCTCTTGCTGCCTTATATAGATTACTAATTGATGAGTTTGCTCCTCCTGTCAGGAACCGACAGCTTGAAGCTAAAAAGTGGTTGATGAAAATGGAGCTATGTGATCTTAAACAGTTTGAGGCTTTTGCTAAGCAATTCCGTAAGCTTGCCTATGAATGCAAATCCTCTGCATCTACTGAAGTCAAGTTAAAATTTCTGCATGCTATGCCATATAACCTTATAGATCGCGTATTGTCTTATATCGATCTCAAAGGTCTTGCCATTGAATAACTTGCTTTATCTGACGTTATTGATTTTACACAGCAGAATATCATGATGTTAGTCTCTGAGACTAAATCTATGCAGAAGCTCAGCAAGCATCAAGCAGCCTCCATTGCTCCCATTTTCCCCGAAACAGCCCCTTATGGCTGTCGCCCCTATGTCCAACCACGACGGCACCAGAAGCAGCGACGCCGGCAATTATCCTATAAGCGCCGCTCTTTTCCCAAGAAGCATTCCTATGCTCCTCCTCACTGTTTCTTGAAGAAACGCCGCACTCCCAGACCTCAGTCGCATAAGCCCATTTGCTATATCTGCCGCAAACCTGGTCATATTGCTCCCAACTGCTCGTGCAAAAATCCAGCCGTCAAAGCTGTATTTTCCTCGAACGCATCAGCGTGGTGGGATGTTATAGATGCCAACGAACATCTATATTTGCAAGAAGACATTTATGAACCAGTGCTTGAAGATCTTCCAGATGAAGCATTGGATGAAGAAGATGCAGCAGAACTCGACTCTCTAGCAGACGATCTAGAATAACCAATGACAAACATGCAGAGAGGATCACGACCTCATCGGTCTAGAGGCTACAATCCTTCATATGAAGCCTATGGTCCCTGGTCTAGAGCACATCAAGAAGTTCCAAAAAGACTAGAACGCCCTAGGGGACGAGGCAACCAACGAGGAGAATCATCCAGAGGGAGACAGCCCTCTCAGCCACGACAACCACCAACAGTGCACAGACCACAACATCCTCCTATGCATTTTTCAAGCCAATTTAAGCCAAGTGATTCGTGGATTAAAAATAAGTTCACTTGCAGAGAGCCACCAAAGGAAATCAGAGAACCTATTTGGGAACAGATAATGCCTGCTGAAGAACCTGTCCTTGCAGCAGATCCCAGATGGGATGATGGCTACGAAGAAGAGGATGAAGTCAGAAGCATATTCTACTCCGACCAAGACTACTGCCCAGGAGAATGCAGTATGCCAGAAGAAGAAGAAGCTGAACCAGAACTACCAAAAGATATCTACACAGAGCCAATCATTGTCCAAGATCCAGGAAGGCAGAAATTGGTATGTACTAGTATCCCTTCCTTAGAATTGCCGCAACCTGCATATCTGAACCATCTCATAAATGGTAGATTTGCGCAATTCTTTACTCTTGAAATTAATGGTAGATATGTAGATGCCCAAGTTGATACTGGAGCTTCTCTGTCATTTGCAAAGCCACAACTCATCAGTGATTGGGAGACACTAGATGAGCGACTAGCTTACAAGAGCATAGACATCCAAGGGAACAGTTTTACCTCTAATAAATATAAACATCAACAACCCCTGAGGATTCAAAATAAAATCTTCCATTGTGATTTTTTCGCCTTAGAAAAGATGCCTATAGATGTCCTGTTAGGAGGATCATTCATAGATAGATATACACCCTATGGTGCTACTGCCAAGAGCATCATGTTTACAATTGAAAATGAAAGGCTCAGAATCCCTCGACTCATATATGCTACAAAATAATTCCCTAGTGCTATGACACAAAGTCCTGAAGTCATTCCAGATGAAATACTTGCCTTAGGAGAAAAGATTAAGTCTACTATCTGTTCGGAAAACCCGTAACAGTTTTGGGCTAAATCTATGCCTGAAATGGAAATAAAGATTCTAGAAGGCAAACATATGAAGATAGGTAAGAAAATTCCTATCCCAGCACAGGACTATTCTGATATGGAAAACCAGATACATGATCTGGAAAAGAATGGTTTTATAGAAAAGTCAACCTCTCCATATTGCTGCTATGCTTTCATGGTTAATAAGCATTCAGAGCAAAAAAGAGGAAAGAAAAGGATGGTCATTAATTACAGACCATTAAATGCCATTACTGAACCATTCCCATATCCAATCCCTGATAAAAGCTACCTATTGGAGAAAGTCGCAACTTGTAAATACTTCTCCCAGTTTGATTGTAAATCAGGCTTCTATTAGATTCGAGTCAAGGAAGCAGACAGAGTCAAGACAGCATTTAGTTGCCCTTTCGGCCACTATCAATGGACTGTCATGCCTTTCGGGTTGATGAATGCACCTGCCTATTATCAAGCACACATGGACAAGATCTTTGAAGGCACCTCTCAATTTCTTTGTGTATATATTGATGACATTCTGATTTTTAGTAATTCTTTAAATGAACATGTTATTCATCTCTCCAAGTTTCTACAGTTGGCCACAGAAGCAGGAATAGTGCTATCTGAAACTAAGATTCAGTTATGCACTACTGAATGTAAATTTCTCGGGACGATCATCCGAGACTCAAAGCTTCAAATACAGCCGCATATCAAGGAAAAGGTCATCAGTTTTCCAGAACAACTTGACAAAGCTAAGTTGCAAGCATTTTTGGGACTTTTAAATTATCTGAATAGTTTTTATCCTAACTCTGGTGAAGACAGATTTATACTCCAAGAACTTCTCCAGAAAAAGAAGATGTTTCATTGGGAAAAATGCCATACAGAAGCTGTTCAGAAGATCAAGCGTAAGGTTGCTGCCTTACCAGAATTACACATTCCAAAATCCCAAGAAATGAAAGTCTACACTGATGCCTCCGATCTGTCATGGGGAGGAATACTTGTTTCTGTTGTAAATACTGTTGAGTTTGTTTGTGAATTTGCTAGTGGTGTGTTTAGCACAGATGTACTGAAGTGGATTTCCTCTGATAAGGAAATCTATGCTGTCAAGAAATGTCTGGAAAAATTTATGCTTAAATTGTTACATCTGCCACATTTCACTATTGTAACTGACTGCACCCGATTTTTAACCTTCTGAGAAAAGGATCATGGTAGGAAGGATGGTCGTGGTAAGTATGTCAGGTGGCAAGCATTTTTCCACCAATTCAAATTTTCAGTACAGCATATAGAAGGTAAGAGTAATATTATAGCAGATTGGCTTAGTAGGAATCCTCCTGCTACCCTTATGCATCAGCCTGCACCTGCACCTGGTTTTAACCTAACCAGAATTCTAAATCAAGCATTTGAGTCATTAAGTGCTATGATTCAAGAACAAGTTTTACGAGAAGGAATGCATCCTCGGTTCACCAGGATTTCTCATGCAGCGTCATTAGATCTACAAATGTCTGCCGCAGCCACAATCCAAGCAGACCACAGACACAATAGAGGAACCATCACCATCCAAAGGCTGAAAAGTGAATACTTGTACAACCAATTCACTGACTTGTTAAAAAGACCTCTTTGGATATGGCATATCAAAATCAGATCTGCTCATAATGAACATCTTTACAGATGGATAGCAAGGTTTGGTCCACATCGCATTCACGAAGAACAGAATCATTCTCAAGACACTGTGGTGCATACCATCATTAGGCGACAACTTGAGTGGGAATCCCATTTCCACTGCACGCCACGACACATGCCATGTGATAGGGGCCCGTGCCGACATTGGTACCTGCAAAGCACGTTCCAAATCAGATGCCTTTTTCAACCTATCTCAGAGGACGATTTATTCAACGAAGCGGAAGACATGTTGGGCCCACAACCCATGGTCCCATCATCATCATCATCCGCACATCAGTCTAGTGGTGGGTCTAACAGCATCTCTCTGTAGCATGCGCTGTAAAGCATGATGAGACAGACACCGCCTTGCCAGCGAGCAGGCAGGACCTCTAAAAATGCTATAAATAAGCCTTAGTTCTTAGTTTAGATCATCAAAAAAATTTCTGAGTGAAAATCTAGTAGCCTTGTTAAAAGAGTATGCTCTTCACTTGCCCTTTTCGAAGGATCCTGTGAATCAGAAATTTAACACAAGGATATTGTATAAGTGTGTAATAATTTTGAGTGAAATAGTGAAGCCGTAGCCATTCGGCCCCTGCTTCCTATCGCAGGTTTCTCTTAAAAAGATCTCTTATTCCACTATCAAGGAGCCCGTCTACTGACGCGATAAAAAGATTGGTATAAGTGTGTAATAGTTTTGAGTGAAATAGTGAAGCCGTAGCCATTCGGCCCATGCCTCCTATCGCAGGTTTCTCTTAAAAAGATCTCTTATTCCGCTGTCAAGGAGCCCGTCTACTGACGCGATAAAAAGATTGGTATCAGAGCCATATTGAAGATTTTTCAGTTTATACTGTAAGTTGTTATTGTTTTCCTATTTCGTGGACCAGATCTTTTGAGTTCTTTGCTCTGCAAATTTCTTTGGGAAGCTATTGCATCGAGTCTTAGGCCGTTTACCCATATTGTCATAGGCCGTTTTATCTCTGCATATCTTTTTCCCTGACCAGAAATTTCTCGCACTCCAGAACCCAAATCTCCCCACAATGGAATTTGGAAAAGTACCTTCTACAGCTACCGTAGAACTGATAAACGAATCTGAATTAGAGGGAATGTATGAGTTGCCACCATTCATCCCTGACCAAATATCAGACTGTCCTGACATTGAAGTCACAGACACAGATCTTGAAAAAGAAACCAGTATGTTCAAGCCACCGGCTTTAAAGGCTTCTAGTGTTTACAAACAATCTGAATTAGTTAAATCTAAGTTTCTTTATACATCTACCTATATGTCTTTTGTCAAACCAAGAATCAAATCACTTGAGCTCGTTCTCAGTTATCAGCCCAAAAAGACCTTTCAGACAAATCTACTTCCACTTTTACCTGAGAAAGAAATAACCTATATTAGATCTCATAGTGATGTCAAATTTGTTCATTTTGGTTTGATCAGAATATATATCTCGCCATTAATCCCTGCAAATATCAAGCCAGTCTTGTATTTAGCATTATGTGACCGTCGCCAAGTCAGCTTCCAGCACTCCTGCCAATTATCTAGCCTTGGACGACTAAATGATAATGGTGTTATTTGTTTTGAGTTTTGTCCTAACCTTTCTATTGCAGTCCGCGACAAAGGTTGTAAAGAAGTAAAGCATGGATCAATAGATTGTTGGGGTTTATTCTCTTCTTTGTATGGTCTTAACATGTTTGGTGAATTTTAGTATGCTTCAGTTAACATCTCTGTCCTGTATAGCATGACCAATACAAACCACCCCAAGATTTTAGAAAATCTGCCTTATGCCAGACGACTCAATGGCACAGTCCAACTACAAAAGGGACATATAGAAACTGTCGAAGTTCCTCCTGAATGGAAACTTGACTGGTTGAAACATGTTTCTCCCAAGCTAAAAGGCCAAGCTACTGTCCATCACAGTGATGGCAGATCGATTAATATTTTGCCTAGATCCTTATCCATGCAGACTAACCTTTCCCCTTCTCGACCATCTACGTCCTCATCCCGTAGATCAGTCAAAACAGGTCATATTCTAATTGAGGATGAAGAAGTAAATCTTGGCAAAGATTTACCGCACACCCTAATGAGTCTTCCTTGAGAAGACAGTCTTGATTTCTTCACAGAAGGCACAGTAACTCTCTACAGAGGTGGACGTTGGCCTCCGCCCAAAGGTGTTCATCGACATGCTGCCGGACTTGTACAATATTTTTCAACAGCCTACGAGAACCCCTCAAATGAATTCAAGCAACGCAATTATATTGCAAGGTTCAATTCTCACTTCTCTGAGAATTTTGATGATCTATGTAGAGACATGCTGTCTATAAAAGACACTGTACAGAATATACAAAAGAAAGTTGATTCTTTAGATTCTAAGTTAGATAGCTTAGAAGATAGTCTTAGTTGGTTATCAAAGGAAGATCAAAAGGCTGAATCGTCTTCCAGACCTTTTTGCTCAGTTTCTTTTGGCCCTGCTTTCAAAACTATACCAAAGACTCCTAAGTCACCAAGCCATTCTTTAATGCAGCGTACCCATATCCATCTGCAGCCTTGGTATCTCAATATAGATGATCTGTTGGACCCAATGAATGAAATAGCTACCTGGTGTAATACCATGCGTGTTCTAGCTGTCCAATCTCATCTTGATCAAGCAGGTACTACCAGTTTTGCTGTAAAGTATCTATGGGGTATCACTAATCTCTAGTGGGATTCTATCCCAATAGCACGACAACATGAGCTTGTTCATAATCAGCCAGATTCTCTTGCTTCCTTATATAGATTACTAATTGATGAGTTTGCTCCTCCTGTCGGGAACTGACAGCTTGAAGCTAAAAAGTGGTTGATGAAAATGGAGCTATGTGATCTTAAACAGTTTGAGGCTTTTGCTAAGCAATTTCGTAAGCTTGCCTATGAATGCAAATCCTCTGCATCTACTGAAGTCAAGTTAAAATTTCTGCATGCTATGCCATATAACCTTATAGATCGCGTATTGTCTTATATCGATCTCAAAGGTCTTGCCATTGAATAACTTGCTTTATCTGACGTTATTGATTTTACACAGCAGAATATCATGATGTTAGTCTCTGAGACTAAATCTATGCAGAAGCTCAGCAAGCATCAAGCAGCCTCCATTGCTCCCATTTTCCCCGAAACAGCCCCTTATGGCTGTCGCCCCTATGTCCAACCACGACGGCACCAGAAGCAGCGACGCCGGCAATTATCCTATAAGCGCCGCTCTTTTCCCAAGAAGCATTCCTATGCTCCTCCTCACCGTTTCTTGAAGAAACGCCGCACTCCCAGACCTCAGTCGCATAAGCCCATTTGCTATATCTGCCGCAAACCTGGTCATATTGCTCCCAACTGCTCGTGCAAAAATCCAGCCATCAAAGCTGTATTTTCCTCGAACGCATCAGCGTGGTGGGATGTTATAGATGCCGACGAAGATCTATATTTGCAAGAAGACATTTATGAACCAGTGCTTGAAGATCTTCCAGATGAAGCATCGGATGAAGAAGATGCAGCAGAACTCGACTCTCTAGCAGATGATCTAGAACAACCAATGACAAACATGCAGAGAGGATCACGACCTCATCGGTCTAGAGGCTACAATCCTTCATATGAAGCCTATGGTCCCTGGTCTAGAGCACATCAAGAAGTTCCAAAAAGTCCAGAACGCCCTAGGGGACGAGGCAACCAACGAGGAGAATCATCCAGAGGGAGACAACCCTCTCAGCCACGACAACCACCAACAGTGCACAGACCACAACATCCTCCTGTGCATTTTTCGAGCCAATTTAAGCCAAGTGATTCGTGGATTAAAAATAAGTTCACTTGCAGAGATCCACCAAAGAAAATCGGAGAACCTATTTGGGAACAGATAATGCCTGTTGAAGAACCTATCCTTGCAGCAGATCCTAGATGGGATGATGGCTACGAAGAAGAGGATGAAGTCGGAAGCATATTCTACTCTGACCAAGACTACTGCCCAGGAGAATGCAGTATGCCAGAAGAAGAAGAAGCTGAACCAGAACTACCAGAAGATATCTACACAGAGCCAATCATTGTCCAAGATCCAGGAAGGCAGAAATTGGTATGTACTAGTATCCCTTCCTTAGAATTGCCGCAACCTGCATATCTGAACCATCTCATAAATGGTAGATTTGTGCAATTCTTTACTCTTGAAATTAATGGTAGATATGTAGATGCCCAAGTTGATACTAGAGCTTCTCTGTCATTTGCAAAGCCATAACTCATCAGTGATTGGGAGACACTAGATGAGCGACTAGCTTACAAGAGCATAGACATCCAAGGGAACAGTTTTACCTGTAATAAATATAAACATCAACAACCCCTGAGGATTCAAAATAAAATCTTCCATTGTGATTTTTTTGCCTTAGAAAAGATGCCTATAGATGTCCTGTTAGGAGGATCATTCATAGATAGATATACACCCTATGGTGCTACTGCCAAGAGCATCATGTTTACAATTGAAAATGAAAGGCTCAGAATCCCTCGACTCATATATGCTACAGAATAATTCCCTAGTGCTATGACACAAAGTCCTGAAGTCATTCTAGATGAAATACTTGCCTTAATAGAAAAGATTAAGTCTACTATCTGTTCGGAAAACCCGCAACAGTTTTGGGCTAAATCTATGCCTGAAATGGAAATAAAGATTCTAGAAGGCAAACATATGAAGATAGGTAAGAAAATTCCTATCCCAGCACAGGACTATTCTGATATGGAAAACCAGATACAAGATCTGGAAAAGAATGGTTTTATAGAAAAGTCAACCTCTCCATATTGCTGCTATGCTTTCATGGTTAATAAGCATTCAGAGCAGAAAAGAGGAAAGAAAAGGATGGTCATTAATTACAGACCATTAAATGCCATTACTAAACCATTCCCATATCCAATCCCTGATAAAAGCTACCTCTTGGAGAAAGTCACAACTTGTAAATACTTCTCCCAGTTTGATTGTAAATCAGGCTTCTATCAGATTCGAGTCAAGGAAGCAGACAGAGTCAAGACAGCATTTAGTTGCCCTTTCGGCCACTATCAATGGACTGTCATGCCTTTCGGGTTGATGAATGCACCTGCCTATTATCAAGCACACATGGACAAGATCTTTGAAGGCACCTCTCAATTTATTTGTGTATATATTGATGACATTCTGATTTTTAGTAATTCTTTAAATGAACATGTTATTCATCTCTCCAAGTTTCTACAGTTGGCCACAGAAGCAGGAATAGTGCTATCTGAAACTAAGATTCAGTTATGCACTACTGAATGTAAATTTCTCGGGATGATCATCCGAGACTCAAAGCTTCAAATACAGCCGCATATCAAGGAAAAGGTCATCAGTTTTCCAGAACAACTTGACAAAGCTAAGTTGCAAGCATTTTTGGGACTTTTAAATTATCTGAATAGTTTTTATCCTAACTCTGGTGAAGACAGATTTATACTCCAAGAACTTCTCCAGAAAAAGAAGATGTTTCGTTGGGAAAAATGCCATACAGAAGCTGTTCAGAAGATCAAGCGTAAGGTTGCTGCCTTACCAGAATTACACATTCCAAAATCCCAAGAAATGAAAGTCTACACTGATGCCTTCGATCTGTCATGGGGAGGAATAATTGTTTCTGTTGTAAATACTGTTGAGTTTGTTTGTGAATTTGCTAGTGGTGTGTTTAGCACAGATGTACTGAAGTGGATTTCCTCTGATAAGGAAATCTATGCTGTCAAGAAATGTCTGGAAAAATTTATGCTTAAATTGTTACATCTGCCACATTTCACTATTGTAACTGACTGCACCCGATTTTTAACCTTCCGAGAAAAGGATCATGGTAGGAAGGATGGTCGTGGTAAGTATGTCAGGTGGCAAGCATTTTTCCACCAATTCAAATTTTCAGTACAGCATATAGAAGGTAAGAGTAATATTATAGCAGATTGGCTTAGTAGGAATCCTCCTGCTACCCTTATGCATCAGCCTGCACCTGCACCTGGTTTTAACCTAACCAGAATTCTAAATCAAGCATTTGAGTCATTAAGTGCTATGATTCAAGAATAAGTTTTACGAGAAGGCATGCATCCTCGGTTCACCAGGATTTCTCATGCAGCGTCATTAGATCTACAAATGTCTGCCGCAGCCACAATCCAAGCAGACTGCAGACACAATAGAGGAACCATCACCATCCAAAGGCTGAACAGTGAATACTTGTACAACCAATTCACTGACTTGTTAAAAAGACCTCTTTGGACATGGCATATCAAAATCAGATCTGCTCATAATGAACATCTTTACAGATGGATAGCAAGGTTTGGTTCGCATCGCATTCAGGAAGAACAGAATCATTCGCAAGACACTGTGGTGCATACCATCATTAGGCGACAACTTGAGTGGGAATCCCATTTCCACTGCACGCCACGACACATGCCATGTGATAGGGGCCCGTGCCGACATTGGTACCTGCAAAGCACGTTGCAAATCAGATGCCTTTTTCAACCTATCTCAGAGGACGATTTATTCGATGAAGCGGAAGACATGTTGGGCCCACAACCCATGGTCCCATCATCATCATCATCCGCACATCAATCTAGTGGTGGGTCTAACAGCATCTCTCTGTAGCATGCGCTGTAAAGCATGATGAGACAGACACCGCCTTGCCAGCGAGCAGGCAGGACCTCTCAACATGCTATAAATAAGCCTTAGTTCTTAGTTTAGATCATCAAAAAAAATTTTGAGTGAAAATCTAGTAGCCTTGTTAAAAGAATATGCTCTTCACTTGCCCTATTCGAAGGATCCTATGAATCAGAAATTTAACACAAGGATATTGTATCAGTGTGTAATAGTTTTGAGTGAAATAGTGAAGCCGTAGCCATTCGGCCCCTGCCTCCTATCGCAGGTTTCTCTTAAAAAGATCTCTTATTCCACTGTCAAGGAGCCCGTCTACTGACGCGATAAAAAGATATCTTGCGAATGATTCTGTTCTTCGTGAATGCGATGCGAACCAAACCTTGCTATCCATCTGTAAAGATGTTCATTATGAGCAGATCTGATTTTGATATGCCATGTCCAAAGAGGTCTTTTTAACAAGTCAGTGAATTGGTTGTACAAGTATTCACTATTCAGCCTTTGGATGGTGATGGTTCCTCTATTGTGTCTGCGGTCTGCTTGGATTGTGGCTGCGGCAGATATTTGTAGATCTAATGACGCTGCATGAGAAATCCTGGTGAACCGAGGATGCATGCCTTCTCGTAAAACTTGTTCTTGAATCATAGCACTTAATGACTCAAATGCTTGATTTAGAATTTTGGTTAGGTTAAAACCAGGTGCAGGTGCAGGCTGATGCATAAGGGTAGCAGGAGGATTCCTACTAAGCTAATCTGCTATAATATTACTCTTACCTTCTATATGCTGTACTGAAAATTTGAATTGGTGGAAAAATGCTTGCCACCTGACATACTTACCACGACCATCCTTCCTACCATGATCCTTTTCTCGGAAGGTTAAAAATCGGGTGCAGTCAGTTACAATAGTGAAATGTGGCAGATGTAACAATTTAAGCATAAATTTTTCCAGACATTTCTTGACAGCATAGATTTCCTTATCAGAGGAAATCCACTTCAGTACATCTGTGCTAAACACACCACTAGCAAATTCACAAACAAACTCAACAGTATTTACAACAGAAACAAGTATTCCTCCCCATGACAGATCGAAGGCATCAGTGTAGACTTTCATTTCTTGGGATTTTGGAATGTGTAATTCTGGTAAGGCAGCAACCTTACGCTTGATCTTCTGAACAGCTTCTGTATGGCATTTTTCCCAACGAAACATCTTCTTTTTCTGGAGAAGTTCTTGGAGTATAAATCTGTCTTCACCAGAGTTAGGATAAAAACTATTCAGATAATTTAAAAGTCCCAAAAATGCTTGCAACTTAGCTTTGTCAAGTTGTTCTGGAAAACTGATGACCTTTTCCTTGATATGCGGCTGTATTTGAAGCTTTGAGTCTCGGATGATCATCCCGAGAAATTTACATTCAGTAGTGCATAACTGAATCTTAGTTTCAGATAGCACTATTCCTGCTTCTGTGGCCAACTGTAGAAACTTGGAGAGATGAATAACATGTTCATTTAAAGAATTACTAAAAATCAGAATGTCATCAATATATACACAAATAAATTGAGAGGTGCCTTCAAAGATCTTGTCCATGTGTGCTTGATAATAGGCAGGTGCATTCATCAACCCGAAAGGCATGACAGTCCATTGATAGTGGCCGAAAGGGCAACTAAATGCTGTCTTGACTCTGTCTGCTTCCTTGACTCGAATCTGATAGAAGCCTGATTTACAATCAAACTGGGAGAAGTATTTACAAGTTGCGACTTTCTCCAACAGGTAGCTTTTATCAGGGATTGGATATGGGAATGGTTCAGTAATGGCATTTAATGGTCTGTAATTAATGACCATCCTTTTCTTTCCTCTTTTCTGCTCTGAATGCTTATTAACCATGAAAGCATAGCAGCAATATGGAGAGGTTGACTTTTCTATAAAACCATTCTTTTCCAGATCTTGTATCTGGTTTTCCATATCAGAATAGTCCTGTGCTGGGATAGGAATTTTCTTACCTATCTTCATATGTTTGCCTTCTAGAATCTTTATTTCCATTTCAGGCATAGATTTAGCCCAAAACTGTTGCGGGTTTTCCGAACAGATAGTAGACGTAATCTTTTCTCCTAAGGCAAGTATTTCATCTGGAATGACTTCAGGACTTTGTGTCATAGCACTAGGGAATTATTCTGTAGCATATATGAGTCGAGGGATTCTGAGCCTTTCATTTTCAATTGTAAACATGATGCTCTTGGCAGTAGCACCATAGGGTGTATATCTATCTATGAATGATCCTCCTAACAGGACATCTATAGGCATCTTTTCTAAGGCGAAAAAATCACAATGGAAGATTTTATTTTGAATCCTCAGGGGTTGTTGATGTTTATATTTATTAGAGGTAAAACTGTTCCCTTGGATGTCTATGCTCTTGTAAGCTAGTCGCTCATCTAGTGTCTCCCAATCACTGATGAGTTGTGGCTTTGCAAATGACAGAGAAGCTCCAGTATCAACTTGGGCATCTACATATCTACCATTAATTTCAAGAGTAAAGAATTGCGCAAATCTACCATTTATGAGATGGTTCAGATATGCAGGTTGCGGCAATTCTAAGGAAGGGATACTAGTACATACCAATTTCTGCCTTCCTAGATCTTGGACAATAATTGGCTCTGTGTAGATATCTTCTGGTAGTTCTGGTTCAGCTTCTTCTTCTTCTGGCATACTGCATTCTCCTGGGCAGTAGTCTTGGTCGGAGTAGAATATGCTTCCGACTTCATCCTCTTCTTCGTAGCCATCATCCCATCTGGGATCTACTGCAAGGACAGGTTCTTCAGCAGGCATTATCTATTCCCAAATAGGTTCTCTGATTTCCTTTGGTGGCTCTCTGCAAGTGAACTTATTTTTAATCCACGAATCACTTGGCTTAAATTGGCTCAAAAAATGCACAGGAGGATGTTGTGGTCTGTGCACTATTGGTGGTTGTCATGGCTGAGAGGGCTGTCTCCCTCTGGATGATTCTCCTCGTTGGTTGCCTCGTCCCCTAGGGCGTTCTGGTCTTTTTGGAACTTCTTGATGTGCTCTAGACCAGGGACCATAGGCTTCATATGAAGGATTGTAGCCTCTAGACCGATGAGGTCGTGATCCTCTCTGCATGTTTGTCATTGGTTGTTCTAGATCGTCTGCTAGAGAGTCGAGTTCTGCTGCATCTTCTTCATCCGATGCTTCATCTGGAAGATCTTCAAGCACTTGTTCATAAATGTCTTCTTGCAAATATAGATCTTCGTCGGCATCTATAACATCCCACCACGCTGCTGCGTTGGAGGAAAATACAGCTTTGATGGCTGGATTTTTGCATGAGCAGTTGGGAGCAATATGACCAGGTTTGCGGCAGATATAGCAAATGGGCTTATGCGACTGAGGTCTGGGAGTGCGGCGTTTCTTCAAGAAACGGTGAGGAGGAGCATAGGAATGCTTCTTAGGAAAAGAGCGGCGCTTATAGGATGATTGCCGGCGTCGCTGCTTCTGGTGCCATCGTGGTTGGACATAGGGGCGACAGCCATAAGGGGCTGTTTCAGGGAAAATGGGAGCAATGGAGGCTGCTTGATGCTTGCTGAGCTTCTGCATAGATTTAGTCTCAGAGACTAACATCATGATATTCTGCTGTGTAAAATCAATAACGTCAGATAAAGCAAGTTCTTCAATGGCAAGACCTTTGAGATCGATATAAGACAATACGCGATCTATAAGGTTATATGGCATAGCATGCAGAAATTTTAACTTGACTTCAGTAGATGCAAAGGATTTGCATCCATAGGCAAGCTTACGAAATTGCTTAGCAAAAGCCTCAAACTGTTTAAGATCACATAGCTCCATTTTCATCAACCACTTATTAGCTTCAAGCTGTCGGTTCCCGACAGGAGGAGCAAACTCATCAATTAGTAATCTATATAAGGCAGCAAGAGAATCTGGCTGATTATGAACAAGCTCATGTTGTCGTGCTATTGGGATAGAATCCCACCAGAGATTAGTGATACCCCATAGATACTTTACAGCAAAATTGATAGTACCTGCTTGATCAAGATGAGATTGGACAGCTAGAACACGCATGGTATTACACCAGGTAGCTATTTCATTCATTGGGTCCAACAGATCATCTATATTGAGATACCAGGGCTGCAGATGGATATGGGTACGCTGCATTAAAGAATGGCTTGGTGACTTAGGAGTCTTTGGTATAGTTTTGAAAGGAGGGCCAAAAGAAACTGAGCAAAAAGGTCTGGAAGACGATTCAGCCTTTTGATCTTCCTTTGATAACCAACTAAGACTATCTTCTAAGCTATCTAACTTAGAATCTAAAGAATCAACTTTCTTTTGTATATTCTGTACAGTGTCTTTTATAGACAGCACGTCTCTACATAGATCATCAAAATTCTCAGAGAAGTGAGAATTGAACCTTGCAATATAATTGCGTTGCTTGAATTCATTTGAGGGGTTCTCGTAGGTTGTTGAAAAATATTGTACAAGTTCAGCAACATGTCGATGAACACCTTTGGGCGGAGGCCAACGTCCACCTCTGTAGAGAGTTACTGTGCCTTCTGTGAAGAAATCAAGACTGTCTTCCCAAGGAAGACTCATTAGGGTGTGCGGTAAATCTTTGCCAAGATTTACTTCTTCATCCTCAATTAGAATATGACCTATTTTGACTGATCTACGGGATGAGGACGTAGATGGTCGAGAAGGGGAAAGGTTAGTCTGCATGGATAAGGATCTAGGCAAAATATTAATCGATCTGCCATCACTGTGATGGACAGTAGCTTGGCCTTTTAGCTTGGGAGAAACATGTTTCAACCAGTCGAGTTTCCATTTAGGAGGAACTTCAACAGTTTCTATATGTCCCTTTTGCAGTTGGACTGTGCCACTGAGTCGTCTGGCATAAGGCAGATTTTCTAAAATCTTGGGGTGGTTTGTATTGGTCATGCTATACAGGACAGAGATGTTAACTGAAGCATACTGGAATTCACCAAACATGTTAAGACCATACAAGGAAGTGAATAAACCCCAACAATCTAATGATCCATGCTTTACTTCTTTACAACCTTTGTCGCAGACTACAACATAAAGGTTAGGACAAAACTCAAAACAAATAACACCATTATCATTTAGTCGTCCAAGGCTAGATAATTGGCAGGAGTGCTGGAAGCTGACTTGGCGACGGTCACGTAATGCTAAATACAAGACTGGCTTGATATTTTCAGGGATTAATGGTGAGATATATATTCTGATCAAACCAAAATGAACAAATTTGACATCACTATGAGATCTAATATAGGTTATTTCTTTCTCAGGTAAAAGTGGAAGTAGATTTGTCTGAAAGGTCTTTTTGGGCTGATAACTGAGAACGAGCTCAAGTGATTTGATTCTTGGTTTGACAAAAGACATATAGGTAGATGTATAAAGAAACTTAGATTTAACTAATTCAGATTGTTTGTAAACACTAGAAGCCTTTAAAGCCGGTGGCTTGAACATACTGGTTTCTTTTTCAAGATCTGTGTCTGTGACTTCAATGTCAGGACAGTCTGATATTTGGTCAAGGATGAATGGTGGCAACTCATACATTCCCTCTAATTCAGATTCATTTATCAGTTCTACGGTAGCTGTAGAAGGTACTTTTCCAAATTCCATTGTGGGGAGATTTGGGTTCTGGAGTGCGAGAAATTTCTGGTCAGGGAAAAAGATATGCAGAGATAAAATGGCCTATGACAATATGGGTAAACGGCCTAAGACTCGATGCAATAACTTCCCAAAGAAATTTGTAGAGCAAAGAACTCAAAATATCTGGTCCACGAAATAGGAAAACAATAACAACTTACAGTATAAACTGAAAAATCTTCAATATGGCTCTGATACCAATCTTTTTATCGCGTCAGTAGACGGGCTCCTTGACAGCGGAATAAGAGATCTTTTTAAGAGAAACCTGCGATAGGAGGCATGGGCCGAATGGCTACGGCTTCACTATTTCACTCAAAATTATTACACACTTATACAATATCCTTGTGTTAAATTTCTGATTCACAGGATCCTTCGAAAAGGGCAAGTGAAGAGCATACTCTTTTAACAAGGCTACTAGATTTTCACTCAGAAAATTTTTCGAAGGATCCTGTGAATCAGAAATTTAACACAAGGATATTGTATAAGTGTGTAATAGTTTTGAGTGAAATAGTGAAGCCGTAGCCATTCGGCCCCTGCCTCCTATCGCAGGTTTCTCTTAAAAAGATCTCTTATTCCGCTGTCAAGGAGCCCGTCTACTAATTAAGCAAAGAGGCCTTGAAGACAATTTGAGAAGGATAAGAGTGTGAAGAGCTAAAGAGGTGGTCATCATCAATTTATTGAGAAACAAAGTGTCCTTAAGGTGATAAAATAAATCAATTTTTTTGTTGGTGCTAAGTCATCTAGGGGGTCAGTTCCTCCTCATAAGTTAGTGCTTGTTAAAGCCTAGCTAATTTGGTGCTTAGCTAGTTGGTGTTTTTATTATAGTAGTATAGTCCATTTTCACATATCAATGGGTTTTATTTTCATTGAGTTTTTCCCATTAATATCTATTTTTTTATGTTATGCTCATGTGAATGGATTTTTACACATTGCTATATCTTTGTATTGCTTTCATGGTTCAAGAAATGTTAAAGTGCACGTGAAATAAAGTTTTAAGAGATTGATTCACCCCCCTCTTATTTATTTTTTTTCCAATAATTTGTATCAGAGCCTAGTCCTTTGAAACAATTATAACATATTTAAGGTGATTCTAAGAAGCACAAGATGTTTTGTGATCAAAAGGAAGAAGACATCATGTATGATGAATAAGTCTACTATGATAGTGAAGAAGGAAAAGCTAAATTAGAATTTGAAGTTGAGCTCATAAGTGTCCTTTATTATTTGAATCATCAAAATAATAGTACCAAGGATCTTATGAGTTAGTTAGAATGTGTCAACACAAGGTTTAGGACAAAGGAAGTTGAGTATGACTAGTTGAAGATAGAGATAGATTCCTTGAGGGTTGAGGATGAGAATCTAATAGGCAAAATGATAAAGTTTGAGAGAGAGTGTGTGTGTGATAAGTTATAACAAGTAAATATTACCAACATTAAAATACCAATCAAGTAGCCTAATGTAATAAATGATAAGTCATCATGGGACTATGGGAAAAGGAGTAATAAGTCAAGAGGTAAGTACAAAATGTTGTTTTATATATATGTCATAATATAGGATACATTGCAAGATTCTCACCTAATATAGTTAGAAGGACCTCAAGATTTAACAAGACATATTAATTTTTGATAATGCATGAGGAGAGTTAAACATTGGTATGGAAGGAAAAGTAAGTTAGGATTGATCGATATCAAACTTAAGAGTCAAGATGGAATATTTGATAAGGATGAATAAAAGATTAAAGAGGATTCTATGATATCTCATAATGCCATTGAAATTCAATATGAAGGCATGAAATGGTATATAGATACTGGTTTCTCAATCCACATTACGAGAGACAAAAATAAGTTCATGTCATTGAATAAGAATGCTGCAAGAATAGTGAGGTTTGGAGATAACACAACTGCCAATATAGTTGGCATGAGTGTCTTAAGTTTGGATAATGGGAAGACTAAGACACAAAATTTGTTGTATTTTGAAGGTTTAAAACATAACCTAATTAGTGTCAGTCAAATATGCAATCAAGGACACACACTAAACTTTCATGATAGAGTGTGTGAGATAAGGAAAGCAAAATCAAGAAGGCTAATTGCCAATGCTAAGAGGACTGAGAATAATTTATGTCTTGAATGAGATAAATAAGAATAAATGATTTATGATAAATATGGATGAAATTTGTCTATTTCATAAAATTTTAGGTCACCTAGAATTTTACAATCTAATCAAGATAAGCATTAATAAGTCTATGAAAAACATGCATAAGATCACTAAACCTACAAACATACTTTACAAGGCTTGTCGACATGGTAAGCAAACTAGAAGAAGGTTCAAGTCCAAAGATTACTCTAAAAAAATACCCTTGGATTTAATACACACAAATATTTATGATCCTATAAGAATCTAAAGCATTCAAGAAGATATCTACTTCATGTTACTCATAGATGACTACACAATAATGACTTGGGTTGTATTCTTTCAAAAATGTTAGAAGATTTTGATAAGTTCAAATCATTCAAGGATATTTTTGATAATGATAAGAATGGGAATATCAAGTGCCTACTAAGATCTAATAGAGGATGAAATTTTTGGTCCAATTATTTGTATGAATTCTTTGAGGTTCATAAAATAAGGAGATAGTTCTCAGTAGCTAGGACACTTGAATAGAATGGGGTAGTGGAAAGAAATAATATGATAGTTCAAGATATGGATATAACTAATATAAATGAGTTAATACTATATGATGGATACTATATATAGGTAGTAATCATTTCACTCTACATTTTGAATAGAGGATAGATAAGTACTAATAGAAACAAGACTCCTTATAAATTATGAAAGGGTAGACCTACTAATGTGGAACACTTTAGAGTGTTTGGGAGAAAATGTTTCATCAAAAGAGATGATAAAAAATTAGGAAAGTTTTATTCCATATCAGATGAAGGTATATTATTAAGCTAATCATCAATGAGCTTAGCCTATAGATTTTTTAATAGGAGGTTATAGAAGATAGTGGAAAAAACCAATATGAAGATTGATGAGACAAGGAAATCACACTCACAGTCAAAGGATACCTTAGATAATATGGATTTCAAGAATGAATAAGAAACTATAGAGTTTTATGAGGAATAATAAGAAGTTGAGGAGAGATAAATTAAAATGTCCCTCAAGGCAGATTCAAAGAGATAATCATGAATCTCAAATCATTGGTAACAAGAATGTAGGTATGCAAATAATGAGAAGACTGGTAAATTATATAAATCAAGAGAATGTTTCTATATTATCTAAGATTCAACCTAATAATCTTATAGAATCAAGTAAAAATAAATTTGGGTATATGTTATGAATGAGGATTTAGACCAAATAGATAAGAATGAGACTTGGTAACTAGTTCCTAAGCCTAAAGACTAGAATGTCATTGGCAAAATATGGATGTTTAGAAACAAGTTGAATGAATATGGATAAGTCACTAAGAACAAGGCTAGATTGGTATGAAAGGTATATGCACAAGTTAAAGGGGTAGAATTTTAGGATACCTTTGCACTATTATCAAGAATTGAGGCTATTATATTTTCTATTACGTATGCAAGATTTAAAGGGTTCAATGTATACCAGATGGGTGTCAAATCTACCAATTTAAATGGGAATTTTGAAGAGGAAGTGTACATTGAACAACCTAAGGGGTTATCACTATCAAATTATAAGTACTATATTTTCATATTTAAAAAGGATATCTATGGTATAAAGTAACCTCTTAGATCTTGGTATGCTATATTGGAGAGCTGTCTATTGGATAAAAGATTCAAAAGAAGAGTTGTAGATAGTTATCTATACATAAAGATAAAACATAACCATATGTTGATAGTAGTTGTCTATGTGGATGACATAATCTTTGGTGGAAATAATGAGAACATGACCAAGGCCTTTTTATAGGTGATGAATAAATAGTTTGAGATGTCCATCTTAGGATAACTATCATTCTTTCTTGGGTTACAAATCACTATATATATAAAAGGTATATTCATCTCACAAGCCAAGTACATAAGAGAGATGTTGAATAAGTTTGATATGGAATATTTTAAGGTAGTTAGTATACCCATGATCATAGGGTATCAGTTGAGCAAGGAAGATGATTCTCTAAAGGTCAATCAAACATCATATAGGTCAATAGTTGGAAGTTTGTTATACAACATTACCTCTAGACTTGACATCATGCAAGTAGTAGGTCTTATGGGAAGGTTTCAAATAGATCCAAAGGATAATCATCTACAAGTAGTCAAAAGGATACTCGAGTATCTCAATGGGAATGAGTATGGGTTGTGGTATCTAAGAATAAATTAGTTTAATTTTTTAGCCTATACATATGTAGACTGGGTAGGAAGTCTAGATGATAGGAAGAGTACCAGTGGAGGATCTTTCTTATCAAGTGGGTACCTAATTTCATGGATAATCAAGAAGTAACCATCAATAACATTATGCACATGTGAGGCTAAGAAAATTGAATCATATTCATGTTTCACTTAGGTCTTATAGATGATACAAACCCTAAAAGACTACAATGTGGAGTATGATGGTCTTAGCCCTATCTATTGTGATAATGCAAGTGATATAAGCATCTAAAATAACCCTGGCATGCACTCAAGGACAAAGCATATTTTCATAAAGTATCATTTTATAGGAGATCAAGTAAGTAAACAAAGTGTCATATTTGAATATTTTTTTACATAAGATTAGATTGTAGACATCTTGACCAAACCACTTCCAAAGCTAACATATAAACACCTAAGAAAGTAATAGGGTGTAATTTTTTCCCCTGCCAATCATTAAAGAATCCAAGTACTTAGGGGAAGATAATAATGCTCATTATCTCTAAGAACATGTGAGATTTTCCAAGAAGATATGAATGGAGATATAGGGAGCATGTTTTTATTATGTCTCATAACTCAGTGTCTCGTGTGTTGATTATTTTTGTTGTAAGGAGTGTGATCCAAGGATTTGCAAACATCACTTTGTCATGTATGTCAAAGGGGAATAAAGACTAGAATGGGTAGATAAGAATGATCAATATGAAGTGTATTTTGACATCAATGATAAAGAGGGGGATTATTGAGAATTTTTCCTATTGTTGAGGCTTGGCATTGATGTTGTCATTGATGTCAAAGATTCTTGAGAAAGGTGTTCATGAGTTCATTGAAGAATGAATCTATGAGATAAATTATTGATCAGTGTTGTAGTGATTTTGAGATTGTAAGACATTATAGTTATATGTTATTATGACTACAAGAGTGATATGAAGGTCAACATGGAAGGTCCTTTTTATCAAAGTTGCCAAGTGTTTGAGCCTAGTAAGTATCTTGAGAAGGTATGTGCAAAGGATGCCTAGTCTTATGCATAAAGGGTCATGATGGATTGGTGAGATGATTGAAAACACACATGATAATTTGTATGAGGTTATTTGAGAATGTATATGAGTCATTGGATCACTCATGTGAGTCTCAAGGTCAGCATATGGGGATAGGACCTACGGTTCAATTTTATAACTAGCCCTCTTTTAGACCCTACTTGGCCTAATAAGGCATCACAATCTATTGTAAAGGCATATGAAGGATGTATATAACTATTTAAGAATGTATGAATTTTCTTGAGTATGTACGTGAAGTGGAGGGCACATGTAAAGAGGCATGAAGGTCAGTTTTAAGGCCTCATGTGATTTGCAAGTCAATGTCTAATCAAGCAAAGAGATAGCATATGTCCTAATGGGTTATGAGGTTATATTTCTAAGGCAAGTATAGAAATGTAAGTGTTTTTTGAGGTATGATATGTTATTTCATATCATGTTCACAAAGTTTAAGGTCATGTTTTTGTACAAGAAAAATCATGAGAAGTGGTTTCGAAGTCTCTCGAGTACATAGAATGAAGGCATGTAATCCCAAAAAGGACTTTCAGGTGTTCATTAGCACATGTGACCCTTACATGGGAACTTGATATATTAAGGATATATGTGTAAGGGTCATATTATCACTTAAAATTACACCTAATGAGGATATGGGACAAGATTCTTCTCATTTAAGTGAGACAATTGAACCACCTCAGGGTTGTGAGTATCCCTATTAGGAGGTGGATCTTTAGGTTATGGGATAGCTCCCATTGATGCATCACTTAAACTATATATCCTACTACTAACACTTGGCGATGAAAAGGGATAGAGATAACATGAATTTAAACCTAGTCTATAGGAGGTGATACACCAAAATGTTTTCTCTACTCATACCCTTATCATGCACTTAGAACTAAGGATAAGTTGCATATACACTTCACTCAATAACAATCCTCCCTCTCACATCAATTCTTCAACATGGGGTCATAAAGATAGTATAGACTAGGAGTACTTAGGCAATAGGCATTCTAGGACACTATATTGAGTAGACTACTCAGTAGACCTAAAAATCCATTTGATACTTCTTATTGACCTGCAAGAAAGAGATCATACAACACTAGGTACTAATAAGAGTAACATGTGAAGGTAAATGAAACTTACACTTGCACAAGACTAATAACTCTCATGTACACTTAGTGAAATATTTGAATGAGTTAAAACACTTGTGTTTATTGATTCAAGCCATAAATTTGGTAGGGATTCACCATACCCAGGAAGAGAAATCCATACAATAACCAAGAAGGCTCAATTTATAAAATAAATGGGAAGAGATAGAGAAGGGGAGTCCAAGAGTCACTTAGACATGTGTCAATAATATGAAGATTAGTTAAAATTTCATTGGAGAGAGGAATGAGGTGATACATATATCTAAAGGAGATATAAGTGTCATCTCTAATCATCTAAGACCTACAAATTGGTCAAGAAACTCCTCTTACACAAAATACTACCTCTCATGATTAGCCTTACAAAACTACCTTATCCCTATAACTAATCAGGTATAATGATGGTCTTGAGTAGGAGGGGTTATAAACAAGACCTCACATGAATTTTAAGATCATTTGATGATTATTATCCTTTTGGCCATGCACCATCATCCTTAGTAGTCCCAAAAGGAGCTTTCTCTAAGAACCTCTCACACTTGACACCAAAAATCTTCCACTTTTTCAAATTGATCCATGTACATATAGGGATGACACTTTTCAAAGGTTTCCATAGCATCAATTTCATCAAATAGACCTTAAAAGGACTCCCAAATGAAGTTTCACCATTTTTTCCAAGTGTTTATTGCTTGTTTCCTATGACTAGCCAAAATGAGAGAGATAGAAAACACATTTAGGAGTCAATATATATCAACCAATGAGTATTAGGACCTATAAAATTTTCTAAACCTTCTCTAAAAAGTTATTTTGTCTCTTTAAAGTCTTCCATGCATCTAAAACACAAAAAATGGTCAAAATAAACCCTGATTAACCCCTTTCCTACTAGTGAAATGCAATAAATTGGGATGTAGATAATCCCCAAGTATTTATCTTCATCATCCAAGTGGTTTCATATACTTTTCACTACATTTGGAAACTTCATTTTCCATATTTTCCTAATTGGGTCTCTATGGAGGGTTTGTAAGGGTTTTGAGTGGTTTTTGGTCTTAAAACTTGTTCATAAAGAATAGACATTGTAAACTTCTCAAAATTCCACATATGGCTTCTTGAAGAGACATTACAACTTTTCCAAATACCTCAAGTTCCCATGAAAAGGTATATGAAAGTTCCAAACACTTGAAGTTACCCTCTGAGCTCTTTTTTTGCTTCTTGATAGAGTCTGAGCACACTCTAGATAAAAAATGATCTCTTGATGGATTTACATTAAAAAATGTTTTAAAACCTATTTATATGACCTATAAACATGCTTCAATAATTCAAAAATATTACCAAGAGCTTGGAATTGAGCTTGACCCCTGTTTGGCATTAGGCTTAGATCTTGCCAATAGGTCTACCTACAACTTGAGACTCAGTATGACTCTCCAATTGTTTCACCTACATATTGATGGCCTCAACACCTCAAAAATACCTCTATATTCATGAAAAAAATAATTGGACTACTTTTAAAGGGATGGAACTTGAAGTGGTCTTCATTTGGAGCTAGATTTGCATGTTTCCCACTACGTTTGCCTATAGACCTTCTTGTCTGGAAAATATTTACTACTTTAAAACCTTTTATCCTATATATTAATGTTTTTTCAAGTGTTTTACATATATAAATACCATCTCTTGAGCCCTCTTTTCCTTCTGGTTACCTTACTTATCCCATCCTTCAAGTTTACAGGGTTTTATGCACCTAAAAAGTGCATCACCTCTGAGATAAAATAGGGAGATGTTACCCTATTTTTATTGATATTTTGGACATTTTTGGATATCCATTAACCCCTAAGGGTAATTTTTACCAAATTTTGGAACTTAAATCCAAGCATGAGGCCTCCAACTTTGCATATCTTCCAGGCAAACTTTATAAGTAGGTAGATTGTGAGGGTAGGCATGGCATAGGTTGTATTTGGAGAAAAAAGGAGATTATTTTGAGATTTTTCATGGAATTTATAGATCATTAATACCTAAAATAAACTATTCAAACCATTTCCTATCTTATTTTCCCCTTAAACACCTTTCATGCTTTTGGAAACGTAGACTAGCTCTCATGGCTACATAGAAAGGGATCATTATTTTAGGCTTAAATGTAGGTTATTTTAAGACTGTTTATTATTTTAATAGAATAATAAAAACCATTTTTTATTTTCAAAAGATAATTTTAGTTATCATTCACCATTTTACTATCTAAAATCCATCATTTTCACCAATCTATCTTTCATTCTTAAGATTCGGCCTCTGCTTGTTAAGGACTAAGACACTCTTAAGATCCTACCTATAGGTGGTTATCTAAGATTTGTTTTATGTTTGTGGTAATTTTTTCCATGATAATTAGGTCATAATACCTTCCTCATGCTTTAATTTCCTTATAATCCTTCAATTCATACTTAGATCCTCAACTAGGATGTCCCATGCCTTGACTGGACTGAGACCATTTACAATACTTGTAGATTGACTTGGCTTGTTTCAAATGTGTAAAGATATCTTAAAGTTATAGGAAAAAATACTTGATATTTTAAAACCATTATTCCATTTAAACTTCAATCCTAAACCTAGATTATGGCTTGTCCTCACTCACAGTCAACTATGTGGCAAAAGCTTTCAAAAGAGAGGACACTTGTAGGTGTCATTGGCTTTATACCCTATCACAGTGTTTGTGAAACCATTTTTATACCATCTAAGGTCATATAATATTCCTACATACTTATATACACCTTGATTATCTTAAAACTCCAACTAGAGCTCTTGTCTGCAAATTTATCTTTATACTCAGTTGTAGGTGGTTGTTTTGCCTTGGTACGAATAGGGAATAGGCTTAGGGGATCATAACAAATACAAAATACAATTCTTATGAAATGAATGGTTTTAATTTATCTAATAATAGTATATTTATTAATTTATACTTGTAATTCCCTTCAATATTCCTATTAAAATGTCAAAAGATAGTCATTCTTTCCATTTCCTATAGATAACACTGAAAGCCTTTAGTGTTTTTGAAGCCATATTTAGACCTGAAAACTCTCATTTTCACTCATTTTAAATAGCCCATCCTTGGAATACGCCTTATCATATATAGGGAATACAAGATCTATTCTTTAATATGCATTGGCTCAGTTAGGGGCATGCTTAAATAAGTCATCCAAAACCTCATGGGCCTCTATTTTGTGGCTTTAGGAATAATAGGCCTAAAAATATTTGATCCTTAAAAGGAACTAACATCTCCCATTTATAAATTTCATATAAAATATCCTATAATGTTCCCATCCATCCCATTAGTGCTTGACCATCCTTGCAAACTTCTTCTCTAAAGTCAGCATGATGTCATCAAGCTGTTGTAGATGTCAATAGATTGAGTATACTAGCATGGTGTGAAGTTTGAAAAAATTAAATTGTTGGGTGATTTCAAGACACCTCCAAATGACTTCAAAACTTCAATATTCATGTCTATTCATTCTTGAGTTCTCTTATTTCAAGTTCAATCGATATTTATACCTTGAAAACTCTCATCCTCACTGATCACTCCCCTTGAATATGCAGATAGTGAATTGGAAAGGTGAAACTAGGTGCAAGATTTAGGCCTCATGGTCTTTTATTTATTCATAAAATGAAAACTTGTGACTTTTAATATCTATGGTATGTTCAATTCCTTCACATTAGTATGAAAACTTCCATTCAGGGCACCTATAGGTGCATGTTTTTGAATAAAGGCCACAAACATGGTCTAGAGTAAGAACAAGCCTATAAAGTCTTTCCTAGGCATTTTATGATTTAAAAATCCAATAAAATAATAAAAAAACCTATGAAGAAGCATAATATAACATATGAAATCATTAAATACATTAAACCAAAGAAAATGATATACAAACTAGCTCAAAAGGAAACCCCTCATGGTTGCATATGTATAAAAAACTACCTAGAGTGATAAAAATTATTCATAAAGGAGGAGCCACCAATATAAGACTTATTTCTATGAAAATGAAGTGAACTTAGATTACTATCCACTTGTAGAAGCACTCTCTCCAATTCCAGCTATACGACCCATGACAAGTGCTTGAAGTTGACCCTTCTTTGCTTGCCAAGAGAAAATGGAGGAAAATAAGTTGAATATGTAATTTTTTACATTATTATTGAAAAAAATAATTTAAAATAGTTTGGGGAGGTGAAGAGACACTATAACCATGTTTTTAGCTAAAGATCAAATCATCTATTTCGTACAAGTGCCCAAAAATGCCTAAAATAAGGAAAAAGTCCCATTTTCTGAACATATTTGACTCCATTCTATCATCTGACTATCCTTTAAATTATTTTTACCTATTAAAAATTCAAATTCACCTTGGTGATAAATTTTCCCTCTTATAATTCTATATAAGTCAAGTAATAGGCTAGAACGTGGCAAAAAGACCCCTTTTTGCACATGAGACATAACAAATGACCAATTTATTACTTGTAATCAAATTGAAACTTTATAAATATCATATTATGATAATTTTACACAAAATTATCTTTCTAACAAGTTTGACCAAATCTTGACCATGTTTGAATTCGGTTGACTAGGTCATTTCAAGGAAGATGAGCTTTAGTAAAGACTAGGGGGAGGCTATGTGAGATAAAATACCAACATTACACCCTATAGGACACATGAAAACCTTATTAAAAATTTTAAAATAGTATGGGTTGACCTCATTTGAATAGAAATCAAATTTGGTCAAAAATTTGGCCACTCCTAGGGGTAACATGCTTGCCTATGTTAAGGGACTAGTAGCCTTATCCTATCCATTGGGTAAGGGAGTTAGGATACACTTAGAAATAGTAGGAATAAAACTTGAAAATCTCAACAAGACATATATTCTTACCTCAAACACATGAAAGGAAAAAACAACACACACAAATACCAAAGCAAACACACTTGTGTTATTAAGCACTTAGGGGAAAATAAGACAACTAAAAGCAAACTAATATGTACATTCATCTTGATTATACCTACCTTCCTCGATGAAAATGTAAGTACCTTAGATCTCCTTCCTCACTATATGAGTGAGGATTCCAAGCATGATTCTTCTATGATGGGGTGTTAGATGACTCTTACTTTTTGTTTTCTCTTTGTCTTTGTACATCATCCAATGAAGCCATCTCCCATACATTCTTAAAGTAGATGAAGTCCTTTTGAACATCAAAGCATGCTTCAAACTACTGTCCCTTTGTCTCCTCATGAATGATTTGCATATACATTCATGGGATAACTTGTTGGAAGTTAATCTCTCTTTAAAGAATCTCATTATCTTTCTCAATGGTCACAATGTCTTCAAACTCTTCAAAGGCCATTGTATCATGACCATGTGGAAGTGTTTCTTTCTTAAATTCTTCGTTAAAGTTAGTGGAGGAAGCTTCATAGGTGGTTATAGAACCAAACTTCTCATCATCTCTAAAAGGTTCAATATCATCATATATTACTCCATTATGATCTATGCTCTCTTTATGATGTTGATCCTCAACACATACCTACTCACCAACATCCTATATTTGTTTATCTAGGAGCTTAGTCTTCTCAACTTCCTCATACTCTTGGAACATTTGCATATAAATATGCCACATGTCCTCCTTTTTAGACACATCTTCTTGCTTGTCTTGGATAGTCTACACCAAATTATTTTTAGGTTCTTTGAGGGCTTCAACTTCATTACATATACTCTCAAATATTTGCCATAGATCATTGTCCTTTGACTGCTTTGCATCATGAAAAGGAGAAACAAAAGAGACCATTTCCTCTTCTTCTTTGGAGTCTAAGAGAACTTATTTTAAGGCATCTTATTCACACACAAGGATAATATTATTCCTTATCTTCACAACTTGTAATTAGCCCATCTTCCTCTTCAATAAAATATGATATTTCAATCTCATCTTCCCTCTTGGTGATGTCAAGATTAGGCCCTTCAAAAATAGGATGCTTGGCCAAAGGGGATTCCCAATTAGCAATGCAATTGTCAACTTTGGGAAGGAAACCTTGATCAATTATAAGGGGTGAAAAGGTGGGTTAAATTGCTTCTTGAGGAGGGCTGGGAGGGAGTTGAATGGTTTTAAATTTATCTTTCCTAATAATTTCTCTACCCAAGCCTGATTTGTTCTTTTATTCACAAGCTGCCACCACCTCTTTCCATCTTGGGAAGGTAGACTCAAGGATGTTGTCATGGGGTTAGGGGGCTAGTGAAGGAGTGAATGATATATTTAGTAATCTTGAATTATCTTTGGGGTTGGCATCCTTATGGAAAATTGGGGAAGGAGGTTTAGAGAGTTCACCTTTAGCTACCATGATAGATTTCCTCAACATCTGTTTGTCCAATTCAATCTCTCTTTCAAGGTGAGATTCAAAACTCAATATTTCTTCTTCACAATATCCTCTAAGTAGGTTAACCTATTCCACCATGATGCATTCCTTATTTTTTTTTACTCTCATGGATGGAATTATAAAGAGAGAAACTTTGGGGAGTGGATGAAATATTTGGGGTATTTAAGGGCTGCCAAGATTGAGTTTGTTCGTGAATTCTCAACCTTTCTTCTAGATGGAAGATCAAACCACAAATATAAATCATCTCATTAGAAATACATGGCCAACTATATTTCTATATAGGAACCCATATCTTTTGATTTGTTCCAAATCATTCCTCACAATCTTGACACAAACACTAGGGATGACTTGACCACAACCATACCTAATGTCAAGGTCTAACATGTAGTCTTGATAACCAATGAGAGTATTTTTAAAACTAGCAATGAAATGGATTGGAGAGGAGATAGGTGGGATAGATGGAGTACAAACTTGATAAGGTTGGTCATAGGCAACATATGCTTGATGTGGATCATGACAACATTGGCCAAGAATTTGCTCATAATTTAGGGGAAGAGGAAAAGAAGGATATGTTTCACCAACTTGTGTTAAGACAAGCTCAAACTCACAATTATCCATGAATCACTCACAAAAGATCATGAAATAAGAAAACAACTTTCAATACGTATACCTAGACTGCTCAAATAGTAGATATGTACTTGGAGTCACCATTGGTGCTTAGTGAATTGCCTCCAAAGTCTGTTATCTTGAGAATACCAAAAATCCTCAATATCTTAGAACAAGAATCCCACCAAGCATGCCAAAAACTATTGTCACTTGAAATTTCAACCAATGAGGAGATGGGGCAAGATTTTGCTCATTCAAGTGAGACAATGGAACCACCTCATGTTTGTGGGTATCCCTATTGGGAGGTGGATCTCTAGGTTAGGGGAGAGCTCCCCTTGATGCATCATTTAAAGCACATATCCTAATAATAACACTTGGGGATGAAAAAGGATATGGATAACATGAAATTAAACATAATCTATAAGAGGTGATACACCAAAATATTTTCTCTACTCATACCCTTAGCATGCACTTAGAACTAAGGATAAGTTGTATATACACTTCACTCAATATCAATCTTCCCTCGAACATCAATGCTTCAACATTGGGTCTTGGAGATAGTATAAACTAGGAAAACTTATGTAATAGGCATTATAGGACACTTTATTGAGTAGAATACTCACTAGACCTACAACTCCATTTGACACTTCTTGTTGACTAGAAGAAAGAGATCATACAATACTAGGTACTAATAGGAGCAACATGTGAAGGTAAATGAAACTTACACTTTCACAAGACTAAAAACTATCATTCATGCTTATTGAAATATTTGAATGAGATAAAACACTTGTATTTTTTGATTCAAAGAATAAATTGTTTAGGGATTCACCATACCTAGGCAGAGAGATCTATACAATAGCCAAGAAGGCTTAATTTATAGAAGAAATGGGAAGAGATAGAGAAGGGGAGTCTAAGATTCACTTTGACATGTGTCAATATTATGAAGATTAGTTAAAATTTCATGGGAGAGAGGAATGAGGTGATTCATATAGCAAAAGGAGCTAAAAGTGTCATCTCTAATCATCTAAGACCTACAAAGTGGTCAAGAAAATCCTTCTCTTTCACATAAAACCTCTCATGATTAGATTTCCAAAACTACCTTATCCATGAAACCAATCAGGTTTTATGATGTTCCTAGGTATGAGGGGTTTCAACAAGCCCTCACATGGATTGGAAGATCTCCTGTCCATTCCTATCTTTCTATCCATGCACAATCATCCTTAGTAGTCCCAAAATGAGCTTTCTCCAAGCACCTCTCACACTTGGCACCAAAAATTTACAATTTTTCAAATTGATCCATGCACATGGATGGATGACACTTTTCAAAGTGTCCATAGCATCATTTTCATCAAATAGACCTTAAAAGGCCTCCCAAATGAAGTTTCACCATTTTTTACAAGTGTTCATTACTTCTTCTTATGACTAGCCAAAATGAGAGAGATAGAAAACACATTTAGGAGGAAATATAGATCAACAAATTAATATTAGGACCTTTAAAAAGTCCTAAACCTTCTCTAAAAAGTTATTTGGTCTCTTGAAAGTTTCCATGCTTGTAAAACAAAAAATATATTTAAAATAATCCTTGTTTGACCCCTTCCGTATAGGTGTAATACATAAAATTGGCATGTGGAGAAACCCTGGAGAGTCCTCTACATCATCCAAGTGGTTTCATAGAATTTTCACTACGTTTGGACACTTTATTTTCTATCTTTTCCTAATCGAGTCTCTATGGAGGGTTTATAAGGGTTTTGAGTGGTTTCTAGTCTTAATGTTTGTTCACAAAGAATAGACATTGGAAACATCTAAAAATTCCACTTATCGATTCTTGAGTATCCCTTATAACTTCTCCAAATACCTCAAGGTCCCATGCAAAGGTATATGAAAGTTAAAAGCACTTGAAGTTACCCTCTGAGCTTCCTTTTTGCTTCCTGGTAGAGTCTAAGCACACTCTAGGTCAAAAATGATCTATTGATGGATTTACCTACAAAACAAAGGTTTTAAAACCTTTTTATATAGCCTATAAACATTATTTAATCATTCTAAAATCTTACCAAGAGCTTGGAATTGAGCTTGACCCCTATTTGGCATTAGGCCTAGACCTTGCCAATAAGTCTACCTATAACTTGAGACTCAATCTGACACTCAAATGATTTCTCATACCTCATAATGGATTAAAAACCTCCAAAATACCTCTATAGTCATGAAACATATAATTATAGTACTTGGAAAGGGATGGAACTTGAAGTGACCTTCATTTCAAGCTAGATTTGAATGTTTTTCACTAGGTTTACCTACAAAATTTCTTTTTTGGAACATCCTACATAATTTCAAACATTATATCCTATCTATTAATGTTTTTTTTAATTTTTATTTAGCTATAAAAACCATCTCTTTATCCCTCTTTTCCATCTAGTTACCTATCTTAGCCCATCCTTCAAGTTTGAGGGGTTTTATGTACCTAAAAAGTGCATCACCTTTGAGATAAAAAAGGGAGATGTTACCCTATTTGTTTTTATATTTTGTACATTTTAGGATCTCACTTAACCCCCAAGATTAATTTTTACCAAATTTGGGTCCTTAAATCCAAACATGAGTCCTCCAACTTTGCACATCTTCTAGGTAGACTTTATAAGTAGGCAGACTATGAGGGTAGGCAAGGCATATGTTGTATTTGGAGAAAAAAGAGATTATTTTGATATTTTTAATGGAATTTATATATAATTAACACATAAAATAACCTAATCAAACCATTTCCTATCTTATTGGCCCTCAAACACCTTTCTTGCTTTTGGAAACCTAGACTAGCTCTTATGGTTGCCTAAAAAGGTGACCACTATTTTAGGCTTATTTGTAGGTTATTTTAATCTTTTTTTATGTTTTAATATCATAATAATAACACTTTTTTATTTTAAAAATCTCATTTTATTTATCATTCACCATTTTTCTATCTAAAATCCATCCTTTGAACCAATCTATCTTTCATTCTCAAGATTAGGTGTCTTCTTGTTAAGGATTGAGACACTCTTAGAATCCTACTTATAGGTGGTTATCTAAGCTTTGTTTGACATTTGTGTTCCTTATTTACATGATACCTAGGTCATAATACCTTCCTAATTATTTAATTTCCTTTGAATCCTTAAAATCATACCTCAATTCATACTTAGATCCTCCACTAGGATGCCCCTACCTTGATTGGACTGAGACCATTTGTCATGCTTGTAGATTGACTTGGATTATTTAAAGTGTGTACAGATATAATAAAGTTATAATAAATAAACCTTAATATTTTAAAACCATTATTCCATTTAAACTTCAACCCTAAACCTAGATTATGGATTGTCCTCACTCACAGTTAATTGTTTGGCAAAAGATTTCAAAAGAGAGGACACCTGTAGGTGTCATTGGATTTATACCCTATAAAAGTGTTTGTGAAACCATTTTTATACCCTATGAGGTCATATAATATTCCTCCATACTTATATCCACATTTATTGTCTTAAAACTCCAACTAGATCCCTTGTCTGCAAATTTATCTTTATGCTTATCCATAGGTGGTTGTTTTGCCTTAGTACAGATAGGGAATAGGCTTAGGGGGTCATCACAAACACAAACTACCATTATTATGAAATTAATGGTTTAAATTTGTCTTATCATACTAGCTTTGTTAATCTATACTTAGAATTCCATTCAATATTCTTCTCAAAATGTCAAAAGATAGTCATTCTTTTCATTTCCTATAGACAACACTGAAAGCCTTTAGTGTTTTTGAAGCCATCTTTAGACCTTGAAAACACTCATATTAACTCATATTCAAGATCTCATCATTGGAATATGACTTTTCCTATATAGGGACTAAAATATACATATTAAATATGCATTCGGTCACTTAGGGGCATGCTTAAAGAATTCATCCAAAACCTCATGGGCCTTTATTTTGTGGCTTTAGGAATAATAGGCCTAAAAACATAGTCATTTGATGCTTGCAAGGAAATAACATCTCTAATTTATAAATGTAATATAAAATGTCCTATAATTCTACCATCCATCCCATTGGTGCTTGAACCTCATCGAAAACTTCTTGTCTATGGTTAGCTTGACATAATTAGGCTGTTGTAGGTGTCAATACACTAAGTATACTAGCATGGTGTGGATTTTGAACAAAGTAAAGTGTTTGGTTATTTAAAGACACCTCAAAAATACTTATAAAATTCAAGATTCATGTTTCTTCATTATTTATTTCTCTCTATTTAGGCTCAATCCATCTTTATACCTTGAAAACTCTCATCCTCACTGATCAGTCCCCTTGAATATGAATATAGTGAATTGGAAAAGTGAAACTAAGTACAAGATTTAGGCCTCATGGTATTTTCCTTAGTCATAAAATACAAAATTGTGACTTAAAATAGCTGGGGTGCATTCAATTACTTCACATTATCATGAAAACTTCCATTCAAGGCACCTATAGGTGCATGTTTCTGAGTAAAGGAAACAAATATGGTCTAAAGTAAGAACAAGCCTATAAAGTCTTTCATATTATTTTTATGACTTCCAAATCCAATAAAATCATGAAAAACCTATGAATAATCATCATATAACATATGAAATCATCAAATCCATTAAACTAAAGCAAATGAAATAGAAACTAGCTCAAAAGGAGACCCCTCATGGTTGCACATGCATAAAAACTACCTAGAGTGATAGAAATTGTTCATGAAGGAGGATACACCAATATAATACTTTTTAATATAAAATTTAAGTGCACTAAGATTAATATCCACCTATATAAGCACTCTCTCCAATTCCACCTAAACAGCCCATGCCAAGTGCTTGAAGTTAACCCTTATTTTCTTGCCAAGAGAAAATGGAGGAAAAGAAGTTTTAGATGTAAATTTTTTCATTATACTTGAAAAAAAATCATGTAAAATAGTGTGTGTGGAGTTTAAGAGACACTCCACTCACATTTTTAGTTGAATTTTAGATCATCTATGTTATACAGGTGCCTAAAAGGGCCTAAAAATAAGGAAAAACTCCCATTTTTTTAACATAATTGACTTATAGCTGACATCTAACTATCCATAACATTATTATAACCTATTCCAAATTTAAAATCACCTTGGTGACAAATTTTACCTCTTGGAAGTTCGTACAAGTCAATTAATATGCTAAAAAGTGGCCAAAAGACCCCTTTTTACACATGAGACATAACAAATGACCAATTTATGACTTGTAATCACATTAAAACATGATAAATACCATATTTGGATAATTTTACATAAAATTATCCTTTTACCAAGTTTGACCATGTTTGACTTTGGTTGACTAGGCCATTTCAAGGAAGATGAGCTTCAATAAAGACTAGGGGAGGCTAAGTGAGATAATAGACCAACATGATAGCTATAAGACACATGGAAACCTTATTCAAAATTTTAAAATATTATGGGTTGACATAATTTTAATAGAAGTCAATTTTTTTCAATAGGTCCTAGATAAGATGTCCAATCATTATTTTTGGAAATTAGTGGCACTCCTTTATGAATAATCATTAACACCAAAAATAGTGTTAACTTTCTCTAAACCCTAACAAGGAATTGATGTTGAATATGTTGATAAAAATATCATATAATGGTCCAAAATAGCTAAAAAAACTATTTTATCTTTTATTAAACTCTCCCAGACACCTTTAGGTGTGATTAAGTTGTCAGGTATGTGAGTAGACCCTACAAGAAACTACTAGTTTCACAGGGATTTATTGTAGCAATCAAATTTGACCAAGTCAAATTATGAAAATAATTTAATGGACAAGGTTGATAATTTTATTTCATTTCCATGGTGTTTTTTGGATAGGGTATATCCCTTGAGATTGTTAAACCAGTCATCCAAGTTGGCTAGTCACTAACATGCCTAATGGTGGAAATAATGAGAAACCCAAGTAGTAGTGAGAAGATGATTAAAGATGTATTATCATTAAATATGTATGAAAAAAATTATATGGATATTTATTTTATTAATTTTAAGACATTATCATGTTTAGTATAATTTTTTTAGGCTAGTGGTTATAGTGAAAAAGTTGTTCACAAGATGACTTGTTTGGCTCAGTGAGGTCTGTATACAATGAGGTTATGAGATTTGTCTACAAGACCAATATTTTCAATTTTACCATGTTATATTTATATTTTATAATTTTATAATTATCTCATAATATCATATAAATTCATAATAAGTCTCTTAAAGTGTGCATACATGTGTTGAAGGTCTTTGTCACCATGAGTTGTCTTGGAGGAAAACTAGCAGTTTTAAGTGACAAAGTTGCAAGAGTGTTTTTGGGTCCTTTTTCCTTGAGCGATGAATTTAAATTATATTGATGAAATTTTTGAGGTATTTTAAATTTTTTATATTTTTTATTTTCATTTTTGTGTGGCCAAACTTTGTTTTATCTTCATTTGTTTAAGATAGACCTTTCTATGTGTGTAAAGGCCTAATATAAACAATACTAATGGCATGCTTCAAGTTATGATTGGAGATAAAATGTGTAATATACCTAACATGAGATTATAAATTGTATATTTTAGTGTCATATTAATTTTTTCTACCATGTATGAAGTTTTAAATTTCTCCGAGAAGATCAAAGGGTAACGTGTACTAATGAAAGCATAATTCAATTAGGTCTCTTTAAGAACTAAAGAAGGATTTGGTCCATTTGAGATATGGATGATCTAATTTAATTATTATTTAATGTTTATGTAATTTAATAAGGCCTATTTGTTTTAATATACAATTTTTAAAGTGTGTATGGCTAACCAAGAGGTGTATGAGCAAGAGCCTAGTATAAGAAGAAGGCCTAATTGTCTAGTTAGAGAATAAGCGAGTGAAAGAAAAGGATATAACACTTTGAAGAGATAAAATATGTATTATATAGAATTAAAAGGGTTAACATAAATTATAAATAATATATAATAGGGTTACTATATATGAAGGTCAAGGTTATATGACCTAATATGTCTTGAAGAGACCTAAATTAGAGAAGAGGCCTAGAAGACAGTTTGAGAAGGATAAGAGTGTGAAGAGATGAAGAGGTGGTCATCAACATCTGGTTGAAAAATAGTTTATATTTAAGTTTATCAAATCAATCAAGTGGATAATTTGGTGTTGAGTCATCTAGTGATTTGGTGCTTCCTTGCAAGTTGGTTCTTGTTAAAGCATAGTTTATTTGGTGTTTAGCTAGTTGGGGTTGGTGCTCCATGTAGAGTTGGTACTTCACTAAATTTGGTTTTTGATTTATAGGACTATATTACATTTGAATATATCAATGTATTTTATTCTCTTTTAGGGTTTCCCACTCATATGTGTGTGTTTTTGTGTTATGATCATGTGAATGACTCTTTATGCATTGCTAAATGTTTTTATTATTGTGATGGTTCAAGGCATGTTTAAGTACATGTGAAAGAATTTTTTAAGAGACTGACTCACACCTCCTCTCAGTAATTATTTTTCCAATATATATATTATTTTTTCCTCAAACAATTAATGTTTTCTAATTACTTCCTTATGATGGTTATATGCAATCTCATTTATTCCACAAGTGAGGTAATGAGAGACATAGAACATGTATTTTGCTCATCACACACTAAAGGGAAAGAATTTTTTTGGGTATTTAAATTTAAATTATCCAAATAGGGAAAATAATTTTCAACATTAATATTAATTAGAGAAGAAGGTAAACACTTGTTTTCATCAATATTTTCATCGTGGGTATAGGGGAGGAACATTAAATGTCTTTGACATTTACATTATTAGAAGGGGAGGAAGCACACTCACTTTTTTAAGTAACTAAAAAATAATTACTACCAATTCATGTATCTATTAACTCTTCATCATTGTAAAACAAAGTAATAAGAACATTTTCATAGACAAGAGGGATGTCATCATAGTCATACTTAAAATTAGATAGATCATAATCACCACCTTGGTCATTTACATTCGAATTTGTGTCATTGGTTTTTTCATTATCATAGTTGTAATCAAAATAGGTTTTATCCTAGTTTTGGTGTTCTTGTAGGTATTCATATGGAATAAAATGAACATTACGTGGATTAAAGTAACTATCATATTGGAGATTCCATGCATAACATGTTTCTAGTGATGTCAAAAGGGTTATAATGTTCAAGATAATTATGAAGCACACAACCACTAGAACCAAAGAAATAATGTAAATAATTTTTCCTAAGCTATGACCATATAAGTAAGAAATAAAATAGATCTAAAAATAAAATAAAAAATTTTGAAATGAAATTTTTAAGAAGGTGAAAACCCTAATATGTAAACTAGGGTTTTGCTTCAACAAATAAAGGATGGGTTCACCAATTTTTTATGATTTTTGGATTCAAAAGAGAAACATACAAGTAATAAAGTTGTTTTATTTTAATATTATAATATTAAAATTTTAGAAATGTAATATAGTAATTTAATAATAATATTCATTTAAGCATGTATAATAAATATAATAAGTACAAAGTAATTAAGGGATAAAAGAGAGCATATCTTGTTTTCTATTATATTCTATAATATGACAATGATCAAGAAACATCATATGGTTTCCCTAAATATCTTGACCTTGTTCATTTTGTATTCTAACTATTTTTTTTCTATTAGATAGTTTTATTGATTAGGGATAATAACATTGATTCTAGTGGTTGATGAAGAGGGGAGGTGAAAAACTGTGACTACTCAGAAAATTTTGAAACTAGTTTTTTCCCACCTTGTAGGGCCCTCTGAGTGTGACCAGAGTGCTCATGGATCCAATGGAGGCTATTGCCTTTGGTAGTGCCTCTGGGAACCTAAACCTAAATCTAATAGAGGACATTCCCTCCAATAGATGGAAGAAAGTCTTAACAAGTGAAAAGACGTGTTCCACTAAAAACATGTTGAGCCTTCCTCTCAAAAATGATTCCACTAAGGGTACGACCCTGACTATCTTGGATGATCTAGTTGAGGAAATTGTGGTGACCATGGACCTTGCATTGGTAGGTAATTTTTTCTCCTTCCATCCTAATATTGAGATGGTTAGGAAATGGGTTATGTCTCAGTGGAGAATTAAAGGTAGTGTTTTGATCACTGTTATGGAAAGAGGCTTATTCCTATTTATATTTATGAATAGGGAGGATATGATAGCTATCCTTACTAGAGGACCATGGCTATATGGTCCACATTCATTTGCCTTGTGCTCATGGAAACTGGGATTCAACCCCAACTCAGACCTCAGCAAGTCGGCTCCTACTTGGGTAAGATTGCCAGGGTTCCCATTGGAATTCTAGGATGAAAAAATATTTACAGCTATTGGAAACTCTATTGGCCAATACGTCACTATAGACCATACCACCATAAAACAATCTAGATGTGTGTATGCTTGATTGTGTGTCAATGTAGAGATTAATCAAACCCTCTCCACATCTATAGATTTAAACTCTAAATATGGGACTTGGACTCAACCGATCATATATGAAAATGCTACCACTTTCTATCAAATATGTAAAAAAAGGGAGATATAATGACCCAATGTAAGGCAAAGCAAATGGGAAGGAAAGATGATTCCCCGGTAGAAGGTGAGGATCAATCTCACAAATCCAAAAAAATTAGTAGTTAGGGAATGGGGGGTAATGAGGAAAACCCTGATAATACTAAAAAGGTTAGAGAAAAAGCTAGTCAAGAGGAGGTCCCTGGTAATGAGGAAAAAATTGTCCTAGAGGAAAATAAAAAGAAGGTCTTAGACAGTGATAGTCAGAAGGTTATAATAGACATAGTTAACTCTTTGGATCAACAGACCAATATGTCTGAGGAAGGATAAATATGTTCCCAACCAATAGATGGGGATGATGCAAAAGGTAAAGTGTTAAGAGATATCCAGGTGGAACTACCTCTAAAAATAGTAGATACTGAGAGAGAAGCAGCTTTACATTCAAACATAGATATTTTCCATGCTCTAGAAATAGGTGACCAATCAGGAAATTATTCAGCAATAGGTGAAATAGGATAAAATGTTAGTAGCAATGAACAAGAATAATGGGTTACCCCAAAGAAAAAGAACTGCAAAGGTAAAAAATCTGTAGATGTTGGCACCGATCCCAAACAAGGGAGACCAACACTAAGAGAAATAAGACAGAGAGATTGCCAGAGAGATATCCAATGGTAAACAAAAAACACTGGAGACCTATTCCCTCAAATCCTCTAAGTGAGAATTTTAACCTAGAACTTGAGGGGCTTTAACAGTCCTTTCAAATAGTTTGAGGTTAAAAACTACATTCTAGATGATAAATTAGATATTTTATTACTCCAAGAGGTCAAGATGAATGAGCAGAGTTTTAAGAAAATAGTTGACTACATATGGCCTAAGGCTGCTTTTTGTATTAGTCCAGTTGAAGGGGCTTCATGTGGGATTGTAACTATGTGAAACAGTGCTAAAATTTAGGGATCTCTTATTGCTTATAGTAAGCATTTTTTTATTATCAACTTCTCTTTGTCCTCCTTGAACTAGTCATTGATCAATGTATACGACCCGAATAATAGAGCATTGAGGCAAAATCTATGGATAGATTTGAGTAGCTTTAGGACAAATACCTAGCACACTAGATGGATGTTGGCTGGAGACTTTTACATTTTGTTATACCCTTCTAAAAAATAGGGTGGGACTATTGACTACTCTGACAGCATGTTTGACTTTGTTGAATTTATAAATGATTGGGGACTGTTGGATATTGAATTGTAAAATCAAAATTTCACCTGGTCTAATAGAAGAATAGGAGACCAAATGATTCAAGTCAAGTTAGATAGATTCCTTATCTCTAGCAACTAGAATTATTATCATAATATTCACATGCAAGCTTTTCCTAGAACCATGTCCGATCATTACCCAATCTTTCTCAGTTGGAAAGATCAGGGACAACGTGGTCCTTTCCCCTTTTATTTTGAAGCTTTGTGGATCAAACATAAAGACTTCAGATAATTGGTGGCCCAATGGTGGAAAATTCCTATCCAGGGCACTCCTGTGTTCAAATTAGTTAAAAAAATTAGCATATCAATTAGGAAGTTTATGGATGGAATAGATATAGCTTTGGTCAGGTCTTTCATCAGAAGAAAAACATATCTAGAAAACTTATAGATATTTAGCAGCGAATGGCTCAAGGTGATTATTCAGAAGACACTTCTAAAGAAGAGAATGTCTTGATTTCTGACTAGAAGAATCTTATGGATAGAGAGGAGGTTTTTTGGAAATAGAAATCTAGAGTTTAGTGACTCAAATAGGGGGACAGGAACATGGCCTTCTTTCATCTCTTGGCCATGAAACATAGGAAGGCTAACTCCATAACAAAGCTATGTTTGGATGATGGAAACACTATAACTAAAGATAATGAGATAGGGGAACAAGCCAGTGTATTATTTCAGAATTTTCTCACTAAACAAAATAATGATGATGGGAATGATGGAACTATGAACTAATTCATTGATAACCTCCCCTATTTGATTACTGAGGAAGATAATCTGGAGTTGTTAAGGCCTATATTCGAGGAGGAAGTTCATGTTGTTTAATTTTCTATGGGTTCATTCAAAGCACTGGGTCCTAATGGCTTCCCTCCTATATTTTTTGAGGAATATTGGGATATAGTGGGAATGGATCTTATTGTTACTGTACGTGACTTCTTCATATTAGGTAAACTTTTGAAACAAGCTAATAATACTTTTATATTACTTGTTCCTAAAAAGTCACATCCCACACACCTTATGGATTTCAGACCTATTAGTATATGTGGAACACTGTCTCTTCTACAAAATTTTTAGTTCTAGTCAATGGGGTCCCTAGAGGTTTCTTCTCTTCTTTGAGAGAATTCACCAAGTGGACCCTCTCTCCCCTTACTTATTCATCATAATGGTAGAGGAACTGGAAAGATACATACAAGCCGATATAGTCTCTAAACATCTAGTGGGCATCAAACCAACTTCCTCCCTTCCTCCTATGGTGGTGCAGTAGTTTATGGATGATACCATTCTTTTTGGCATCTCCTCAATGATTGAAGCTAGGAGATGGAAGAATATTTTGAATAACTACACATCTGGACAAAGCATAAATCTCTAAAAAAGCAATGTGTGCTTCTTCAATACTCCTAATGACCTTAAACAAAAAATCATTGACATTCTTGAATGTGTTGAAGCTGTCCTACCTGCTACCTATTTGGGCCTTCCCCTCACGGTCAAAGAAGTATCTCCTAGTTTTTGGAATGGAATTTTGGAAAGAACTCAAAAGAAACTTTTTGGTTGGAAAGGGAAACTTCTTAGTAGTGCAGACAAACTGTAGCTTCTTCAGGCCTCTCTTCAAGGGATTCCTACCTACTTCTTATCTCTCTTTAAAATACCTATGTATTTTGCTGATAAACTAGAACAAATTCAAAGAAAATTCTTATGGATGGGACTGGAAGATAAACAGAGAATGTCTTTGGTCAGATGGGAAAAAGTGTGCCTTCCAAAATCACATGGTGGACTCAATATTAGATCTATCAGGAACATGAACAAAGCCCTTCTCTCCAAAATTAATTGGACCCTGATTCATAAAAATAATGATTGGAGGGAAATAATGCATGCCAAATATATGCATAATAATTATGGTTCCAATTTTATTCAACAGGTAAGATTACCCTAGGGATCTATGATATGGAATAAAATGCTAAAGAGTAGAAGCCTTATTAAGCAAGGAATTAGATGGAAATTAGGAAATGGCTGGCATATCAAATTTTGGAATGACATTTGGGTAAAGGATAAGTCTCTCAACACACAGGGAAACTATGGAGAGATTTTTGACATTGCTACTCAGTTTTTTGGTGATAAAGTCAGTGATTACATGGATAATAACAATGGCATAAGGAGCTAGAAAAATCTATCAAATTTTTGTGCTCATCAGCCTGAGCTCTTCCCTAAAGTTCTAGAGATTCAGTAGTTGATTTAGGGGATTAGAATCCCTCTCTTCCCATGTGAATATGAATAGTACAAGTGGTCAAATAAGAATGGATAGTTCTCTGTCAAGTCTGCTTATCAATTGTTGATTCCTGAGGATTAGAATAAAGAGATATGGAAAAAGGTTTGGAACTATAAACTTATACCAAAAATCAACATGTTTTGGTGGGTTGCTGCTCATAACAAAATATTAACTCAAGAAAATCTTTAGAAAAGAGGGTTTACCCTGGTCAACACATGTTATTTGTGCTATTCAAAAGAGGAAACAATTTCTCACCTTTTCATACACTGTGATTTTGCTTGAGAACTTTGGGGCATAATACTAAATAATTTTGGTATTGAGTGGGTCTATAACTCTAACCTTAAAGAAGTCATTATCAACTGGAATCCTACCTTATCTCATCCCTAGCTCATGAAATTATGGAATCAAACTTTACCCTACTTGAGTTGGATTTTATGGAAAGAGCATAACCACAAAATTTTTAGGGATACTGCTAGAAATGCCTCTCAGGTGTTTCATTCTTTTGTTAAGACTCTTTTGGAAAGTGTCACCATTTCTCATATTCATACTATGGAGAAAACCCTAACTAAAGAAGAAGAACAAATTGCAGCTAAATGGAAGGTTCTAAACCATATTCCTGCTTATAATAATTCCAAAATTATACAGAGACTTAATACTAAATGGATTCCCCCAAAGCCTAACTAGATGAAATTAACTTTGATGGGGCCTCCAAGTCTGATGGTAAAGCCAGTAGAGGAGGGATTATAAGAAATGAAAAAGGGTAGGTGATTTTTGTCTATGCTGGTGGAGTAGGTTACCAGAGTAATAACTATGCTAAAGCAATGGCTCTCCTATGGGGGATAAAATTGGCTATATCCCTAGGTATAAGGAATTTGAGTATCCAAAGGGACTCTAAAATTGTCATTGATGCAGTTAATAAAGCATCAAATGTGGGCATTAAGTTAAAACATATCATTAGGGATATTCAATTTCTTCTACAAAAGATTACCAAAGTTGATATTTCACATATTTATAGAAATGGAGACATTGTTGCTAATGCCTGTGCCAATCTCAGCCAACAATTTTCAAATTGGTGATGTTGGCACCAAATAGATCATATCCCTTTAAACATTAGGGATATTATCCAAAAGGAAACAACTTATTAAGGATGAGTTGTAAATATGATAAGGATAGCTCTATTAGATAGTCCATTTGGAGGGTGCCAACATGGATCTTAGAGTTTGGTGCCTATTGTACTCTTTTGATAATCATTTATAATTTATTATACCAATGTGTTAAGGTGACCAAACTTCATTATGGAGATCACTAGGAAATGATTTTTAAGCATGGGAGAAGTAAATATCATCTCTTCATGATACTCTAAATTATGTGCCACCAAATTATCATTATGCATATTCAGGAATAAGGACTTGAAGCCATTTCAACTATGAAGGTTAAAATTGGGAATTCTTCTGGTCTGGTCTGTAAATCCAAAATAGGGGCAATAGAATTTGAATAGAACCAGTCTCTTGCTATGAGTTTAAAGATAACCTATTGGTTTGGCATTACTACAAAGAGGGAGGGATTAGTCCCTACCTAGAGAGGCTCAATGGGTTTGATGAAAACATGTCTGAGTAATTCACGAGGTCTTGGTTAACCTGGCGATTCACTGTTGGAGGAATTAGTTTTGAGATTTTTGAAAAGGTGATAGTTATGGCTACATGCATGTCCACATAGGGGATGAAGCTACAAAGGAAAAGAAAAATCACGGACCCCTCTAGCCAGAAGTTATTTTTGGGAGAAGGCAAAGAACTTGTTCCTTACCAAGGAAGATTTGATAGAGCTAAATTACCTGAGCCATGAGACAGAGTGCGCTTCATCCTCATGAAGTATTTCATGCTAGAAGGATGATTCATTAGGTTCTATAATTATCATCTCCCCCTTTTAAATCATTTTAGGCATAATGCTCTCATTAGTTTTCCCTTTTATTTTCTCTCCTCCCTAGAACATTCTGTCCTTAGGGTGAGAGCAAAATTGGCAAAAAAACCTGATATGAACCCTATCCCCCTCCATCAGGGCCTCATTTTTTGTTTGTATAATTTCCACCATGCCCTAGAGCTATCCAAGACTATTAGAATGATAGCGGGGATATTTCTACTAATCCCTTGGTTGGTGATGCTATAGATGAGCCCTATCTTTCCCCTATCTCTACTAAAACTAAAGATGTCTCCTTTTCTATTCCTGAGGAGACCCCTGTTGACACCCTTAGCCCCTTTATGAGTATGAAGGGAAAGAAAAGGAAGTTTTATGCTGGTAAAAAGAGTATTGGGGAGACCACTATGGGGACCCATAAAAATCTTAGTAGGACCATTGGGGATTAAGGTGGTAAATCCCATATGTCCACTAAGGTTAGTAAGGAGGGCCTCTCCTCAGGAGTTCGATGGTCGGGGTGGATTGCTAGCAAATCCAATCCCAAGGATAGGCTTATTGACTATTTAGAGAGCACCTCAGAGGAAGCCACCAAGGAGGAAGAGTAAAAGGAATTAGAAGTTTAGGAAATCTCTAAGGATACTGAAGGTAAGCAAGAGATAAGAGAATTTGAGGCTACTATGGAGGATGGTGCTAACATTGTAGAAAATGTTGAAAAAGAGGAAAAAATGTATGTGGAGGAATCTAATGAGGAAACCAAAACTGAGATTGGTTGAAAGCTAAAAATTTTGCCCTGAAGGGTCATATCCAGAAGCTGGAGTAGAACTTTACCACTGGGCTCCAAAATTATATTATCCTAAAAATGTCTATGTTGTAGGAATTGGGTAATACTACTTATGCTGTCAATGCAGAAGATACTGAGAAATTGAATGATCTCATCAAATATATTGTTATGTAAGGAGAGATTTCTCTATCTCTCATTTTTCTTATTCTTGTTTTATTTTAGTTTGTTGTGTCTGTTGGTACACTGATTGTGTCATTCCTATAATAAGGCATCTTTTATGTTGATGGCCTTCATGGTTCCTCTACTTTTGTAAGGGTTCAGCCCCTGGTCTGCCACCTTATATAATCAAAAACATTGATTGTGTTTGATTTTGACGTAGGTGTATAGTCAAGGATATGAACAAGAATGGATAAAAATTTGCATCAAGACTATATTGTCATCTATGTAATTGTATTTACATTATTGGATATGTTTTCTTGTGTGCATGATCTATATAATAATCAAAAACCTATTTCCTTTGCATTTCATCTTTTTTGACTTAGTAATGAGGGATTAATATGTGAGTTAAGCTAGCCCTAGAAACCCCTTTTATTAATAAGTATTTATTACATATCCAATATTTTAAAGAGGGCCTCAAAATTTCATGTAGTTCCTCCTCCTAGGCATGTGTGTGAAATTGTAATAGTGAGATTATATGGTTTTGCTCATATTAATACTTGGTATACATAATTTAATAGTATATTTGACCTTTTGAATGATTCAAGTAATTGATTCAGTGTTGTGCAATTTGATAGCTTGAAATAAATAATACTTTCCATTTAGATAGTTGTTGAATCAAATTATTAGGGTCTATTAATTAGACTATAACCTTTGTATATATTGGTACATCTTGATTTTGAGTTAGGATCTACTGACACATGAAAATCTGACCATAGAATGGGAAAAGAGGGTTTATAAAAATGGTCACAAAGAAAAATATATAGAAAAAGATAAAATTATTAATTTGGATAACTATGTCATAGTTGGACACTAATGTCAACATTGTTGTCCTCAATGAATGAAAGTGACTAGGGGCTAAAATGCATAGATTAAAAAAATAGGTAGGTGTCCCTAACATATATTGGATGAATATTAATAAAATAACATACAAGCCCAAGGGGAAGGTAAATCAAAATAAATAAGATGGAACCAATGAGATTATAATATTAGATGCCAAGATCAATAGATCAAGTGAATGTTTAGGTTGAGTGATCACACGAGTCAAGAAAGTACACACCACATTGAAGCTACAAGTAATTAAAATTATACACAAGAATTATTAAAAAAGGATTGAGATCAAAATTTCAATAGTCCATATAAATAGTTCTACCTTTTATACATGTGACTAGGTGAATACATACATATATAGGTAGAAGATAGGTGCAATCCAAGTATACCATATATGTGGGAATAACATCCCAAAAATAGGTGGAAGAAATAAATCAATCCAAAATCCTCATACATATGGAATAAACTTCCCCAATGTACACCAAAAAAACCCCTAATCAATATAAATAGAAGTGTATGAAAACCCTACACACTAACACCTTCAATTAAGTGTAGCTTAAGTGAGTATAAGAAATGGCTCATATAAACAAGACATGATGAGGTAACCAAGTACATATAAATCTCTCATAAATTAGATAAATGGATAAAACCCATAGAAAAACTCCCCCCAAAAAAGAGAAAAGAAGTGAGAGATAAAAGACCCCACTAGAAGCTATAATTGATGTAGTCACCATGCATCCTACAAAATATGTCGAATGTGTGCCTCCAAAAAAAAGAGAGATAAGGCAAGAACATAACGTCACATGGTGAATTTTGTAGCAAGTACCTCTATAACAAATGATGTAACTTCATTTTATAAGATAGAGACCCACCCCAAGTTATCAAATTATTGAATTCCCTCTCAGCTAGAATGAATGAATGTAAGAATTAGGATGTAAATCTTCAAAAAATACTCAAATATATCCAAACTCATGCCCAAATATGCTAAAATTTGATTTGGAATCATGGGCCTAAATGTATAAGATGATAATAAGGAAAGATAAATTGAAGGAGAGAGAGCAGGATAGTTTATAAGTACCCTCATTACATCCAAAGAAGAATATGCAACTCTAGTGGATTTATCATAAAAAAGAAGACAAATGTACTCAATGGTGTCATCTAGATCTAAACTTTGAAACTCTAAAAATAAAGAAGAGATGTCTGGTAGAAAAATTTCTCAATAAGGTGAATCTAAAAGACATATATAATCTTAATTCAAATAATCACTAGAATATCTTGAAGGATTAATTTTGAAATCTATAGGAGCAACATGTACATGTGTCTCCATAGTATGAAAACTAGTGGATGAATCTATTAATGTTGGAATGTAAGATTCCTCAATTATATAAGGGGTATCTAAAGGAGGAAAAGTATCAGTATCATGAACATGTGAATGGTTCTCCAAAGAAACATCACTCTTAGATGAATAACTATTATCTCCATAAAACTTATGGATGAAGGTCTAAGTAGTGAAAAGACACTCACTATATTCAATATGGTTAAATATATCCTAGGAAATAGTGAGGCCTATGATTCTATAGACCATGTAGTTATTATTAAACCACACATGCTTTTGTTTATATTTGCTTGGCTAAGGAATGAGTCCAAATAGATAGGGTATTATATCATGCTCTAGGAAATGATTTGTTTTCCCATTCTTCTAGGACAAGTAGTTCTCTAAATTTAACTACAAAACATTAATAAGATACATAAAGAAACTAACCTAAATAATCAATGGTGAACCCCAAAATTTAGAACTTTATAATTTAGTGAGTTTTACAATAAAAATAGGACCAATGGATTGGACATAAAATATCATGCACTTTTGAATAAAATGATATGCAATTCTAAGTTACCATTAAAAATTTATTACAAAATTTATTTTACCATCATTAATTTCCAATTTTAACTATTTTACAAAAAAAATTAAAAAAGCAAATTGTTTTACAAAAACCATGGTCTTATAACTAGTCATTGAAATTGAAATTGGATCAATGACCTCCTAATGTCAAAACCAAGCCTTAACCAATCCTTCTATTTTCCCACTTATGTAAATAAAATGAAAAAAATCCACTAAATTTTAAAATAATTAAAAAACTATTTTAAATACATTAAACATGCTTATTTTTAACTTAGGGAAAAATATTTATGTTAGATATGGATGTTGACTCCATTGTCATTGTATAAATATATGATGTTGAAGATCTAACTAGGAGAAGAATCTTGGGCACCCCAATGGAATTACACACCCCAAATGAAGTGTCTTTTTGAATGGAAACTTAATATGAGTGATTTGGATGCAAACAATGGTGCCCATATCTATGTTTTTTTCTAAAAGGAACAAGAATGACACCCTAATTATAAATAAATAAGTTTCAAGATGGTAAAAATGGTGCTCCTCCATCTCAAACAACATGATTTTAATATTTTGAAACCTTATAAGACTAAAAATGTGGTGTCCTAGTTGTGTTTGGGATGCAATAATTAATTTTTATGCTAGTAAAAATGGTGGTCCACCTAGAAAAGTGAATGGTGCAAAAACTAGGCCTTTGAAGCAAAGACTAGGTCATCAGAGCCAAAAAAGCACTCATAGGCTTGTACATCTCAAGACCATGGTTAATAATGTAGTCAATCCCTTATATCTACAAAATTCCCTTATAAACTAATATAATATAATTCATATGATAATATAAAATAAATGGATAGAACTAAGTTGAATTTGAAAGAACAATACTATCTCTATTTTGTAGAAATAAACTTTCAATTCCAAATATAACTAGTAGCATATAGAACTAGGCATTCATTTTTAAAATATGGGCTCTCTGATACCATATAAGAGTGGATGTCAGGATCTCCTAATCAAGAAAATGTATATATTAAGTGATCAAAATATTCAAGGAAATGTACACCATAATGAATCTATAAGTAAATGAAATTATACATGAGAATTTTTGTAAAAGGATTGAGAGAAAAATATTAATACTCCAAATGAATATCTACTTTATATTAAAATCTCACCTTGTATAAAAATGACCAGGTCAATAGGTACATATATAGGTGGAAGATAGGTGTAATCCAACCACACCATATATGTGGGACTAACTTCCCCAAAATAGGTGGAAGAAAGGTGTCAAGAGAGCATCCTCATACATATGGGAAAAAATTCCCCAATATACACAAAAAACACACACACCTAAGTAAGATAGACAAAAGTTTAGGAAAACCCTACACACCAATAGAGGTCCATAAGAGACCACATCACTAGATGTCTAGTTCTTAGTGAAAAGTTATATACATATAATGAGACTATAAATATGTGTACTTATACCAAAATGGGTGTATACACATCCAAATAATAATCTTATAGATAGTTAAATATGATTTTATAAGTGTACTTTAAGTTTTCCTAAAAATTAGTGTAACTATTGGTAATCTTAGTGGGATTCCAACATTATGGTATCAAAGCAAAATATTAATGCTCAAACTTAATGCATCTAATAATTTAAATATGTTCTAATTTTTAGTGAGTATAATGACATAAGGTAAATAGGTTGGTGAGGGAACTTAAAAATAAAACCTTTAAGCTAATCATAATCAATTAGAAGTAAAACAAGCTTCAAAACTCGATTAGATACTCACTATCATGAATGAGACTAGAGATAGAATAAAATCTCTAGATCAAGAAGTTGATGGACCTGAAGAGAAAGATGAACAAGAGGTTCTTGAGGAACAACCAAAAGAATAATAAGTACCTTGGTATCATTGACATGAGTAATGTCATCAAGTATTTATATCTAAAGTAGTTGCATAACTTATGCATGACATGAAGAAATTAAACCCACCCATGTTTGATGGTACAATTTGGGTGATAGAGTTGAATCTTAGCTCAAAAAAATTGAAAAATAGTTCTATATTCAAAATTATTTTGAGATATATAAGTTTGTGTGGGGATTTTACCAATTGGGTAATGAAGCAACAACTTGGTGGGCTAACAACAAGCTTGAGATGAACCTTAATTCCACTACCACCACATGGGAGTAGTTTATCTCTTTTAGAGTACGATGGCTACCTCAAATATATTTTGATCGTAAATTGATAGAATTTCATAATATAAAGCAAGGGGATTTATTTTTTAAAATATATTGGGAGCAATACACAAAGCTCCTTACATATGTTTTTAAGTACTAGAAGGATGAAAATTTATAGATTAGGAAGTTTACTATGGGTTTAAAAACCCAAGTTATATATGTAGAGGTTATATAAAATATTTAAATTAAGTTGGGTAGTTACAAGAAAACCATAAAGAATAAGAACTATAAGTGGAATGATAATTCCAAGAATCGTTTCAATAATCATAATGCAAGATTCAATATTGCTTCTGGGAATAGGAAACCAAGAGGTAGTTTCATAGAAGAATTCAAGGGTGTAAATTAGGATGAGAGAAAAATGCCACCTAGAAGATATTTTATATGTGGAGGAGACAACTATGCTAAGTATTTTCCTCAATGGAAGACATCTAGCAAAAATAAGAATACAACCACTTCTACACCTCAGTAGGGAACCTTTTAAAAACATATTCACGCAACAATGGATAATCATTAAGTAAAATTCCAAGACTCTCCCATTAAAGTATCAAGTACATTTTTTGGGAATATTATTATTTTTTGATAGATACAGGAGTTGTTGAATTCTTTAACTCTCTTATAATTCTAAGTAAAATGTATAAGAAAGTTGGTTTTATGGTAAATTCTTGGTTAATTCAATATGGGAATGTGTCCAAGGTTAAAGTTGATACATGTATTATTGAGACTGAAATAAAGTTTCCAAAATTCACTATGGTTGTTGGTCTTTATGTAGCACAATTAGGATCATATGATGTGATCTTAGGAGTGAATAGGATCTCTGGGTAAAAATCCAAAGTTGACTATTTCCTTACAAAGGTTGAGTGTTTAAATGATTTGGTAAACCAAACCCAAATCCAAGGAAACCTAAGAGAGTTAAAAATTTGGAAAGTTCCATCTATTTAATTGAGAACATCTCACTAAAATTAATATCAAGGATTCCTAGTCAAAATGGATGAGATTAATGAAGCTAAGGAACACACTTTGGAAGACTATCATTTTTATAAGAGTTTTTGGGATGTTTTTCTAGGGGAATTACTAGGTTTATCTCCCAAAAGGGAATTTTATTTTACCATTGATATAATTCTAAGGTTAGAACCATAATCTAAGGCTCCTTACAGGATGATAAAAACTAAATTCATTAAATTAAAGCAAAAATTTAGTAAATGTTGGTCAATGTATTGATTCAGCTAAGTGTTTCACCATAGGGTGCACCTATAGTATTTGTAAAGAAGGATGAAAACCTTCATCTATGCATTGAATTCTAAATAATTAATAAGGAAATTATCAATAAAATGTATCCATTTCTTCACATTGATGATAGTTTTGATCAAATATGTGGTACAACAATCTTTTCAAAGATTGATCTTCACGTTAGCTACCATTGGTTAAAAATTCAAGAAGAAAATATTCAGAAAATAGATTTTAGGACTCATTATGGGTATTACAATTTAAAAATACTTAATTTTGGAAAAAATAATGCAACAATAACATTCATGAATCTCATGAATAGTGTGTTCATAGACTACCTTGATCAATTTGTGCTAATCTTTTTGGATGATATTCTCATCTATTCCAAAAGTGAATAAGAAGATGTTGAGAACTTGTGTTTAATATCTTAGTCATTATAGAAGCATACACTCTATGTAAATTTATCCAAGTATGTTTTATTTTAGATAGGAGTATAATACTTGGTATACATTATCTTTATAATTTTAGTGGATCCAACTAAGATTAAGGCCATTATAGATTGGCCAATAGCTAAAAATGTGCATGACATGAGTAGTTTTATGGGTTTAGTAGGGTACTACAAGAAGTTTATACCAAATTTATACAAGATAAATAATTAAATCACCTCTCTTCATCAGAAAGAAAAATATTTTTTTGGGTTTGATAAGTGTGAATAAGCCTTTTTAAGTTCTAAAATAGAGGCTTATTTCAGCACTAGTGTTGTAGATTCTAGATCCTAATGGTCATTTTGCAGTTATAATAGATACATAGAGAGATGGTTTAGGAATATTTATTATGAAGTATGGTTTAGTTATGGCCTTTGAATCAATGAAATTGAATCCTTATGAAGAAAAATATGTTCTTCATAACTTATAACTAGTTGTCATAGTTCATACTTTGAATGTTTGGAGGCATTACCTGGTGGGAAAACCTTTTGATCTTAAATTTGACAAATTAGGTCTCAAATAAATATTAACCCATCCTAGAATTAATTCTCTTTAGATTTTACGGTTAAATTTTTTGTCAAATTATGATTTCCCTATTAACAACATAAAGGGAAAAGAGAATAGATTTACAGATGCCCTTAGTCATAGATGGTACATTATAGCTTTGGCCACTATAAGAAGTATTTTTTTAGATCAAGTAGTAAAATTATCACCTAGAGATGATTTATATGAATAAGTTAAGAAGGATTTGGCTAAAAATTCTTAGGATCATAGATACCAAGGTTTTCAATTTGAAAATGATGGAATTTTGAGGCAATGGTAGAATTTATGTACCTAACAAATAAACTTCGAGGAATATCATGATAAAAGAATTGCATAGTGCTGCATATTTAGGAAATTATAAAGTGATTAAGATATTATCAAATCTAAGGACATTGTATTTCTTGAAATAAATAAATAAAAAATGAGATTGATTTTGTATCTAGATGCTTAGAGTGTTAGCGAGTTAAGGTTAAACATGTACATCTTGTTGGGTTGTTGTTCCCACATTCTATAACAAATTAAAGTGGAAAGTTACTAACATGTAATTTTTCCAAGGATTTCCTATGTCTATAAATTATCACAATGTGATCTTGGTAGTTGTGGATAAACTTACCAAGATAACTCACTTCATTTTAGGAAAATTGATAGATGATACACCAATTATTGCCAAAAGGTTTTTGAAAGAGATTTATAGATTGCATGGGTTTTCATAAAATATTATTTTAGTTAGAGATCCTAATATGACTTCTAGGTTTTGGAAAACTCTTAATTCATATTTGGGTACATAACTAAGTTTCAATACAACTTACCATCCATAAACGAATGGGAAAATAGAGAGAATAAATCAAATCTTGGAAGATCTTTTTAAGATGTACTACATAGAATAGTAATACAAATGGTATGAATACTTACCATTGGTTGAGTTTGATTATAACAGCTCATACTAATTAGATATAAAAATGGCTCTTTTTGAGGCATTATATGGTAGGAGGTGTATAACACAAATCAACTAGGATAAATTTGAAAATAGAGTGGTTTTTGGGCTTGATATAATTGTAGAATTGGAAGAACAAGTAGGATTAATAAGGTAAATATTGGCTAAAGGTAATGATAGGCATAAAATTTATGTTGATCTGAAAATAATAACAATGTAGTTATCAATTAGGGATAAAGGTTTTCTATGAGTCAAATCCCAAAAGAGTGTTATTAAGTTTGGTAAATTAGAAAAGTTGCCACCAAGATATGTGGGACAATTTGAGGTTATATAAGTAATTAATCATGTAGTTTATATACTTTCATTTCCACTATATCTATCTCAAATACATGATTTTTTTCATGTATCTTATCTTAAGAAGTATATTATTGATTTTACACATGTTTTGTATTGGAATGAATTATGGGTTTAAGATCTAGGGGTACTCATAGTAGAACCAATAAAAATAATTGATACTCTTAAGCTTAGATTGAATAACATATAATTATCATAGTACAAGGTCTAGTGGCCCAATATTCTAAGGATAATGCTACATGGGATGATTATGAGGAATTCTTGAGGTTATTTCCTCATCTATTTAAATAATATTTTTACTAAACATTGTTTTTTAATTTTCATAGCTATTTTTTGAAATAAAATTTCATTTGGATGATGACTTATTTTATGGGGAAAGATGTCACATTTGGTTCCACTCAACACAAACTATTTAAGCATTAAATATTAGATTATGAGATTTATGATTTTTAGTTCTAATTTTATATCTGATTTGGATATATGCATTTTGTATGATTTCTAGTTATATGATTTGTTTCATGATTAGTATTATTTTTGGATATATGTTGAATATTTCATACTATGGTTTATGATCATGATGACTGATTTCATTTATAGATTATTTCTATTTAGTAGTTTATTTATTCTAATATGCTTATGGTTATTATGATTTCAGACTAACTACCTGTTCATTTTATTGAGGTGGTTTCAGGACTACCCTTCCTTAAAAATTAGTACAAAGGGAGAGTATCATCAGATAAGGGGTGAAGATACCAACATTTGGGATTTAGATACTTCTATTGAACCCATCCACACACCAATCTAGGTACTTGAGTAAATTAATACTCCTTGTATTGGATGTTTATAAATAGATGAGTCTTGTTACATCTTTGAGTTTAGTACTTGTATTGATTTGATTAGCATTAAATTCATGATATTTTTTCCTTTAAAATCATTATAGGAACATATTTTATTGTTTGATTTTGACTTCATTGCAATTTGTAAAGGCATGAGTGTCATTGGCTTTGTTGGGTTGCTTATTAATCATGTTTGATCTAGTCACAATATGCCCTTTTAATTACTTATTATGGAGTCAAAATAGGGCAAGAACACCCCAAATGAAATTTAATAGGAATGGTATTTGAAACTTTGAATTTTTTATCTTTCATATCCTTTTGATATGGTACAAAGTTGAAAAGAAATTAAAAAATTAGGTTTTTAGGAGTTTCTAGACACTAATGTTATGATGTTTCATTTGCAAATGCCACAAAGTAAAAGGTAAAATAAGTTAGGTTTTTATGATTAGGGAGTTGACCTTACCATTTTTATATGATGAGGGTTATTATTTTTCCATGACTAGATATAGATCCCTTCACTGTGCGTTGAACAATGAATTAATATAGTGGTACATTAATGAATTTGAAATACATGATGAGGAACTCATAGAGTTTTAATGGAATGATATAATAATGAAAAACTTTTATGGATGAGTTTAAAATAATAAATAAATAAGTTGATAAATAGGCAGAGAGGAGAAGATCTGAGCTTGGTAGGAAGGAGAAAGAAATCTCCATTTTACTCACCTAGGTGATACCCATTTTGGGATCAAGTCAATTAACTTAATCATATAATATTTTTTATTAGTTTTAGACCTAGTTGTAAAGGAAAAATTATTATTTGAAATGGTTTTAAATTTTGTCTATGTGATTGAACTTACAATTTTTGGCAAAAATAAATGTGGGTTTTAGGTATATCGACCCGGGGATGGAACCCAGTTCTATCCATTAGCCAATACACATATTTTAGGTGTGGATACTGTACTAAAATATTATGGATGAGAATCTAAGTTCACACATATGAGTGTGTTCACACACACAAAAAAGAGAAAAACTGTAGTTTTATAAGATGAATGAGATTAAAGCTTTATTAACTCCTAGCTTTGTATAAATCTTTTAATTATGACTCCTCAAAAATTCTAAATGGAGAAACTTTCATAATTTTTTTCTATTAATGTAAATGCTAGGATATTTTGATTATTAGAAGGAAAATTTTGATGCCTTAGGTTTATTCATGAATTTTATTCAAATTGAAACTCATATGATTTATTATCTTTAATGAAACTGTATAGCTTAAGCTATACATGAATTTTTTATAATATTTATTTTGGGTTCATTGATGGTTGTGTTTTTATATTGATTTGTATATGAAAATGAATTATAATAAACTTGTTGTGTATATATAATAAATAATCTCATATTTTTTATATACCCACACACACACACATGTTTGTATGGAAAATATAGAAGACCTAGTTATGGATTTAATAAATGACAAAATCCATGTTAGAGTATATAACCATGCCTGTAATTATTTAGATGGAACATTATATGTAATATTAACACTAAATAATTATTCTTGTATATACAAATATAAAATATATTAGGGGATGTTGAGATAAAGATACAAGACACACACACACAAAAAAAAAAAAAATTGTGAGGATTATACCCAGTTGTGTGTATGCCAATTAGTTATCAATTAACATAGAGATATAATTTGTGCCTTCATTAGTCTCCTTTTTGTCCATTAAAATTTTTAGGTTATATTGGAAGCATTATAGACCTATATAATATTTTTAGGGATAATTTTGCATGAATATATATTAATAATCTATCCCAAAAATCTTACTCCAATTATATGCATAACCAAATATATGAGTACATATATTTATATATAGATAATAGATTTTATTAATTAATGTATGTATATGTATTGAAAAAAATATAGAATTTTCCATTTTCAAAGTATAAATAATTTTAGGTTACAATAAGGAAAATTATGAGTTTGAGTTACTAGAATGACTGCGTGTATTATGAGGTCAATTGTTTGTAAGTTATATGAGTTGAAGAGTAAACTTATGTATCTTTATTTACATTTTCAGATATTTTAATACTTTTAATGATCATATGAATAATAATCCATAATAGGCTAAGAATTTGTATTAATGATATTTTCTCATACCATAGATAATGATGAAACAAGCAGAGGAAAGATGGCTAAAGGAAACTTATAGATAGATTGTGTTAAGAGTTATTTAGAAGATTTAATTGATTATGTTTTTAAATAATTTCTATCATTAGATACATATTTATATGAATTTTTAATAAAGGATATGTAGGAAAGGGACTTAGAATACTTTGATTTCTTATTCTAGTCTTTATTAATGTCTAATCATGATATAAAATATGAAACAAGCTAGATAATTAAATTATTTGAAATTTAAAAGTCAAGGAAAAAATACACACATGAGGGCACATGAACAAAGATACCACTTGTTTAACTATTTATGATAATGACATGAGAATGTTTTTCCCCAAGGAGAAGAAACCAATGAACCCATGAGTTGAGGATTGTTAATTACTCAACCACCATTAGATAAGGATAAGTTCTATAATTTGAGAATTGTAGAAACATCAACCACCCTACTAAATATAATAATAATTTTTTTTTTTTGGAACCCAAAATTCATGTTTTCATGTAAATATGGCTCACTAAAATATGTGTGATACAAGTTTTTATGTCAAAATTTAGCATTGGATCAACTAATTTGGATCAATAATATCTCTAAAGTGATTATGTATTACCATTGTTCCCCATATATCCATAATATAGATAATATAAAAGTGTTTACATGAACATAATTCATGCCCCAAATTTATTATATTATAACTCAAAGTGATATAGAATTCCATAATAAACACAAATATACATGCACGCATACATGCATGTGCATGTACACACATACACATCCATCATAAAGCCATATAATGTTCCTCAATATTCTAAATATGATAAATCTACTAAGTCTAATAAGTCTAATAAATATTCTCAATATAATTTGTCTCAAAATTTCATAGGATGTCCTAGTTGTTCTTTATATTTATTAGATATTTATCAATATGTGAAATTTATCCCATCTAATTCACATACTCTAGCCCAGAATGTGAAATATTTTTTTCATGCCATGAATATTTAATAAAATCCTACTCTATGCCCCCCTTATGATATATTGTATGAGCCTATAAATCACTCTTCTTAAAATAAAGAGTTATGCACACCATGTTTTATATATAAAAAATTAATAATTTAAAATATGTATACACTATGATAGAAAATCTCATTATAAAAATATGTGATCATTCAAGCATGTATAAAACATTTAATCCAAGTCAATGGGAATATAAGTGTTAAATCAAGTAGAAATAATTATTAGGCACATAATAATATGCATCACACTATATGCATGATTTAAATCATTTCATCACACAAAATATAAGTATGTGTGATATAAATCAAAACATTGAGCTCAACAAAAATTATATATGTAACCATGTAGAGGCACACAATATCCTAACCATTAATTAAAAAACTCAAGACATGACTTGAATCTGAATTGATATGAACACAACATGGCCATTACTATAACTAGAAGATCCTATGACATAACACATGACACGATAAAAAATTATCAATGCACTCATATAATATTTACCATATTACTAATCAATGACCACATAATTTAATAGTCATCATCACCAAGCACTCATGGAAAAAAAATGTTAATTACTAAAACAAACACTGCCAAAATCTAGCATATAAAAACATAATATCCATAGAACTCTAAAAAGTATGAGTAAAATCATACCATGTATAACAACATACTATGATTAATGGACTAGTATAAAAATATATAATGAGATAAGTGTGAAAATATGCCCTTAGGCTAGTCATGCCCCTAATGTAGAAAGATAACCCTTAGGAGTAAACATAAACATACATCTATTTGTCTATGTATATTTTATAACTTGCATATCTAGTATACCACTCATGTATACCATGAAAATAATGTATGAATAAAATGGATATGTAATTCACCATGTATATGATGAATAATAATGATAAACTATGTGTACCAAAAAAATGTTATACATAGGTCTTATTTTTGTATTTTTTAAATATATATTTTATCTTAATTATGTTATATATTAGCTAATTGATGATACATTAATGTTATTCTGATTTCAAAACCCTAAATCATATATGTCATAATCATCAACATCAACTAATTTAGACATGATATTCTAATAATCTTATGTATCTATATAATAGTGTGTCTGCCCAGCCACACCATATTTTAGAATTATTTACTATATATTATTTCCTTTTTAATATATATTCATAAATATTTGTATCATTTTCCTCAATTGAAGTTTTTTTACGTTTATACGTGGAAAATAATTACTTATCATTGTTTGAGCACTAGTTGAAGAAATGGTTTCCACTTACTATTCTTGACTTGGGTATGTTCCATCTCTTGAAATGGAGAAAGTATTTTATTTGAGATAAAATGTAATGTGATCATTATTATTTTAAATTGTTGCATCAATTGATCTTATCCACAAGTTTCCTAGTATAAAATTATATTGGGTCAAATAAATCCATGTGATCTATGAAAAAAATATAACTTGAGACAAAAGTTTTGGGCCACTCAATAGATTCTTTTATGAGTGGTATGGATAAATTATTTGCATTTACGTGTTCAATGTCATATTCAAGATATTTTATAAAGGTTATGCTACATACATTAATTTCATATAAATTTTCAACCATGAAAGTGGTGCATTATTTCTAATCTATGTAAGGGATAATAGTCAAATGTTATATGAATGAGGAGCAAATTTATGTTTCCACATTAGAAACCAAATTTTTTATATTATTATTATTAGGTATGTATTTCTTATTAAATTCCTTCTTAGGCACCTCTTTCTTAGGAAAATATTCTTTAGACAACTTTTGTATTGGTAATTAAACCTAGGGAGATGGAACCACAACTAGAGTGGGTTTCTCAATATTGGAAGGTGTGTTGTAGTCTGATAGTGTGTTAATAGATGTATCCAATGTAAATACACCAATATAAATAAAATGTTTTATTATATATTTCAAATGATGAAACCTATTCATGGAATTCCCATAAAATCATATAAACATAATAATACTTAGACCTTTCCATAGGACATGCATGAGGTAATATGATTAACTTATTTCAAATCGTATTTATAATAGTTTAACTTTAAAAATCTATAATCTTATGAAAATTTCATGATTCACTAGTCATATATACTTTTTGTTTCTTAACCTATTTTTGAGATGACACATTTTAAGACACATAGGTTTTGAATGGGAAGATAGAGATGAAATTTGTAGTATCATCTTAGGATTTTGGAAAAGTGAAAGTTTATATTTAAATTAGTTAAACTTTAGAGATAATGTTTGGAATTTTTTTTGAAATTTATACATGGAATTCATCATAGAAATCATCTAATGTTTATGAATGGTATCAATATTCATAGGTTTATTCAATGGTTGATTCTTATCATTAATGATAACACTAATTACACTACTAATCATGGGTTGGTAAGATAAGGATTTATAATAAAAAAACCTAGACATTTCATATTTGATATCCATGAAATATGTGTTAGTAAGGGATGATAATATTTTTTCATGTATATCTACATCCATAGTTTCATTTAACTTTGATTCATCAATTTATCTTTGTGTTGTGATATCATGTAACTCAATATTCAATACAAGACTAAAATGAATAATAGGGGATGGTTGGATATCACTTCCATGAGGTAATAAGGGAGGATGAATGAAAATATTCATGCATTCCCTTTCCCTTTAAATAATAACTAAAGGCATCTTAGATTAGACACATAGAATATGTGGTACTAAGGAGAGCTAATATTTTATCATGTGTAGTATAATCCCTTAGTTTTAATGTGTTTTGAATAATGAAAAATGAAATGACCCATATGTTTTGGAGTAAAGTGATAACTTTTAATATTTGATTAAGATTGAAGTGTTATGATTATCATCACTTCTATGTGCATAATTTAGGGATAGGTTATGCTTATATTCATTATATAATTATTTGAATAATATTATATGCCTCTAATCATATAGTTTTAGGATTCAAATCATTTGATCATGTTTCCCAAATTTAGTGTGCATCACTAAGAAATTTATCTTCTTTATTAAAACCCTAAATAATGTACACAACCTATTTTTTTTTAAATTATGTAGTCATTGAGCATGCTATATAAATCATAACCTTGTCCTTAATTTTTTTTTGAAACTATCATGAGATTTAGTTCAAAAAAATTTACAATGATGCAAGAAATAATCCTAATATGTCTTTTCAATACATGAAAAATTGGAAATGAGAAATATTAAGAATACAAAATTAAATTATTATTTTTAGATTATATATAAGAATTCAACATATCACTTAATTTTTTCTTGGAATTATTGATTTCATTAACTTTATTTTTCATTATCATAATTTCTTATCTTATATGCACTAATGCACTTATGTAAATAAAGACTTCTCAAATTTAATCTTAAAACATATTGGTTGACAAGAAGAAAATAAAGGGTGTAAAATTCAAAAAAATGAATTGAAAACCCATATAAAATAAATGTAAAGGTTAAATGGACCCAAAATATAAGGTAACAAAGCATGTAGTGGTATGCTCCTTGTAAACCCCAATAAGAAATATAAATATATAGGTAAGTCATAGAAACCATCTAGGTGAGATAAAAGAAAAGAAAATGTAAACAAGAATGTCCCAAAAAACATAAAACACATAAAAATAAAATCCTAATATGAATTGATAATAAATAAACCCAAAATTACCTCAAATCAATGAAATATAACATAAAAAAATACACCCAGTCCAAAATCAAATGTCTACACATATACTAGGTGAAAATGAAACATCTCTTAATTATGATATAGATATAGGTAAATATGTCACAAGTATGTATGAACATATTAAATATATTCCCTCCTTATTCATTTAGGATCAAATCTATTTTTATAAATATCTCTCATGGGAGATGCACTACTTCTTCTACTAGTCTATTTATAGAGTGCATAGATGATTATGAATAATATATTCCCAAGAAAATAAATATAGATATCATGGTTGATCCCATAAAATATATATGAGTATAAGATGATTTATTAATTAAATATGTTTATGAAATATTTTTTCCTACTTTTCTAATTTTTAATTGAAATAAGTTACGTAATTATGTTGCATTTTGAATGAAATTAGATATTATTTCAAAAAAATTCAAAATAATATGGTGATAAAACTCAAAAGTTTAATTATATTATATTATTTTTTTTATTTTCTCTTTTAATAAAAATATTCCATATTATATATACTAAAATATAGTCTTCAATAATTGACAATGATAATCTTAACACACATTTGCCTCACATGATTTGAGAGTATAAAAAAGGTTGTAATACACCATATCTTGCACTTTCATGTTATCATATGAGTAAACCCTTAAATTATGATATTATACTTATTTAGAAACCTCACTGTCTATTTTAAACATGTTAAATATCTTGTGTTTACATCTCCATAATTTTAGTTTATTACCCTATTACACAAGTTGGTTTCACTAGATTCGATAACTATCATTAGATGATACCAATATGATTTATTCTATACCAACATGCTCCCAACAATTATTATTTTATTAAAAAAAATATCTTTGGTGTTGAGAAATTTTCATATAATATTAGTGGTGTGATAAAATTTTGAACTTGATCCATATATAAACAAATCAAGGTCTCATAAAAAATGGAATTGACACTTATCTAAAATACATCTATACACTAATGCACATTGATAAAAAAATCACTATTATTTCCATATTGTAAACTACACTAAGAGTATTCATAATACACACATGAAATGCACTAAATATATTTTGAAGAAAGTATTTCCTAGCTTAAAATATAAATCATTAGTTACATAACTATATAGAAGGATCTAAATTGTAGAGTAACACTAGGTACATTAGGAACTGATGTGTGTCATGCTAGTTTGATGATGTTGAGTATTATCAACTAATGCATTATTTTTTATCAAACTTATATTATTAAACAATGGCTTCCATAATTATTTGTGTTTCTACCTTTGAGAGTTTTTGATGTAAAATCAAGTTATGAATATTGAATTATCTTGTGAAAACATATTTCAAGTGGCCATTACAAGTATGTATCAAATAATGGTCATAATTTTGATATTATATGAATAGTTTCCTATATGGCCTCTTCTAAGACAACATATTACTCCATCCAATCTTGATTTGGAATATCACAAAGAATGGTTCCCAAATGTCTTTTTTAAATGGGAGACAATTTCTATAGGTGTATCTTGGATCCTTTAGGTGTGAGATATATTTTGTCTTTTAGAGAATATTTATTTGATCTATGTAAGTTAATCTTGTGGATTGATAATTTGTGTATCCAAGGTATATTTTGAGGTGGATGATAGGGTAATTTGGTGTGGGTGATTGGAGAGTGGAGTGGAGGTGGGAGTAGGGTGTTGGGAGGCCACCCTTTGTGCCACTTATTATGAGGCTCGTTTATGTTATTTTGATAGCTTTACATATTATATTACTTCTTTATTCTATTTTTCCTTTTATTTTAATTTTTATATTTTTTGTTTTCCAATTTTTTTTCTTGCATTTATTTTTGTCAACCTTTTATTTTTCTTGTTTTTCCTTTATTTTTTGTTAAATTTTGGGCCCTTAGTTCCTCGTTTTATTTTTTATTTTGTGGTCTCTTCTCTCTACCAAACCTTCTTTTCTATTGTCAATTTATTAATTTATGTATTTATTTATTTCTTTTTCTTCTTCTTATTTTTATTTATGTTTATTTTTATTTTTATTTTTATTTATTATTTTTTTTATTCATGTTATTATTTGATCAACCTTTCTTCTTATTGTCACTTTTCTTTTATTTTTAAACTCTACAGTTTTATATGTCTTACAACTTCTTATTATTATACTTTGGACAATGCCATGGCCGTAGATGCCTCTAGTGCTTTCATTTTCCAATTCCATGCTATTTTTACCCTTTTTGCCTATTTTGCTTCCTCTATTTTATTTTTCTACTTCCAGAGCCTTCATAGTTTCTAGGTTATCTTGTGGTTCTATTTATTCATATACCTTTGTATCTAAAAAATCTTTAATGAGTGTTTCTAATTTAGATACATTTAATTTTATTATTCTTACTTTAAATTTTTATATTTTAGGTGGTTTCATCAATAATGGTTTTTGTTGTTGATGTGTTTGTTTCTATTTTGGAATTTGTAGCTAAGGTAAACCACTGCCTATTGACCCTATTTATGTTTTTGTCATGGATGCCATAATTATATTTGATACTAGTGGTTTCTATGCATTTTTATTTATCAATAGTATTTGGATGTATTGCATTTGATCCATGATAAGTACTTGTCATGTTTTTGAATATCACAGATCAAATTGGAATGGTATGGTATAGATCCCCCAAACTTATAATGTTTGGGTGGGGTATCATAGGTTATTTTTATGCCTCTTCTTATTATTTTATGTCAATGTTGCTTTGTGATTGGGCATGTGCTTATGACAGAAGTTTTTATATTTTTGTATTTATATTTTGAGGTATTGGATTCTAAAATATTTTTAGAAATGATATGATTAGGGTGGTTATTTACTTGATTTTTTTGTTTGAGATTTTAGATGGAAGTGGGGATATGATATTAATGTGTGTCTCAATGGGAGGATATAGGTGAAGTTAGTATTCATATTGAATTTAAGAATTAAATTATGGTTTTATTAATACCCTGTATATAAATTAGGGATCTGGTAATAAATTTATTTTATCTCCCCATCTTAGTAGAACTAAAAATTGGCCTTCTACCCAATGACATCCATATGGGTTTTTATCTATTTTCTTATAGATTTGTCTTGATCCCACTAAAATTATTTGTCTACCTCATGGAGGATATTTGTGAAGTACATTTCTTATCATATGAGTAATGATCCATAAAAAATTATGATTGCCCCATTTGATATTGTTGACATTAGTGTTGAATGAATTGAGTAAACCCTATCAAAGGTCATATTTGGGTTTTAAGGAGATCATGTCAAAAGAAAATATTGCACTTTTTAGGCTCATGATATACTTTGGCCATCATAATATAGTTACTTACTACTTATTAGCTTTTTTATAGAGGCATTGTGATGCCCATTTTATTCTTTATGTCCCCTAGACATTGGGTGGCTTACTTTACTTTTTAAGACCCTTTCTTGTCATGATTTTGAATACTCTATCCCTCCCTCATTAATATTTTCACTTATTCAATGTATTATATGATAATGTGGTGTGGTTATTCTAAGAACATAATGTTATTGTGAAGGCAATTGAGTAGGTTTTTGAGGTAGATATAAGTATAGGAATTTAGCCCATGTATCTAGTTTCATCAAAGGGGAAGTGTTCCTAGGTAATTAATTCCCATGTGTCCTTTTATCAAATATTTTGAATGACATCACTTTGATTTGAATCCATCCTTGTGTGGTTGATTTTTATGAAATTTGCATGTATGTACTTAAATGGTTTTTTCAAGTGCCCTGCTTGATATGGAATGGTCGAGAATGCCCCCTATGTGTTTGGATTTAGGGATTTGAGTGGAATGTGTTTTTTATTTTTAATAAATAGTTATTTATCATCAAACATTTTTGGAGCTACCATTTTCACTATGTCATCTTTACTTTATATAACTTCTAAGCTACATAATGTTTTTTCTAGGGTTTTCATATGCTTGAAGATTGTGTTTGAAATGGGGTGGGTGATGGTCACTATTTATAGAACTTATGTTCAACCTCCCTTTATTTCATGTCATGAATTTCCTCAAATTTGGTTTGTACATGCAGTCCTGCCATATCTTTTATTAATTGTGTTTTTATTGGTTTGATTAGATAGCATGCACTTTTAGCTTATTAACTTCCACCTCTAATTTAATGTCATTGATATTAAGTTTTGATGTATATATTTCTTACTTGTTTATTTTTATTCTCCCATGTCTAATTCCTCAAAATTTTAATTTATTATTATCCTTATCCATTACGATTAATAATGCATTCATTTAATGATTATTCCTATATTTACTTAATGATTTAGAGATGGTCAACCAACCCAAACTTATACGTCTAGCATAAGATGTTGTGACATATTTTTTCAATTTATCCAATGGGATTTATAGGACCAATGTTATGTTTATCAAATTTTACATTCACCTACTTAGTGTTTATGAGTGTGTAACATGTTCAACAACTATAGGGTGTGGTAACATCCTCACTTGAATCGTCTAGCTAGATTTATAATACCAATGTTACATCTCCTAACTCGAATTATCTCTTCTTGTATTTTTATCTATTCTCAATCCATTTTTTGCTTAGTTTTTTTTACTCTTATTATTCTTATTATTATGTTTCTTTTTATTTTTATACATTTTTGTCATCTTCATCATCTTCTTCTCTCTCTCTCTCTCTCTCTCTCTCTCTCTCTCTCTCTCTCATCTCTCTCTCTCTCTCTCTCTCTCTCTCTCTCTCTCTCTCTCATCTCTCTCTCTCTCTCTCTCTCTCTCTCTCTCTCTCTCTCTCTCTCTCTCTCTCTCCCTCCCCTCTCTCCCCCCTTCGATAGATTTCTATTTTTCCATGATATTAATTAATATTGTGTAGTATGATATATTTTTAGGAGGGATACATTGATGAACCCTTTCCACTCTACTTTTTTGAATGTTTTAATTTTTAACATGTTAGTCATTAATATTTTTATGAATATATATGGTCCCAACCATTTGATTTTTTAATTTCCCTATTTTATTATTTTTTTATCATAAAGTAATACATAGTCTCCAGGGCATTTTTTGGGGCTATTTTTTTACCAATTAGATATTTTTCAGAAAAATTAGAAAATTTTAGATTTGCCAATGAACAAATGTTTGAAAAAATATTCACCAAGTTTTCTTAGAAAGTAACACAGTCATGGAATCTTGAACTTTTGACACCTTAAAGAATAAAATAAAGGAATTAAAATGAATTAAAATTATCTTAAACATATTAAGAATAATATTCAATAATAAATCATAATATTTAATGTAAATTATTAGTCTTGTAGACTAATTCGTTGACCTTCTCTCTCACAGACCTCACTCAGCTAGTCAAACCATTTTGGCTTCAACATTTTCACTACTTTCACTGACTACCAAACCTTATATAAAGAATTTATAGGACATAAAAGTCCAAAATATAAAAACCATTTGTATTATATACTTTTACTTAGGTAATAGAGTCTTAAAATCATCACAATAATTTTCTTACCCAAAACTGCTAGTTTACCTTAAAACACAATAATGGTGAAAATGACCTTTAATCATTTATATGACCATTTCCAGAGACTCGTAATGAATTTTTATGATATTATAAGATAATTATACCATTATTATATATAGTATAGTACTTTAAAATTTTAATATTTGTCTTTCAAACTAATCTCATGATCTTAGACCTCACTATCTGAACTAAACCAGACAAGTCAATTTATGAGCAACATTTTCATCATATTCACTGACCTCCAAAAATTATATACAAAATTAAATTGTCATAAAATTATTTAATAATTTATCCATTCACTTGTTTTCATCCCTATTTCATGATAACACATCCCTAATCATCTTCTCACTGCTTCCTGGGTTTCTCACTATTTTCACTATTAGGCCTGTTAGCAACTGGTTAACTTGGATGACTAGTTTAGCACATTTGAGAATTTTAAGCTGAAAAGAAAAAATTATGGACATAAAATAAAAGTATAAACCTTATTCATATAATGATATTCATACTTTGACTTGGTCAACTCTAACTACTACAATAATTCTTTGAGAAACTAGCACTTTTCTGTAGGGTCTACTCACACACCTAAAAAACCAATCACACCTGGAGATGCTTGGGATAATACATGATATAATAGATTTTATAGTCATTTGAGACCATTATTATATTTTTTTAACAATATATTTCACATCAGTTCATTTTTAGGGTTTTAGAGAGGGTTAACATTGTTTATGGTGTTAACAATTATTCATAAAGGACTACCCCTCATTTCCAAAACTAATGCCTAAAAATTTGAGATATTACACTTCCATATATACCATTAATATAATATGTTCCCATGTAGAGGCTACACAAGCCAATGAACACTTAAAATTCCTTCTCAGGTTGAGAACCCTTCATTTTGTGCACATGAGAGACCTCAAAACCACTTTTCATGCCTCATCTTAAACCATGACCTCAAACATTTTTAGAATTATTGAATAAAAATATAATACCTCTATACATGGTCATATAATCTCAAACAAACTTAAATATGATCATGACCTATCATTAGGCCACACTCTCTATCTTTTCTCTCTAGACTGTGACTTGCAAATCACATTAGGCCTTGAAACTGACCTTTATGTCTCATTTCATGTGTTCCCTACCTCACTTACATTCTCACACAACATATAAAATTATCAAAAAAATTCAAACATCCTTCATATGCCTTGACAATATATCATGATGCCTCATTAGACAAAGTAGAGTTTATAAGTGGTCTAGTTTCATACAAGGTCTATAGTTCCTACCCATGTAGGCTCACCCTGAGAGTCATATGAGTGATCTAATACTTCATATACATAATCAAGAAACTTTATACTAACACTCATGCCTATGTGCACTTATCTCACAAATCCACCATGTTCAAACCTTTTTTCTAGGACTTTACAAGTTATGACTAGTGCCATGACTAGGCTTCTTAAGTAATTAAAGCTTGACAACTAATATTGAAACTCTCTTTGATGCTTCTACACCTTGATCACATGCCTTAAATTATCTTCAAATAATTTCATACGTCTGTACATACCTATTCACCATGCACATGCTCATGATATGACTATGCTTGTTATGACTAGGCTTCTTAAGCCACCTTGTAATCAAATACTAGTACTCAAACATGCCTACCTCAATGATGATATCAACAAAAAACATTCATCAAATAGAACTCTTACATAAATTCAACAACCTTGATAATATCCAATAGAATAATCATTAGTTTGTCTTCAAATTCTCTCTCAACAGAAAGATATTAGGTTGCCTTCAAATTCTCTCTTAATAGAAAGACATTAGGTTGCCTTCTTATCACATGGCTTCCTTGTCACATCAGGGACACAAGCTTATGTCTCATAGACCATTCACCATGCATCTTCACCAGATGTATCTTGAAATCAATGCCATCAACTTTAACATCAAATGACATTAACCTTGACATTAATGACAACACTTCCCAACAAACTCCCCCTTTGTCATTGATGTTAAAAAATTAATCAATCTAATCACCCTTATCTCCCCCAATCTAGTCAATCTCCCTTCTTGAAATTTTCCCCCTTTGACATTAATGACAAAGGTCTTCCACAAACCACCATCTAGAATCACACATTCTTATAATAGAAGCTCAACACATAGAATGTGAATTATTATAGGAACATGCTCCTCCTTACTCCATGCATACCTCCTTCAAATGAACTTAGATTTCAAGTCCACTTACCTCATCCTTAAAATGACTGATATGATACAAATTTTTTGATCACATACTAAGCCACCATATTCTTTTCATCAACTTCACTTAGAGATTATGAACAACTTGAATATCTCTCCCTCAAACCAATTATCCATCATGATTTTGCTGACTAAATAGTGTCTCCATAAATCCTAATGGAGTCACCTCTTTCCATAGATCACTAAAACAACACAAGTTCAATAGATTCCCAGATCTCCATTCTCTCATAAGATTAAATATCCTTCAGTATCCTTTTAGGCTTGATTGGCACTATAGGCTTGACCTCTTCATCAACCATTTGATCATCAATATGAACTGACAACAAACATTCCTAATTTGATTTCTCATCTAAAGTATGTTCTACCATAGCAAACATTCCATTTTATTTGTATATTGATCATGACTAACCTTTACTATCTTTGGTTTTCATACATTAATTTGCTTTCTCTCTTGCACTCTATGGGCTTCAAACCTCTTAGTTTGACTTGATGACCTTCTAACTCTATTAGGGCATAATCTTGTAATGTGTCCCAAATTATGACAGCTATATAAAATAACCTCATACATATATTTTGACTGATGTGAAATGTGACTCCTTTCATAGTACCATCAGTACTCATTCTTGGAGGGTCTTCTACACTCTCTTGTTTTATGACTAAACTAATTTCATACAAAATAGTAACCATTGAATGAAATAGCATACCTCATAGCATTAGGCTATTTGATATGTCTTTTCATGTTGACCTTCTTATCTTCAATAACATTCTCCTTGACTTGAGCTACCTCTTTTTGGTCTTCTTTGAAACCAAGACATGCCTTATCACTACAAACTTTTGACTACTTAATATATTATCTAGAGCATCAATACTCTTTTCAAACTTTAAAAAGGTCTTTACCTTGTTAGATGATTGATCTAACTCAGCTCTCATGGATTCCATTTTAGTTTCATACCCAGTGCATTCTTCCTCTTTAGCCTTTAGGCTTGTGGTGACTATCTCCATCTGTGATTCAATTTTATTGATGATCTCATCATACTCCTTGGATGTGTTACTCAATCTCTCCTTAAACAAACTAATCTACTCTTCATATTCCTTAACTAATGATCTTAACTTGTGATTCTTCCTTCTTTGTAACTTCAACTCCTCTAGAGCACTCACCAATTATGCCTCAAGGTTTACTTCAGCCTCTTCTTCATCTGATTCTTCATCAACCATAAGGCCTTTCCCATTTGAGCAACCCTCATTGTCTATTTATATGGCCATGAATAAGGTTTCATTATTTCTATGTTTATGTTCATTACTATTATCATCACTATCAGATGTGCTTGTGTTACTTACATCAAATGTGTTATCTTCTTTGGTGTAGAAACTTCTCTTATTCTTGAGGGATCCCTTCTACCTTCATACTTCCTAAACTCATTTTTTCAAAATTATAGGCCTTTTTTTCATCTCCATGATGTTCATCATGTTATTCATCATGATAATTATTATCCTTGTTAGGACACTTAGATGTAAAGTGACCAATGTTGACACAATTGAAACATTTGAAGGGTAACTTACCCTTATACTTACTTGATCCAAACCTCAATTTCCTTGAAAACATGGATATTAGTTAATCATCATTAGCATCTGAACATTCCTCATCCTTGACCTTCTTGGATTTTGACTTATTCTCAGCTTTGAAAGTTGCTTCCTTTTTGGTAGACCTTCTTTCATTCATTCTCATCTCATAAGTAGTCAAGATGCCATGGAGCCCATCCCTTTCCAATTTGTCTAAATATTACATCTATTCTACTATAGACACCTTATAATCAAACTTAGGAGTTAGTGATCTCAATAAAATTTGAACAACTATGGACTCTTTCACTTCTTATCCTAATCCTCTAATGACATTAATAACTTCATCAACCTTCAATAGATAAGATGCAATGGTTACATCTTCAGAATTTCAAATTATCTCTTATGGGTCTACAACTTGGCCATACTTACCTTGGTATCTCCTTCATAGATAGTATTCAATTTGTCCCATATCACATTGGTTGACTCATAGTGCATTACCTTCACAAAATTTTCCTTTGATATGCCACATAGAATGGCATTCATTACCTTGGAAATACTCTCACTTTCCTTCTTGTTTATTGCATCAGTTGGTGGTGTAGGAGGTGGAGTATATCCATCCACAACTAACTACCATATGTCATATCCCATTGACATTAGATATGTCCTCATTATGATTTTCCAAAAGGCATAATTAGATCCATTGAATAATAGAGTGTTACTGGTAGAGAATCCAACTTGAGCTTGTTAACTAGCCATCCTTGTTTCTAGGATCTCCTTTAGGCTATTAGGCCTAATTAAAATGACCTAATTTGATACCAAATTTTTGAATCAAAATGACTGAGATGGGCATGAATTAGTCTTCAAAAAATTTCTTATCAATTTCACTTAAGCAATCATAGACCTTTCAAACAAGCATATAAATCTAGTATGCATAAACACCTATCCACATAAGCATGAAACATAAAACACATCACATACATTGGAAATATTAGAGGGGAATAAAACTCATTGATATCTATAAATTGACTAAATTCATATAATAAAAAAACCAAATTTATTGAAGCACCCACTTCACATGAGCACCAACCCCAATTAGCTAAGCACCAACTCAGTTAGGCTTTAGCAAGTACCAAATTACAAGGAGGCACAAACCCCATAGATGTATCAGCACCAAATAAGCCACCTAATCTCTTTAATCACCTTTAGGACACATTTTTTCTCAACTCACTGATGATGACCACCTTTTCAACTCCTCACACTCTTGGCCCTCTCAAACTGCCTTCTAGGTTTCTTCACTTAATTAGGTCTCTTCAAGGCTGATTAGGTCATATGAACTTGATCCTCATATATATAACCTTAGTTAAATATTAATCACTAATCCTATAAACTCATCTAATGGTATATAATACCTCATTATCCTCAATAAAGTGTTATCTTATTTGATTACTCTGTTCATATCCTTCTTGGTCAGCCAAACACCCTTACCTTCTTAGGTATGCCATGGAATATATATTATTACATCTCATGAACATGTATAAAATATTATTTTATTCCCTTTAGGTCTGGCATACCTCAATTAGGCCTCATTTCATTTTTAGGTCTCTTGAAGACCTAATTCCATTAGGTCTACTTTAAGATACCTTACACTTTACCTTCATTGGAACACTTTAAAAATACACACATGATAGTAACATATAATAAAACAATAAAATATACCTATAATAATCTCATAGAGGCTCCATAATAAATTTCAAGTCTAATCACCACTTGAAGCACACCATTTGTCATGTTCACAATTAGGCTTGTGCATACTCAAAAAGTTTGTCTTGAACTACTTAAGATAAAATATAAATTAGATAAACAAATATGTAAATAAATAATATATTTATAAACCTAATTACCTAATTTTCATCACAAAATTTGTTATATACTTCAAATCAGGGTATATAGGTTCAAACTCTTCTCTGCAAAATGCTCACTCTGAACTACCAACTAGCCTCAAAACATAGTCATGGAATATTAAACTTATGACACATGAAAGAACACAATAAAGGACTTAAAATTAATGAACATGATATTAAAACACACTCAAAACAATTACCAATAAAAATATCACAATCTCTAATTGCAATTATTGGTCTTGCAGATCAATTTTTCGACCTTCTCTCTCACAGACCTCACTCAATAAGTCAAGCCATTTTGGCTTCAACATTTTCAAAAATTTCACTAAATACAAAATATTATACAAAGAATGTATAGGACATAAAATTCCCAAATAAAAACACCATGTGTGTAATATACTTTTAATCAAGGCATAGAGTTTCAAACTCATCACTACAACTTGCTTACCCAAAATTGCCTAGTTTACCTTAAAGCATAGTCATGGTGAAAATGACCTTAAATCACCTATATGACCATTTATAGAGACTCATGATGCATGTGTATTATCTTATGATATAATTATACCATTATCAGATAGAAATATAATATATTCAAATGGTAATATTTGTCTTGCAGACTAATCTCATGATCTTGTACCTCATTGTCTCATCTAAACCAGACAGGTCAACTTATGAACAACATTTTCATCATATTCACTAACCTCCAAAACTTATATCCAACATGAACACATATTAAAATTATTAAAAAACATATAATTCACTTTGTTTCATCCCTATTCCATGATAACACATCCCTAAACATCTTTTCACTACTACCTGGGTTTCTTATTATTTTCACCATTAGGCCTGTTAGTGATTGGTCAACTTCGATGACCAGTTTATCACACTTGAGGGTTTGAACCTATATAAAAACCACAATTGACATAAAATACAAGTCTCAACCTTATCCATCCAATTATTTTCATATTTTGACTTGGTCAACTCTGACTACTATAGCAATTCTTTGAGAAATTAGCACTTTCATATAGGGTCTACTCACCCACCTAACAAACCAATCACACCTGGAGATGATTTAGAGATTTTAATACATGATCCAATAGATTTTATATTCATTTTAGACCATTATGGGCTGTTTTGAACAATATATTTCACATCAGGTCATTATTAGGGTTTTAGAGGGGGTTAACTCTATTTTTGGTGTTAACGGTTTATCATAAAATACTACCCCTCATTTACAAAAATCATGCCTATAAATTTGAGTTAGGACCATTATAAATCTACCATGAATATATTATGTTCACATGTAGAGTTTACATATGCCAATGAACACCTAAAAGTCCTCGAGTTGAGAACCCTTCATTTTATACACACAAGAGACCTCAAAACCACTTTTCATGCCTTATATTACAAACCATGACCTCAAACCTTGTGAACATGATTTAATAAAAATATATACCTTTATCCATGCTCATATAATCTCAAACATCTTGAATTATTATCATGACCCATCATTAGGCTACACTCTCTCTCTTTGCTCTCTAGACCTTGACTTGCAAATCACATGAAGCCTTGAAACTGACCTTCATGCCTCTTTCCATGTGTTCTCCACCTCAATTAAATTCTCATACAACATCTCACATTCTCAAAAAATTTCAAACATCCTTCATATGCCTTGACAATAGATCATGATGCCTCATTATGCCAAGTAGAGTCTAGAAGTGATCTAGTTGCATACAAGACCTATAGGTCCTACCCATGTAGGCTCACCTTTGGACTCACATGAGTGATATAATGCCTCATATACATGATAAATCAATTTTATGCAACCACTCATTCCTGTGTACACTTATCTCACTAAGCCATCATACTTAAACCTTCTCACTAGGACTTTACAAGCTATGATTAGTGTTATGACTAGGCTTCTCAAGGACTTAAAGCTTGATAACTGATATTGAAACACTCTTTGATGCTTCTACACCTTTCTCACATGCCTTACATGATCTTAAAATAATTTCATACCTCTTCATCCTCACTATGCATATGCTTATGATATGACTATGCTTGTTATGACTAGGCTTCTCAAGACACCTAGTACTCAAACATGCTTACCTCAACGATGTTATCAAATAATAACATTCATTAGATAATAATCTTACATCAATTCAATAACATTTATATTATCCAATAGAATAATCATTAGGTTGCCTTCAAATTCTCTCTCAAAAATAAATAAGGTTGCCTTCAAATTCTCTCTTAATAAAAAGACATTAGGTTGCCTTCTTGTCACATGGCTTCCTTGTCACATTAGGAATATAAGATTATGTATCATAGACCATTCACCATGTATCTTTACTAGATGCATCTTAACATCAATGATAACACTTCTCAACATACTAGTATATCTTGAATGATCCAACCATCAATAGTTATGTTTACTAAGATTTATTTATCACACTCTATATTGGGTTGGATACGAGCCTCTTGTCATCATGCATGGTTTAATTGATGATCCTATATAGGCTTTGGTTTTTTATGACTCATATAGTTCCCTAAAGGGGGAATGATGTCTTCATCAAGAATTCATTTACACAATTCATGAAACTCATCACACGTTGAGCCTTGGATAACTGAGGTTTTCTACATTTTAGCACACACTAAAACATCTCTATCATTAAGGAACTAAACTTCATCAATCAATTCTCATACCAAATTCATTGTGTCCCACAATACTTCTTTTTGTTGTTGAGCATCTAGGTAGCAATTCGCATGAGGATCTTCCCATTAAACCTTAGCAATGGGTGGATTTGAAATGGACTAGGAAGGATCACCACTTTGTGTAGTAATATTTACCTTAGGACTAATTATATTAGTAGGGTGTGGTTTCCATTGAGTAGTTGGAGTTTTTTCAATATGTATCAACCCAGCACCCCTATCATTCCATTCTTTGGTGATGACAACATACAAGTCTGGGAATTCTTCCAGATGATGCTCATTCTTAAAAAAGGCACACATTAAAAAGATTGGGTAGTCATGATAGTAAATCTCTAGATATCTAAATTTATATCATATTAAAGTAGAAAATAACCACCTCTGTTTCCATGACTAAAACATCTATAGGACCAACCTCCACCATTGTCTTGGTTATTAACTACATAGGTATGATGAGTACATCACATGTGCACCTCATGAATCTCACTAATAAGGCGATAATGATTTTTATCATGTGTATATGCATCACATATTTTACAATATGATGATACTTTTGATTGAGTAACAAGCTGAAGCAAGAGGAAATCTCACATATCATGGTCTTCTTGGTAGATTTCATAGGACTACTTTACCGAGGCACAAATATTCTTCTTGGGATAATCATTTTTATTTTGACCTTCTGCTTCATAGTCAACACACCATAAACTGTTGTATCTCGAGAAATGTTCACAGTGAGCTTTTCCAACTAAGATGCCATAGCATTAATTTGGGCTTCCATAAAAGGAATAATCCTTATATATATACTTCCAATAGATTCAGTGTGAAGGGTAACTTTCAATGCCTCACATGGGTCAATGAAGTTATACTAAGATAATGTGCATCAAAAAAGAAGTAAAAAGCCTCCTACAAACCATTGGGTATGTTGAATTTTGTTTATCTCAAATGATAACTTTGAAAGAAGCATTTTAAAATATGCATCATACTCACACATACTCTTAGTGAATTCTTGTTTAATATCCTTCAAGGCAGTAATACTTTAATGTTCAAAATTATGGTACTATTTATGCACGTAGTCTAAAAGGGTAATGGTAAACTGAGTTGTCTTCCATTCAGTAGAAGCAATGTCTTGCACCCACCAAATAAGCTCACACTTATAAACATGTTTCACCACATTTTCAACACCATGATATTTAGGTAGATGAAGAGTCATCTTGTAGTAGACTGTAAGTAAACTGGGTGTTGGAAATGAATCCTATTTTGATGCACCTCCAATATTTCATAGACCTTATGGGAGAGGTCCACCAATGCCTCCTACACCACCTTCAGATCCTACAGTTGAACTATTGTTGGTACTACCTCTTGTGCCTCTTATGGCAATAAAATCACCTGATATGTTGGGCATAGAATTAGGTTGATTAACTATTGATGGGCCTGTACTCTACCCACTAGCTAAATGTGGTCCACTAGGCATTCCAAAGTGAGCCATAGGTTTGACTTGTAACAAAAAAAATTCAATAACAAACTATTATCTTGATTTTATGCTTCAAAAGTTTCTTCAATAGGTTTAAACTCTGACTCTAAACTATTTGTATCCCAATTTTTTAAAATAATGTCATCCAACTCAAAGGCATGAGCATGTGTTATGGGTAGGGAATTTGACCTATCTAATTGGGTTCTACAATCACCAATGTTTGACTTGTTTTTCTCATACATACCTATCCCAACATTGGGTGTAGTCCTATGGTTAGGGATTCCTCATTCTACCTCCCTACATATCCTTGCAACACTTCCATATTCCTCTTAGACCCTCCCCAGATCACTTACAATCATATCCCTTTGCCTAGCCTCATCATCCTTTTGTTTACACAACTCCCGCTGACTAGCTACCATGTTGAACCAATAATATTATATCAATATGTGCCCCTTTATTTTAGCACCAACTACATTTCTCATGCAAGAGAGATTTTAGTCATCTATGTGGAAGTTTTCAAGTCATGAGTCAATTATAAAATTCTTAATTTCTAACACAAACTACTTGAGATAACTTTTGCATGGCTCCCAAAGGAAATTAAATTGGGCTTTATCTAGATAAGAGTATATAGAGCTGCATATTCTAAACTATAATTATTAAGTGTTCCTCACCACCAAATATCTACCATGCATGTCTAGGGTGCTCCTAATATTTCCAAGGCTAACTAATGCTCTATTAACCAAGAGACCTTGTTTCTATAATTCTTTGAACGGTCTTACACATACTCAAAAACTAGGCATGAAAATGATTGGGCACTTCTATAAATAAATCTTCATAAAATGAGTCATAAAGGTGTTGTTCTACCCATGAACACACAAAAATGCCTAGTTCAAGATACGGAAGCGTAATATTCTCATATATGATAGTAACCCAATGCTCAACATTTTTTCAAAGATAACTATTCAAGCATTTTCCCACCATCATGCAAACAAGTATAATAGGTCCAAATAATAGAACCAAAATATTGGGCTCTTTTCCTTAAGTCTAGCATGTCTTTCCCTAGACACATGCCTAAAATAACAAGAGTTCCAATGAGCTATTGCACCATTACATCATGCCAAAAAAGGTTCTTATATGCTCACCCAAATCACATAGCTTAAGACCTATTCATGTTGGTTTCATCGCACGGTTATGTATTTATTTAGTTTATTAAGCTAGGGAAGTCGAACAAGCACTTAGTTATAAATTCATACTTAGTTCCATGGCTAACTCTCAACTTTTCATTCATTTCCTACTTACTATCAAAGAAAAAGAAGTTGGGTGCAAACTAAGAATAAAATAATAATAATTACATTATGTTCATAAATATATTTCATAAGTATTTCATCAGCACATAAACTTCCTCTCATTACAAACATATGTCATATCCAAAATTCTGACAACTCCAAGATTACCATTATCAACCAAAACTAAGTAAAATTAAGGGGTATTTATATATGGGTCTACCCCCAACCATTCAGTTACATAATTAATTACATAAAGATGACTCACCAATGACCATTAATAGTGATGAGTCGTGGGAAGCTGTTACATTAAATTTCTAAGTACTTGAGCCTAATTACCTATATATGCTCTCTCTATGCTAGATCATCATCATTGTGTGCCTATCTTCTCATGAACCAATGCTAGATTCATGCTTAACCATTCTTCTGCAATGTCCATGTGAACTATTCACTAATCATCTTTACTTTCCATGCCCTTACCCAAGTCTTTCATTATTATCTGAGTCTTACATTTTCAGTTCTTTCATGTTCTATATATCCTTATTCTTCATGACTTACCTCCTTCACACCATAGTCTTTCACTCCATATCTCTTCCACTCCATGGTCTTTCACGCCACTATCTTCAAAAAGTACTTAGGAAAAGTAGATATAAAATTGAGGGCCCAATAACCTAGATCTTGTATCTTACCACAATACTTAAAATATACTTATTTTATGCCCATGCAAGTTATGAACCTATACATATTTTCTAACTACCATGACACAACTGTCAATCCTAGACCCCTACATCAATGTTAGTGTCCTACCCTGATGCAGGTGTCTAGTGCCCTAAAGTCATCTAATTTGAAAATGAAATGTATCCTAATGCTCGACCTAAGTTATTTAATGTGAGATATTTTTCCAAAAAGAGTGATATAATTTCACAATCACTCCTCATTCATTCACCATGTAGGAAAACCTAGCATTCATACTAAGAGTATTTAATTAAGTAAAGCTTCCCTATTTATTCCTATTTTTATATCATTCATAGGGACATCATATATCTACATAAATGAAGTATTGAAGGAGTAGCTTAAGAGCCCAATTTGTCAAGTTACAATCGAGGTTACTATTATACTTAATTTTCACATATTGAATGGTTCACACATAAGCCAACATGTAGAGGAGAACTACATTAGTATGAGGCCCTCTTCAAAGTATGGGCTATGTAGGCAAGGCTCATTAATAAAGGGTTTTTTGGGGTCAAATCGACACCATGTGCCTATTAACCTATTTTTTCCAAGGTCACTATGAAGATGAAGAACTGGGGTTTTACAATTTCATGAGGAATGATAGTCTATGACCCAAATCTGAATGCACCAGAATGAAGGCAAAGACAAATCTAGAATTATCCAAATGGTCACATCCTTTTCCATTAGGTATTTTGTACATGACACTTGCATCTGGTTCAGATAGCAGTGTCAATGTAACCATCTCAGGTTGATGTTAGTGTCTGCAGCTCTAGAGGCACCCAATCTAGAATTTGGCAACTGTTCCAGAGTCTTCTTCTAGTCTACTTCTTCTTTGTTCTAAATCCAAAATTGTGTCATCATTAGAACCAACTAAGTACATTATTTCTTTGTCATTTTCTTATCTAGTATAGTTGTACTTACTATTTTTAGCCTATCTTAGTTTAATGAATTCAACATATGTTATATCTGATTTTAGCATTTAATTGGCCTACTATAAAGATAGTTTAGCACCTTTGTACTTTAGGTAATCTCTATCCTCTTTAACCCTAGATTCTCTAATCTAGTTTTTTAGGGTTAAACACAACCTATGAGACTATAATAATTATCATGTCACGATGAGGAAAACCAAGGACCATTACTAATAGTTATAGTGCATTGAGTTGTGTTACTATGCAATATACTCTATTGTGATGTATTATTATCAACGTTAAACATTTAATATTGTTATTAGGTTGCTCAGCACTTAATGTAAGTACATGAGTCTTGTGCCTATATAAACATGTCCCTATGCTTGTGTTGAAAGGAAAGAGTGGCGAAAAAAAAAAAGAGGTCAGTAGGATTAAATGATCATAGATCATAGTAGTTTTAGTTGCGTGAATATGAAACCATACTTGTAAAGATTGCAAGTTAGCAAAATAGATATCTACAAATCTAGTATTATACCACATTTTATTTGTAAGATATTTATAAATATATATGTATATTATAATTCTTGAAATTGAAATCAATAAATATTTTAATTTTGTTACATTCATTTACATATTTTATTATATATTATGAGGATTGCATGATATAAAACTCTTAATTGAGACTCCTATTTATAATTGCATCAATGATCCATCTCAAAAAGTCAACCTAACTAAACAAACTAGTGTTATTAATAAACTCCCTTATCATAAAATGTGTGTTTATGTTATGTAAACTCCTTCGAAACTCATTCATTCTCTCTTGAGGGTTCGTACCTTGAAAACAATATGCCCACTAGACTCCCTTGTCATGGAGTGCTTTTGTTATGTAAGATTGGTAGGAACTCATTTATTGCTTTTGCTTGGCTTCATCCCCTGAAAACAATAGACCCTAACAAGGAGGCATTTAGAAGCCCCAAGTGCAATTGCAATTGCAATTGCAATTGCTCCCCTCATTAAATGTGGTGTTGATCTTGGTAAGATACGTGAACGTTCACCCACCCATGAATGAGTTCACACGTGATCATCTCACCATAGCAGTGACACTCACTGCTTTGTAACATTTGGACGTGGCAATGCCTACGCGCATTAGGTGATTACTTATCTATTTAATTATTTATTTACTAAACAAATTAATATAAATGACGATGGAAGTCAATCGATTAAGTGAACAGTTGAAAGTGGCGTATGTTTGGTGGGGGAAAAGCAAAAGCACTGTGAAAACAAGTATGACCACGATTAACTTCTTGTGAGTGCGGTCAATTTGTGGAGGAGGAAACTTCAAAGATTCCGTCGGTTAACGTTGCAATTTGCAATGTATTTACGTGTGACACGAACGTGATAGCGAAATGAGATAAATGTTCGTTAGGTATGATGGCTGTCGGTTCACGATGCATATCTTTGTCGGGAAAACTCTAGTTGCTCATTTGTCAACTGACGGCAATGTGGTCAATGTAAGAAAAAAGGGTTTTGTGGGACGTTTAACACAAAAACTGCGGTTCCTATTAAGTCTGCGAAAACGAAAAATGAATAAAGAGAGTCCGTAGAAATCCAACTATCACAATAAAATAAGTTATAACCAATCTTATTCATTACCCTGTAGGAAAAACGAAAGGCTATGAGATTATTTTAAACAAAGACGTAGTTCTAAAAAATTATACGGAAAGGTTAATACGATTAATTATAAAATAAAATTATTTTTTATTTATCAAAAAATATTTATTTTATTTTTAAATTAAAATTTGTATATAAATGAGAAAAATTTAAATTATTTTTTTAAGATCATTAAATTAGATTAAGAATAAAAGTAAGAAAAATTAAAATTAAAAAAAATAAAAAAATAAATGTGTAATAATAGTTTTGATTAAATTTTCAAAAATATGAATATTTAATATTATATTTTTATTTTTCTCAAAAATTATAATATTAGATTTTTAAATTTTTTTTTAAAAAAAAAAAAAACTAAAACATTATATATTTTAAAAGGTTTGTGGAGAAATAGGTTACAAGATAAGTACGAAGTTTAAAATTGTAGATTATATGTTTTGTTCTTTCACTAGAAATAAATAATATTAAGGGTGTTTGTATATTAAGTTAGTATTTTTATTTTTATAATTATTTTTTTATTAGTCAGTTGTTGATATAATCTTTTTCAACTTAAATTGTAATTTGTTGGTTTTCATACAATATATTAAATTTATGTGGGATAAAAATATATTAAAATTATATTTTTAGTTAAGCTTTTTAATAATAAAATATATTATGATTTATTAAAAAAAATACAAGAGTTAAGTTTATAATTAAAAATTAATTTAAAGTATTATATACTCCAAAAGTTTTGTAGAGAAATAAGTTGGAAGACATGAAATCTAAAATTACAGATTATATTTTTATTTATTTATTAATATTTTTGTGTTGTGTTGGTTCTCTTATCTTATAATTATTGTTTTATTATCACTCCTTTTTATATAAAGTGTCATTTTTTTCTAATAAAAACAACAGTCTTTTGAATTAATTTATTAGCTTTGATTTGATAAAAACAACTCTTGAACTATATATTTGTATTCACAAATATATTCGTAAATATTACTAATCTAGATCAATTGAGATCAATGATTTATTCATAAATGTTACTTATCTAGATCAATTGAGATCAATGGTACTTTTATTTTATTTTTTTAATTGTGTGAAATCTTAACTTTTTTTATGGTCAATATTTACCTAAATATAATTTAAAATGAAAATTTATGAATTATAATTTTTCATTTAATATTTAATTTATTTATCATGTTTTAAGTTAAGGTATAAGAAATAATTTTTGTACTCTTTAAAAAAATAGTTGGAATTAATGTACAAGGTTCAAATTAAGTGTTACAATGATGTCATACTCATGAAATTATACTTAAAAATAGTAATGTTGCTTTATAAATTGGGCATTCTTGCTCACCTTAGTGATGTGATTTATAAAAAAATATTTTAAAATAATATCATTAAAATAAACATAAAATTGTATATCATAAATAAATAATTTTATAATAATTTAAATCAATTTTATTAATTTTTTTTTACATAATATAAAATTTATTTTAAAAATATATTGCAATTTTCTACTTTAATTGATGAAACTCGATCTTCATTTGTGTTCTTAAATAATTTTGACTTTTATTTTATTTATTTAAGTTTATTTTATAATAACATTAATAAATAATATTTAATATTATATATATATGGTAATGCTAATATTTATAAAGAATTTAATTTAAAAAATATTTAAATTTAATTAAACTTAAATATATTTATTTTAATTTATTTTTTAAATATTTTAATACTTAAATTTTTTTAATTTTGATATTTTATAATATTAAATAAGTATAATTTTTAAAATGATTATGAATTAAAATTTAAAAATAATTTATTTAATTATAATTTAAAAATAAATAAATGATATTATAAATAAATTTAATTTTATTAAATGAGAAAGATTTGGATAACCATTTTTTAAGAGAAATATAAGTAATTACTTAAACTTTTCTGATTTCTTATTTAATGTTTAGATGTTCTAATAAATTTAAAATAATTTAATTATTTTTTTAATATATTTTAACAATTTAAAATATTTACTAGTCATTATATTTTAAGAAATATTAAATTATAAAATTAATCATTTATTAAATGAAATATTTTATTTATATTTATTTTTTGTATTTAATTTTTTTTAATATTAATTTTTGAAAATATCATTTAATTTTTTTATCTCATATTTTATTTATATTAATCACTAGCTAATAAAATTATATTGTTCTATCCATATACCCCATTTTTTTTATAAATATTTTTAGTAATTAATCAACTATTTCTTATAATTGATTTTCATCCCTTTTTCTTTTCTAACATAGTAATTATATGATAATCACTTTATCAAGTACATTTCAAATTATTTATTATTAATATTAAATAACTTATCATGATTTTAAATATTAATTTTTATTTATAAATTTATTAAAAAAAATTATAGTTTTATTTTTGTTAGCCAAACTTAGAGTATATAACATTATTTTACTTGGAAACTAAATGTGTTATATCTATGTTGTTATTAGTATTATTATTTTATCAAATAATTATTATTTTGTCAAATCATAATTATTTTAGAGTAAATTAAAGTAGTATAATGTATATCACAATGAGGAAATTAATGGTAGAAGTATTAAAAAAAAAGTGATAAATGAAATAAATTGTATGATTCAAATAATTTTAAATTAGAAACTTTAATATGAGGAAACTATGTGGAAATGGCAACTTGACATCTTTCCCTTCTTTCCATTGAATAATGAGGCTAATACAAAGAGCTCTAAGGAGCATACAATTCGCGTTCTATCATATCCTATCTTTCTAGGTGATATTGTAATGGAAATAATTTAAGGAGCATGGAGTAGCATCAATTATGAATAGTTGGTACCCACTCATACATTCAATAATTCGATGAATAACAATCCTTCTTGATTATTGATTCACAATATTTGATACCAATTCTTTCTTTCACAATCTTTCTTATACATTTTGGGGATGTCTTTTCAAAAAAAGAAAGGTTCTTAAAATGTTTGGAATAAGAAGATCAATCATTTCATGGCGTTCCCTTGATTGTTTAAGGAACGGCTAAAAAACTACTGCTTCAAATATATTAGAAGTTGTTAAACGACCTCAATAGTAATGAAACCATTCCTAAAGGTTATAAATTTCTTATTTTAAATGGTCATTCGTAACCACCACTTATTATAAACAATTATTTTATAACAACAAAAAGACATGAAATTTTTGAGAGGCCATAATTTTTATATAAAAAATTAAAAAATTATATACCATTTATTTTGAAAATGTATAAATTTTTAAAATAAATTTATATATAAAATCACATTTAATTTTTAATAAAATATACTATTTATTTTACATTGATAAATTAGATAATACTTTTATCAAGGATAATAATGCACCACATTATAACTCTATGAAATTTTCTCTACTTATTTGATCCAAACATATCATTGAATTCTAATAAAGTTCTCTGAAGTTTTGTATAGATCCTTACAAATCATTAACATCATGGTGGTATTGGAAAAATACGTGCAAACAAACTTAGACGCATGTCAAACAAACAAAATTAATTAATTAATTAAAAATAAATAATAAATTCTGAAAAGACAAAAGAAAAACTTGTGTGACCCAGAAATTTGATAGAACAACATTTGAAGGTGTAGATTTGTTTAGATTTACAAGTAATCCGAAGACCGAAACATCGAATGGAGGCGGAGGCGGAGTGAGTTCCGTGTGTTGCTCACGTAGGATGGATGGTGCAACATGGCTCTTCGTCTAGTGGACGTTATTAGAAATAAATATTTGATTTGAGAATGGGTAGAAAATACAATACAATACAATACAATGAAATGATAGCATATCGCCACGTATACGGAGAAGCTGACGGTAATCCGTAACACAAACAGAAGCAGTGATAAGCGAGTGCCACGTAGGCAGAGAAACCGTTTCACAATTGGCACGTGCAGGGGGAAGAGAAATAGTTGGCCTCCTGACAAAGAAAACACAGCAAAGCAAAGCACGCGGAAGAGGAGGTTTACAAGCACAGGATTTTCATTTGCTCCATTTCACGGGTGCCACTGCCCTCTCACCCACCTTACAACCCTAAATTCATCATCCATTAATAAACACAACACTTAATCACAAACAAATTATGATATGATTTAGCCTTCCATCCATCCACTCCACTCCACTGTCCACTGTCCACTGTATGTGTTTTCTTTCTGCACACCACGTGCGTTCAATCGGGTGTATTCATTGTTTCCTTAGTCCGCCTCTTCCCTTTTTCATTCAATTTGATCTGGCCTTCGCCCCGCCTTGCCCAGAGAATAGCTTTATCTTATATCCATGCAACCCCAAGTACTGGTTTCATCTTTTTTGCAATAGCTTTTTCATTGCCTCCAAATTCAAACTACAAACTGAGGGCCATTGCAAATCATTCATGCCGTCCCAACATACTAAATCTCATCCTATTTAATCCCCACATATTCGCTGTTCTATCCACCACTACCCACTTTACACGAGTCCAAATCTCCTACCATATCCAGCTTTAAGGTAAAAAGAAAAAGAATTCCTCGGCTTCTTTATCATCTTTCAGTAGAAGGAAAAAGAAAAAAAAATTGCCTGTTAGATGAGTTAGGATGACCTTTTATGGACAAAGTGTATTTGTCCCAATTTTAAATTGAATTTGCCTTGCATTTTTTTGATCTCGGCTACAATGGTTAATTGGATAATAGATAGATCCAGCCTTGGACTATGACAGCCATGCCTGCTTGTTAGTAATTTTTTACACTTCCTTTGTCGATGTGTTTTCAATCTGTTTTTTCTTTTTTTTCTTGGGTCGGCTTTTGATTATGATGATGCTTTCCTTAAAAACAATGAAAACAATTTTCTTTTGGGTCAGCAAAATGAATCATAATGCTACTTCAGACTATGATCAGCTGGAATGTTTTGTACGTAGTGACATAATTGACTATAGAGATAGATTCTGGCTAATAGAGTTAGGGGAAGAGGGAGATATGATCTTAGCACAGTACTTACTAAATTCTATTTCCTTCCTATAATAATTGTAAATGGTGTAAGCTTTGTTTTCTCTCTGCTGTAATATTTTTAATATGAAGATGAATAGATCCAGGCTTGGAATATCACAGCTTGCATCCTGCTTGTTATAAGTAAGTGAATCTCTGCTGATTGGACCAGCAATTTTTTTGCTTAAAAACTGCCTGTGTTTTGCATCTGAATTAGAAAAAAAATGCCTTGGCCTTTTAACGTGAAGATTTCAGAGGAAAAACTGACTTGTGTTTACAAACAATATTTCTATATCCGCTTGATAGCACAGAAAAAAACATCACCTGCATCTATAGTAATGTAGATTCATAGATGATTAATCGCATTTAAACTTATCGGTCCAGTTGCTAGTAGTAGCATAATTCGATGGATAGATAGATCACCGATGCTTGCTAGTTTTATGTTTTACCTGTTTTCCTCTGAGAATTAGGTGTTTTTTGGGGGAGGATGATATCTACGTTACATTCTTTGCCTTCATAATTGTGTATGTTTTGCTTAAGCTCTGAGCAGATTTCTTGGGTGGGTTTAGATTGTGACCAACTTTTAGATTTGAAACAAACCCTCGCTTGTTTCTTTGATCAATATTAAAATCATCATTCTAAAGAGTTCTTATAGAATGAATGATTTGGTCACAGTAACAGCATAATTGGATAAGTAGATCCAGGATCAAAATATGCCATCCAGCCAGTTGGTTATTTCTCTCTCTCAGTAGATTTCTAATGTTGGTTTTTAATCATGATCAATCGTAATCTTCCAAGACTTTGTGTTTCAAAATAATATGAATAATTTTACAGTCGTTAGCCTCTGAATGAGTTCCAAGTTCTGTAGTTTCTGCAACACCAATGGATAGATAGTTAGATCCATGTCTACCTCTCACTTATGGACTATTTTTCTTTACATATACGATGTTTGTAATTCTGTTTGATTATGATTATGACGACGATATCATTATTTGTTGAAGGGTTTCAATGGTATGGACTGTTTTTGTAGTAATATCAGCTTAAACTGGATAGGAAGATGTACCTTTAGATCATGTGACAGCCGCTTGCTTACCGTGTTAATTGTTTTTGTTTTACTGTTTTTCTCTTTGAACAGATTTTTGTGAATGGGTTCCAACGATGGATGTTTATGTGCAGGTGCAGGTGCTTAGCATAAAATGATGATGATACAGGAACCCTCAAAGGCAGCGGCGGAACAGAGACCGGCTGCGGTGGCGGCCGGCGGCGGAGACCGGCGATCATCGACGTTGAAGCCACCAGATCAAGTGCTAAAGTGCCCCCGATGCGATTCTTTGAATACAAAGTTTTGCTACTACAACAACTACAGCCTGACGCAGCCCCGCCACTTCTGCAAGAACTGCCGCCGCTACTGGACCAAAGGAGGCGCCCTCCGCAACGTGCCCATCGGCGGAGGCTGCCGTAAAAACAAGCGTGCCAACAAAAACAAAACGGCTGCATCGGAGCCGGAGCGCCGCCGCCACCACCTCGATCCGGAAACCGCTTCCTCCGGCACTTCCGATGTGACAAACAACTTACATTTGCAAGTAAGCATCCGATTCACAGTCTAGTTAAAAAGAAGCTATCACTTTGACACATTACTCATTATTATTTTTTTCACATGTAATGTCGTATTTAGGCCTTCTGCAATAAGCAGCCGGCGATTTCTTTTATGGAATTCCCGGGCTTGGCAGCTTTTGCCAGACTGCAACAGCAGGAGCCTGTAACAGCCCCGGCGGATCAGCCGGCGGTCACATGGCTCTCCACACCCGCAACTACCAGCGGCGCCGCCACATCTATTCTGCAGAGCAGCTGCCAGGCTCTGTCCAATTTACCGTCGCTGGAAACCACTCTTCTCGGCCTCAATTTCCCGTCGGTTAAAACCGAAAACATAAATGTTGCGGGGCTCGATGTAAATTCCGGCGCCGATTTGAACCCCTTGTTCGAATCGCCAAACTCGTATAACATGGATTCTTTCAACGCCTCCGAATTGCAGTGGAGAATCCAACAGCACAGGCTGGCAATGCTTCTGGCCGATCAAGCTGACACGGAAAAGGAAATTTCGCGGCTGCACATCAAGCCGCCCTGCAAGCCTGAATTCTCATGCCTCTACAACAACAACAACAATTACGCAGACCGAGGTGGTTGGCAACCGGCGGCGGCGGTGGCGGAAGCAGCCGTGCACGGTCACCATGCCTTAGACGGGGGAGTGGAAACCGGGTACTGGAATCCGATGACCGCCTGGTCTGACTTTCACCATTATGCTTCTCCTGCGGGTGCGTTGCCATGAGATAATATCGTTATTTACCAGTCTCTGATCACATTCATCGATTTGTTCCTTCATTTATTATTATTTTTATTAGAATTAAGTTAGGTTTTTCTGCATTACAAAATTTTCTAAAACACTGTGTTTAAGAGGTGTGAGAATGCGACAAGTCTCCGTTTTGAAGACTCTGAATGTAAATAGAATAATAGATAAATTTACATATGATTTTGCTGTGTAAAGGGAGAAGGAAAAACAATGTAATCAATTTAGTTGTGATTTCATAGCCATTCTATTCTTAAAATGTCTTCTTGTTTCTTTCTGTGCTAAACACACCATTGTTGCATTTGCTTGCTTTAGGATTATTCTTACAGTAACAGTCTATTTAGTTGTTTAGATGATTATTCTTATCATAATTACAATCAAGAAAGTTTGTTTTTGGGCAACAAATGATTCAAGTGTTAAAATAATGCTTTTAGATCATATCCAGAAGATAAAAAACACAAATTTATGAGAATGTTTACTTAATCAGAGGATTAACAATTTTACTAACATGTTTAAAGCCATCTGAAGATTGATTCCATCATCATAGTCGTTAATCTTCTAAGGTAAGGGGACAGCTTTAGGCTTCCCATCTTTCCGAGATGAATGTTAAAGATTAAAGATTAGGGTTTGTGGACACAAATTTAATAGAATCAACGTTTCCAGCTCGTAATGAAGATGAATATTAAGTTGCAAACATAATCCCTACACAGGCAAATATGGTTTACATTTCCAATTATTTTCTTTGCAGTTGAAAGGTAAAGCTAAAATTTTAAACTAAAAAGGTAGATAGGAGAGGAGACGAGATATGAGCAGCATTTTCATTGTTGCTGTTTCTTTTTTTCTTTCTGTCCTAGTCTATCAGCTTAATCATTGCACCTTAAGGTAATATTACTTATAGTAATAATTTGTGTGAGAGAGTATATATTTCTTTGGATGATTGCTGCTGTGATTCCATGAGTTGTGTGTGTGTTTGTTTGGATGATTTTTGATATATAACATGTTTAGATAGATTTTCTGTAACATCATCCAAAACCAGTGTAGGTGTTCAGTCAGTCAAAAGCAAAGAAAACCATGATTGCCTGTAACAATCCAATGCATATTTGTTTACATATAATATCATCATTGTTGACGTGTAAAGAAAAATGTACTTCATCAACCTTTAAATTTTGCGTGTCGATAAATTGTTTTTCTATTTTATTTCAATCTATACTTTTCGTGGCTCGGGTCTTCCGTGTTAAAGCAAAGCAAAGCAAAGCGCGTGGGTCCTTCGGGGTTTCTGTGCCGAAAAATATACAGAAACAAAGAGAGATGGACAACTTTATAACTTTACATTCAAACCCCACAAAAATTCCTGAAATTTAGACGAGGAGGAAAAAAAAAATTGAACACTCAAATCACAACATTTGAAAGTCCATTCAAAATCAACATCGGATTCGTCCAATTTCCCTCCCTTCGAGGCTTGGCTTTACAAATAATCCTATGCAACCGATTGTTTTCCCTTTCTTTCCCATCGAACTATAATAATATTCTTTCTGTCAGTCATTCTCATTAAGTTTTTGTGCACAGTTCAATGGCTGGTGAAGGAATCCGAGGATGAATGCAGCCAGTCAAAAACCTAATGATAAAATTTCTATTTAATCTCCCAATCATTAACAAATTTTGTTTGAATGGTCTTGTGTTCAAAACCTTTTAAGCATAGAAGAAGAACCCCGATGAGATTCCAACTACAGAAACAGAAACAGAAACAGAAACAGACCCCGTCGTCATCATTAAGCCTTGGCTTCAACAAAATATTACCTTTACCTCCAAATGTTACTTGGCATGGCATTACACTTATTTAAAGTTGAAAGTACATTGCCATGGCTTGAATCATAAATCTCTTTATACGTACTACTCAGGATTGCCTTTGCCTTTTGGAGGTCCACCGAATAATTCAGAGGGAGAGTTTTGGGCAAGGATAACATTGTTCATGTCTGCTTTATGCTCCAGTACTAGGCCCATGCAAAGCTAAATTTTTATGTTAGATAAAGAACACCGACTATTAGAATCATTGTACTAACAAATTATCTAATTTGTGTTAATACAATCAATCTGTGTTTTTAGAGATAGAAAGTTTTAGGTAACAATTATTAAAAGCACTCTAAAATAATTGTGACTTCCATTACATATTCTAATGTTCTATCAACTAAAAATAATTAAGAAATAAGAAATCTAAAGTAATTCACAATTTAAAAAAAAAAACATTAAAATAATAATTACTAATTCAAAGTGTTTAAATACTGATTTTTATTTTCACATATTTATGTACATGTAATTATTTTTATATGGCATCATAGATATATATCATGCACGCTTAGAAAAGAAGAATATAGAATTATCACTAGTGTAAAAGCAATTATTTAGGAAGAGGTTAACATGCCCTTTAAGTTCCGTGTCTATGTTGTAGTTAATTGTTTAACTTTAAAGTGCACATAAAGTAAATCAAAGTTTCTTCTCACTGGTGATTATTTCATTCATATAAAAAAAATATATACGTAGCAAATTGGTAAACAAATCACCCTAGAAAGCTATAAGTTTAGATGGACCATGTTCAATGTTGGGCTTCTTTACCATTCAGCTTGGTTTTTATGTATGGATTTTTTCCACTATCTTTTTTTAAAGTTATATTTCTTTGTATTTTTACTCATGTTTTTTTCTTTCTTATATATATATATAATTGTTTAAAAAATATTATATTATTGAAATATTAATCTTTTTTTATATAATTTAAAATGTAGATTGTTTTTAATAATATTTTTAGTTTATATCTGAAAAGATTTTGTGCAAGTTATTTATAATTTCTCTCTCTCATACATCTAAATAAAATTACATGGTATTACATGTGCAATTCAAAATAAAAAGAGCTGGAATTCCTATGTGAGTGTTATGTTTGTATCTAATTGATCAATGGTTTTGAATATTTGGTTATGTTGCAATCAAACACTTCAACTTTATATTATATGCAAAAACATGCCTCTCTTTCACCTTCACAACATCACATCAGGGGAAACCCTATTGATTAAATACATTCAAGTGATGTTTTGCAAAGTATTTGATGCTCAAAGGGTAATTTGTGATCAAATTATTTCCATCGAGGACTTTCATGAAGGATTTATACAAATAAAAACTAACAAGGCTCTTGAGATAGATCATTTCTAGGCTTTGAATTTTATCAAACACTATTGATACTATGGCTCCTAACTTACACTAAGTTTACCAAGAAGTTCTCCAGGGCAACTCTTTTGGCAAGGTCATCAACCAAGATAACATAAAGTTCATCCTAGAATTTGGGGACTCGGAGCTTATCACCAACTAGAATTTAATCATGCTCTTAAATGCATCCTATAATATTTTCACCAAAGCCCTTGATCTACATTTGAGGTGGTTATTTCCTTATATTTTTAACTTGAAAAAACTAGTTTCATTCATATTCATAGATACATTTTGGACAATGTCATTGTGACTTGGAAGGTATGGAATGGAATCTTTCCTCTCAATAGAAATCCCTCTTTGTCAAAATTGATTTTGATATATCCCACGATAGAATTAAATGGCCCTTCCTCATTTTTATGCTTTAAGGTTTTGGTTTTGGTCCTAGATTTGTTCAATTGGTTAACATGCTTTTCTACAATGATTTTACCTACACTACCATCAATATTTCCCAATCTAACAAGTTTGGGCTCTTTAGATCCATTAAGTAATGTTTTATTGTAGCCCTCCCTCTATTTTATATGGTTGAAGGTTTCACCTATATCTTGATTGATTACACCACTAAATGCTTCATCAAAGGCATATCTCTCCCTCATTTTCATGGATAGTCGGTTCATTTATTAATTTTGTTGAAAAAGAAGCATTTGTAACTCATGCCATGGAATGCCTAAATATTTTTTTGTTTTGACTCAGGCTTGTCTATTCAATGGAAGAAAAATCAATTCTATAGGCTTTTTGACACTCCCATGCCCTAGTGATTGGAAGGTTTAAAATGGAAATGGATACGACCTAGGGATAAATTCAATTTTATTAGCATTCCATTTTCCTTTAAGGCATCCCCTTCACACTTACATAATTAAGTAGTTTGGGGGGGAGGGGGTGACGGGGATGGTGGGGGGCGCAGGTGGTGTTGTGAATATTTAATTTTGGGTAAATAACCCTCTCCCCCTAAATAGTAAGTTCTAAGTATGTTATAAATTCCCCAATGCATAACCATGTTTATTACTCTTCATGTTGGCCACCATCTAAGGTGACCTATTCTAGGTTGTAGTGCCTCCTTAGGAAATTAATCTATGCCAATTTTAAATGTTCTATAGGATACCTGTTGACCAATTTTGCCCACAGGCAAAATTTCGGTCAACTTCTCCCCTGCTGTTTAAGGCCAATTCATTTCGGGTTCAGCAGGATCAATGAATTCAGTTCATAGCTAGGTTCAATGGTTCAAGGGTGGAAAGTTCATCGACTTCAGTTCAAAGGCTCATCAGCGTGCTTGGTTGAACCATTGAACCGTTGAACCATTTTGGTTCAACGGGTTCAGTTCAAGGAGGCCGCAATTCAAAGGAAAAGACCCGATGACTTTTGACAAGGACGATGACGCCCCAGAGGCCATCAATTTTAATGCAATAAACTAGCCGTTTATTTTTTTGAACTTTTTGAGTGTCAAGCATGGAAAAGCCCAAGGAATGCAGCGACCAGCCAAGAGATTGCCCTTGAGGGCTGAAAGAGCAAGAAAGACAAAATCGAGAAAAGACAAATCACAGATGACAAGCAAGGAGAAATGATATGGCGTAGAAGTGACAAGGTGGTCCAAGTGGCAAAGTGTAGGTGATTTATTGCCTGATAGTCCCCAAATGGTGCAAATAGCAAGTAACACGGCTCGTGCATTTAAAAGGGGACAAATTTCAGTCTGTTGGCAGAAAAGAGGTGCGATCCATGCTTCCACATTAAGCTCGAACGCTAAAGTCAAATTTGGTGATTATACAGCATGGTTCTAGTAGGCTTCTTCTAGAATGATGACAACACAACAGTGTTTTCCTCTTTCTAATGGAACGCGACAGGCCAACTTGTCAAAAAAAATCACCAAGTTTCTTTCTCCTTTCTTCTATATATTGTAACTTCTCATTTTTGAGAAGGGGAGGATCTTCCACATTTGTAAGGCGTAGTCCTAACAAAATTTCACCTGAATCAAATAAAATGCAGTTTTTACCTCCATTTGGATAGATATATCCGAGTATGTCTTGAGTGTTTGTTCTATGTCCAGTCATTGTTTTCTTGATGCTCTCATAGGTTCAGCACCAACATACCTATTATCTAGAAGGCAGCATCTCTGCAGCTGACAAGAGAAGAGCAGTATTTGAGAAGTGTGAAATAGAGGAAGTTACTACATAAGTGTGCATCTCACAACACCTTTGGTGATCTCTTTCTTTTTTTGTATCTTCCATTAAGGCCTCCCCGCCAGTTTCCAGCAGCCTGGTCCTTCTGCCAAGTGTGTAGTGTATGTATGCATTTGTCTGATTCTGAGAGTGGATGTGTGAAGGTCAACTTATTTTGGTGCATCACATCTTTTAGAGTAGGTTTGTTTTTCCTGCATCTCTCTCTCTTTTCATCCCCCCTTTATTATACCTATATATATGTGCATTTTGCACTTGTTGGAAAATACACGATGCATAAAGGGAGCTAGCCCTTATCTAGAGACTCTCCTCTCCTGCTTCGCCGTCCCACAGGTGAGAGAGGAGTTTCCATGTTACGAGGAGAAGGCAGGAGCTAGGCCTCCTTGCCCCAGGTGCAATTTCCTACGTCAACAGTTTTGGCATGCCTGGTGGGACATAGTTTGATAACGAAGTAAAGTTTCAGGATTGATGTTGGTCCTGTTACAACAGATCATTTAATTTTCCAGCATCTGGTGACTCTGAGTTAAATTTGCTGGTTAAGCAGCCTGGTGCCATCAGGAATCATTTCTTGTATGTATACTTCTTTTGCAAAAAATCATGAGTTTTGTTTTCCTTCATATAATTTGGATCAGACTCAAAATATTCAGAGAATCCCCTCAAGCAGCTCTCCTAGTTGCACTGCAATGAAAAGGGAGGTGGTGTTGTAATTGGAGATTAACAGGCTGGAAGAGTAGTATAGATATCAACACGAGCTGATGTATAAAGAGGAGTGCTTGTTTAGGCAAGCACAGACCCCCTCTTTGGTGCCAAATCCTTTTTACCAGATTGCACTTGCTCACTCCAGCTTATCAAATGTACCTGCTCCCAATCCAGTGCGCCTAGCTTTCCAACATCAGATGATATCAGAACAACCTCCCATGGAAATGAACTTTCTAAATTCCTTAGATTGTGAATTTTCCACTGGGGGAAATGCCACGAACCAACACATCTTGCTCAATGATGATCCTACTCAACAGGATGATGCTGGTCATCTCCAAGAAAGACTCTTCCAGGACAACCTAGCCAAGCAAATTGAAGATTTAGAAGCTAGGATGAGACTGCTTCTTGAAAAAGTGATGAAATTTCTAAACCTTGTGGAGGAGCCCCAAGACCTTGGAGAAAACAAAGTTGCTGCCTATTCACAAGAGCAAAATTTTAATTTAGAGATCCTGAACTGGGGGAAAATAGTTGAATCATGGGGCAGAATAGAAGAAAAAAAGTAAGGTTTTTCTCAAAGCCTTGAAGAAGCTGAAGCTGCGTCTGCTTATGATGATGCTGGCAGCCTCTAGGAAAAGCTTTTCCAAGAAGATATAGCCAGGAGAATAGCAGAGTTGGAATCCAAAGAGAAATTCCTCAGCCAACGTGTGGTGGACAATTTAGACCAAACAACACATTCCATGCCTGAACACACCCCACCTACACATTTCCAAGAGAGTTATTAGGTCGTGCCTGATATTGATGAAGTGCTGATCAAGTGGAGAGAGGAGAATCATTTGATTCTAGCTCAAGGACTACCTCCCCTTCCACATGTTTTTTCCACTTCACCCCTTCTCGAGGAGGAACTTGTTCTGCAGGAGGTGAGTGAGGAGCAGAAGATCCAATCTGCAGTCCTTTAAGAGGCTGTCATGAGCGAAAATGAAGAAGAAATCATCATTGATGCTTCTTGTAAAGACACCATCAGCAGTGGAGAAGATGCAGGTCTTGCACATATGCAGATGTTCTAGCAATACGAGGAGGAACAAATGCATGGTGAGCTCTCTTTCCCTTTGTTTGATAAACTTCCTCGTTGTTTTGATGATGAGGATGACTACGCTGAGGAGCCTGAGTTGGAGGAGGATCAGGAGAATATCTTTGAACATCTAGAGATCCTGATCTTTGAGGAGGAAAAGGAGAGGTCTATCTTCCTTGAGGAAGGCCTTAAAAGAGCAGAGGATGAGTCTAACAGAGCCTGTAATGAAGCAGAAGGAAATGGGTTAGACCATGACACACTGCAGAGGAGCTATACATATCAAAGGGCTAACGGTGATAAGCCAGCAGCCACAGATTTCTTGGTGAAGAGCACCAATTTGAAGGACCAGCATTCAACAGGCTTCCATGGACAAGCAATATATATATATGTCAAAAGCATGTTTGAATTTGATCCACTCAAATTCTGGCCAACTCAAGTGATAGGCAAGAGGAGCAAGTCACCAAATCTCATTTTCTTTCAGCTACTTGCCTGCCACCATAAGTCTTCTCACCAAGAAGGGGACTTAAGAAATTTTCCCTTTGATCCAGGAGGGAGGCGAGCTTTCCTAGTTAGCTGTAAATAGTAGTTTGTTTTTAGATTCTTTTCCTACTTTCCCTAAGTGCAGTTGCACAAGTAGTGTTTTCTAGCCTTGTGTGTTTCCCTTTGCGTGTGGGGTAAAGTTTCATGTTTGATTCTCAAATCTTTGGGGCTGTTGCTAAATCTTTTATAGTTACATCTGACTCCGTGCCAAATGGATTTTAAGGCAACTAAGTTCTAAAGCATAGTAGGCATGCTTCCCCTGTGAGTCACCAATCTGTTGACCAATTTTGCCCACAGGCAAAATTTTGGTCAACTTCTCCCCTGCTGTTTAAGGCCAATTCATTTCAGGTTCAGCAGGATCAATGAATTCAATTCATAGCCAGGTTCAATGGTTCAAAGGTGGAAAGTTTATCAGCTTCAGTTCAAAGGCTCATTGGTGTGCTTGGTTGAACCATTGAACCGTTGAACCATTTTGGTTCAACGAGTTCAGTTCAAGGAGGTCGTAGTTCAAAGGAAAAGACTCGATGACTTTTGACAAGGACGGTGGCGCCCCGGAGGCCGTCAATTTTAATGTAATAAACTAGCCGTTTGTTTTTTTTGAACTTTTTGAGTGTCAAGCATGGAAAAGCCCAAGGAATGCAGTGACCAGCCAAGAGATCACCCCCGAGGGCTGAAAGAGCGAAAACGACAAAATTGAAAAAAGACAAATTGCAGATGACAAGCAAGGAGAAATGATATGGCGCAGAAGTGACAAGGTGGTCCAAGTGGCAAAGTGTAGGTGATTTATTGCCTGATAGTTTGCAAATGGTGCAAACAGCAAGTAACATGGCCCGTGCATTTAAAAGGGGAAAAATTTTAGTCTATTGGCAGAAAAGAGGCGCGATCCATGCTTCCACATTAAAGCTCAAATGCCAAAGTCAAATTTGGTAATTATACAACATGGTTCCATCAGGCTTCTTCTAGAATGATGACAACACAATAGTGTTTTCCTCTTTCCAATGGAACGTGATAGGCCAACTTGTCAAAAAAAAAGTGCCAAGTTTCTTTCTCCTTTCTTCTATATATTATAACTTCTCATTTTTGAGAAAGGGAGGATCTTCCACATTTGTAAGGTGTAGTCCCAACAAAATTTCACCTGAATCAAATAAAATGCAATTTTTACCTCCATTTGGTTAGATATATCCGAGTATGTCTTGAGTGTTTGTTCTGTGTCCAGTCATTATTTTCTTGATGATCTCACAAGTTCAGCACCAACATACCTATTATCTACAAGGTGCCATCTCTGCAGCTGACAGGAGAAGAGCAGTATTTGAGAATTGCAAAACAGAGGAAGTTACTACATAAGTGTGCATCTCATAGCACCTTTGGTGATCTCTTTCTTTTTTTGTATCTTCCATTAAGGCCTCCCCACCAATTTCTAGTAGCCTGGTCCTTCTGCCAAGTGTGTAGTGTATGTATGTATTTATCTAATTCTAAGAGTGGATGTGTGAAGGTCGACTTATTTTGGTGCATCACCTCTTTTAGAGTAGGTTTTTTTTTCCTGCATCTCTCTCCCTTTTCATCCCCCCCTTTATTATACCTATATATATGTGCATTTTTCACTTGCTAGAAAATACACGATGCATCAAAGGGAGCTAGCCCTTATCTAGAGACTCTCCTCTCTTGCTTCACCATCCCACAGGCGAGAGAGGAGTTTCCATGTTGCGAGGAGAAGGTAGGAGCTAGGCCTCTTTGCCCCGGGTGCAATTTCTTGCATCAACAATACCATAGGGTTTCACGGGATATTGAATATAGATGCAAAATTTCCAATTTTAATACAGACTGATAGTTTCAAAACCACCCTGACAATTTCATAACCATGACTCTATAAGATATAAACTACATAACTATCCCAATGGTTATGTAATCATTGTATACATGAAGCATTAGTTTTTTCACAAGTTTGGAGCTCTCCCTCTAAAGGTCTATTGATGATTGAAACCAAGATTTGATCTTGTTGTTTGATGCATGGATTATTTTTTTATGGATTCTTATGGATCATATATCCCCTTTTTAGGTTATTTTTTTCCCAAAAAATCTAAGCTAGGAATGAGATGCGGAAACATATATTCCAATTTCTCCTTGGTGTACTCTAGTTCTTGCCTTTGTGTCTTCCCCTTGAGGCCAACCTACCAAAACTCTTGTGGTTTTTAGGAAAAAATATCCTACAGTGCAAGAAAATAATTGCAAAATAAACAAGCCATTATAAAAATGAATAATAATAACTAGATAACACAAGAGATTATGTGGAAACCCATAAAAATACAACAAGGTAAAAAACATGAGGCAATGATAGCTTCCAAACTTCTTATTACTTCAACAAAACCTCCTCTATACACAACTTCCTCTAGCAACTCTTTTCTAGTGCTTAAAAATAAAGCACTCAACAAAGCCAAACTTACAAAGCTTCCAAGCTATCAAGCTTGTTACAAATCAACACTTGCCTACAAGATTACAAGGATGATACTCAAGGATTACCATGCCCACATACAAAACATAATTTTCTTACAAACAAAGCATCCAAGTGGGCCAAGATTACAAAGCCTTCAAAGTCCAACCTCCAAGTACATAAGCCCAAGCTTGCATGGATCCACAAAGGGATTAAAATGAGGATAAGAAATAAAAATGAAAGCTCATGCATATATAAAATTACAAGAGAGAAGAGAGAGGGAGAGAGAAACTTCATGAAGAACCCAAAAAATGTGCCCCTCTCTAGTGGGTTCAAGAGTGATCAACAATGGATGGTTTGTCTTCATATGCATGGGTCAAAAAAAGTGTATAATCCATTTTATACAACATCTCATCCACCTCCATTTGCTTTCAAATATGGCACCCCATTCACATATGTGAGTCCAAGAAAAAAATAGTGGAATCCTATCTTCTTCTTCACATGTGCACACAAAATATAAAAGGTGTTACAATCACCTTTTAAATTTTCTCAAACATGTGAATCATAGAGCCTTCATATAAATGTGCCCCATTACCAATCCTTGTAATTTACACCTAAGACAAAACACATGTGACTCACCAAAGATAGAACCATGTCTCTTAGTGGAGTGTTACATCCACTCCTTTCACATCAACTTGATCATATCAGCCATGCCACATCACCTACCTACCACATCACTTGCATGCCACATCACCAGAATGACACATCACCTATGTATCCCCTGCATACCACATGTCACATCACCTACTTTCCACATCAACCACATGCCACATCACTTGCATGTCACATCACTCGCATGACACATCATTAATATGTCATCTTACATGCCACATCATCTGCATGTCACCTAACCTACCTACGACATCACCATGAATAGCGAGTGTGAATAGTGTCTATGAATAGTGACTTCACACCCAACAATGGTCCCTTGTGAGTTTGTCTAAATTTCCTATATAACACTACATCTTCCTCCAACTCTCCTTGTGCATCCACAACCAAGTCTTCTATAGAGGTTATTAATTTTCCTTCTTCTTCCTCATCATGGATGGTTCATACAAGTGCAAATTCTCACATTTTAAAATTGAATACATTCTCATGAATGAGGGTAGATTAATCCTAAAATATTTTTCTCCAATCTGCTCCAATATGTAAAATAGGCCATATATGAGAGGCTTGAAATTCCTAGCTTGTCCTTGAAGTATTTCCTTGCTCAAGTATAACCATACCTTATCACCAACCTTGAGTCTATGCTCTTTTTGATCCTAGTCATGTCTAGCCTTATATTTGGCTCGAGGCTTCTCTAATTGATCTTTCAATTTGAAATGAATTTGCCTAATCATTTGAATGAATTTTTTCTCACCTACAACCTTTGAATCTTGTCTCTCTAACCTTGCCTAACTCTCCACTACAACATCAAGAGGATTAATAGGAAAGTAGCTTGAATATGATTCAAATAATAACTTATTATTGGATGGATGTATTACCCAATTACAATGAGTGTTTTTTCAAATACTCATCCCAAGTCCTTTAATACTTATTATTATAGCCTCTTATTAGCTACATTGGTTTGAGAATGGAAAGTTATGCTTTGTTGGATCTTGGTATCCATCTTGCCTCACGAGGTGGTCTAAAACTTCCTCAAGAATCTATAAGATTTTTATAAAACAATGGACTTAGGTAACCTAAAATGCACCCAAACATTATAAAATAAAATTTTGACTAATTTATGCCCTTTTATTGTTTACATGAAATCAACACAAAAATTTTATTGAATATATCTACACCAATATATAAGAAGTCATGGCCATGCTTGGGCATTGGTAATCCTCCTAAAAAATCCATATAAATGCTTCCATATAGTCTAGTAGGCAAATGTGATCACATGTACAATCTTCCCTTCCTAACTTTAGGGTTTCTTGTACAACATAAATTACATCCTCTAATGAATTTAGATATATATTGTTACATATTGGGCCAATACACATACCTTTGAAAATGAACCATGGTCTTAACTACAAAAAAGTGCCTAGAGTCCTTGGAAGTATGTAATTCCATTATCAATAAATTTGGTTCCTCCTTTGGCACATGTAACTTATCCCACTTATACATTATCCCATCCTTGAGGTAGCATCCATCCATGCCTTAATTATCAACCTTCTTGGGAATATTTTGGCATCCATCGAAAAAGTAGTGGACAAAAATGTAGCGGTTAAAAACATAGAGTGAAAAACATATCAAGGAAAAACACCGTAAGGAAAAATTGTAGAAAGGAAAAAACATTGCAATAACAAAACATAGTAAAGGATGCACTCATAGAGAAGATGACACAACTTTTAACTAAAGGTCCAAACTCAAAAAATCACATTTTCCTCTGTTATTTTGCTTGTAAATTTTGTGCATTACTTTTCCACCATGAAATGGTAACTATTATCACCAAAATGAACTAGACAACAAATAAACAATATGATAATCACTAAAATGTCCTAGTTATGCTCTTCGTGACATTACCAACTACTACATTCTTCCTCTCTATCTTTTATCCTCACGATGTTTTTGTCGTACTACATTTTTACCGCTACATTTTTATCTGCTATGTTATCACATTGAGCAAATATTTCATTTTTGGTGAATAAACCTCTCTCCCTAAATAGTGATTTCTAAGTATGTTTTAAAGTCCCCAATGGCTAACCATGTTTATTACTCTTCATGTTGGTCAACATCCAAGGCAACCTATTCTAGGTTGGAGTGCCTCCTTATGAAATTTCTCAATGAAAATTTTGAATATTCTAAAGGATTTCATAGGGTTTCATGGGACATTTAATGTAGACACAAAAATGTAGGAGGACTTTTCCTTCTTGAAATCAAACTTGAAGGCTCAACCCTCTAAATCAATTTGATTATTTGAGCTCATGGAGGAGATAAGGCCTGTAAGATCATTTTACATAATTGCATCTCTCAAGATATCTTTATGGAAGAAAAGTATGGAAAATATTAATCTTACATTCCCTCCTTATTACCCTAGTTCCAATCAATATTGTTGGCACTTTTCTACTAAATATATTTGAAAGGCTAGGGATTTTCTTAAACCACATCTAATTTGGAATGGGAATGGTTTCAAGTATGGAGTCTCTTTAATTTTTCACTACCTTTGGTTATCCCTGATTTTCAACTACTACATGGTGTCCCCTTTACCATCGTCCATTGGTTTGAAGTAGTAAAATATTTAAAACATGAATTAAGGTCATTTTTAACCTTTTTTGGAAATGTTCTAGAGATTAGCTTCCCCAACATTATCTCAAGGAATAATTTTATCTTAACAATGGAAACCTTAAATCCAATAGTGAGATATAGAGGGCATTTTTGAGGAGCATCACCACAATATTGGTCTTTAATCTCTAGTAGGTGATGAAAATATTAGAAGTGACCTATATAGACTATGTTCCATCGATATAAACCTTGATTTAGTTATTATTTATTTTCTCATCACATTCAATTTGAGACTTTAAATGTTCACAAGAAGTTACACTTTTTTTAGGCTACATGGATCCGAAGGATTTACAACCTCTTTAAATCCCTCATTGACCCTAATAAAGAACATTTTATTTTGTGCATTATTTATCAACATCAACCTATTGGTGACTAGTTTATTGATCTATAAACTCTAAAGTATAAGTTTTATAGAATTCATAGAATCACAATTTGTTATTATACTTTAAATTTTATCTAAAATGATAGTTTAATCTTACTTAGATGACTTAGAATTAATGTAATGTATAGTTGAAATATAATCAATAAGAATTGAAAAATGAATGTAAGAAACATGAAAAAAACACATAAACATGGAGACATAAAGACAAGACTTTTGGTTTGGGAAACCCCAGGATGGGAAAACCTAATTGGAAGAAGAAATCACTTCCTCCTATCTTCTTATGGACAAAGAAGGATTAAAATGATAATATTATAACAAGTAAAATAATCTTTCATCTTGCTTTCTTAGTTTTAGATCCCACTATTCCTTTCTCCTATAGTTCCTACAAACAATTGAACACCAAATCTATTCATTGATGCCTTATTTCTAAGCTTACCTCCTTATCATCTTTAAACATGTCCTTTCATGCACTAGAGGATATATATTTTTCTCATAATTTGAAAAGACACATGATTTGTCTTTATTGTATTTGTATGGTTACCATGTGCAAAATTGCAAATTTTAATATAGATCGATGGTTTTGAAACCACCCCAATAGTTTCATAACCACTGCTCTATAATATATAAACTACATAAATGTATCAATGGTTACATAATCATTTTCTACATGAAGCAGTAGTTTTTTCATCAAGATTGAAGCTCTTCTTATGAAGGTCTATTTATGATTGAAACTGAGATTTGATCTTGTTTAATGCATGTATTATTATTTTTTGAATCCTTATGGATCACACCTCCATTTTTAGGGTATTTTTTATCCCATAAAATATAAGTTCAGGAGGATATGTGGAAACATATCTTCCATTTTATCCTTGGTGTACTATATTTCTTGCCTTGTGTCTTCTCTTTCACACCAACCTGTCAAGACTCTTATGATCCCTTATGAGTTTGTCTAACTTTATTCTATAATAATAATAATAATAATAATAATAATAATAATGATAATAATAATAATAATAATAATAATAATAATAATAATAATAATAATAATAATAATAATAATAAATATTCCTCAACTCTCCTTGTGCATCCATAACCAAATATTCTATATAAGATATTAATTTCCCTTATTTTTCATCATAATGGATGGTTCATACAAGTGTAAATTCTCACAATTTAAAATTGAATACATTCTCATGAATGAGGGTAGATCAAGCCTAAATTAAAAATATCCAATATGTAAAATGGGATATATATTATAGGATTGAACTTCCTAGCTTGTCCTTAAAGTATTTCCTTGCTCAAGTACAACCATACCTTATCACCCATCTTGAGAGTGTGTTCTTTCTGATCCTGGTCATGTCTAGCCTTATATTCAGATTGAGGCTTTTCCAATTTATCCTTCACTTTGAAATAGATTTGCCTAATCTTTTCAATGATTTTTTTCACCCCTGTCACCTTTGAATCTTATCTCTCTACCCCTACCTAACTCTCCACTACAACATCAAAAGAATTACTATGAAATTAGCCTAAACATGCTTCAAATAATAATTTATTATTGGATAGATGTACTACCCTATTGTATGAGTGTTTTTTTCAAAGACTCATCCCAAGTCCTTTGTTACTTATTATTATAACCTCTTATTATCTATACCAAATTCCTATTGATAAATTATGTTTTCCCATTGGTTTGGGGATGGAACGTTGTGCTTTGTTGGAACTTGGTATCCATCTTGCCTCACAAGGTGGTCCAAAACTTCCTCTAGAATCTATAAGTGTTTTCTAAAATAATGGACTTAGGTAAACTAAAATTCACCCCATTATAAAATAAAATTTTAGATTATTTATGCTCTTTCATTGTTTACATACAATCAACATAGTAAAATTATTAAATATATCTACAACAACATATAGGTAGCCATGGCCATGCTTGGGTAATGGTAATCCTCCTAAAAAATCCATGTAAATGCTTCCCTATGGTCTAGTAGGCATATGTAATGACATGTAAAATCTTCCTTTCCTAACCTTATGCTTTCTTGTATAACATAAATTACATCCTCCAATGAATTTAGATATTTATTCTTACATATTTGGCCAACACACATACCTTTGTAAATGAACCATGGTCTTACCAATGAAAACCTCCCTAGAGTACTTGGAAGTATGTGATTCCATTATCAATAGAATTTCTTCCTCATTTGGCACATGTATCTTATCCCACTTATAGATTATCCCATCCTTGAGGTAGCATCCATTTGTGCCTTAATTATCAACCTTCTTGGCCTAGAAATGTTGAAATTTCTCCCTAAAGTCTGCATATTATGCATTTGCTTCCTAATAAACCTATTTTGTGAAAGGCTCAAGTTGTGAGTGTAAGTGTAGGTTTTTTCCCACTATTTGGTTTTACGTGAATGATCTAATTAGCTTGTTTAGTTTAATAATAGGTCATTAAGAAAAATGTACTTTAAGTCATTTTTTAATTTTTAGTTGAGTTAATTAACTTTTGGGGTACCTATTTCCTCACTATATAAAGTACCTTATTATGTACCTTTTGGATAATGATGCTAATATAAATTTTTAGTTTTGAAGACAAACTTCTTTTGTTTTGAGTTGTTCTTTAGATTTCACTACTCCATACAGATTCAACTTCATGCCTTGGACCCTATCTTGTCTAATCCTTGATTCTGGCCCACTCCAACATGGTATCAGATCCAAGTTGGTAGACAAATGCCATCTATATTTTTATGAGATATAGCATTTTTGCTTATTTAGGATTTTTCATTGATTTTAGTTTTCTAGGGTTTGGTGGGGTTTCTCAAAAATCCATGCAAATATGCATATCTAGAGTCTCTAAATGAAAAAAAGATAATGTCTTTGAATTTAGAAGGTGAAAAAACCCTAAGAATGGTTGTGAACATGACCTAGTTTTGTGAAGTCAATTTTCATCCATTTTTGAGGGTTTTAAGGCCATTTTTTGAATTCTACAAAAAATTGTATATCTATTGACTTTGAGGAAAAACCATTTTTAGGTTTCCCTATGTTTGTCAATAAAACAAGTGGGTATTTTTTAGATTTTGGAGAAGTTGTACATAATCCACTTTTTTGGAGGTTTTTTTAACTCAACAAAATTTCTAACCCTCATAGGTAATTTTGATAGTTGGGAAAAGTTTTGGGTGGTTTTAAGCAAACATGTCAAAACCTGACCCCTCTATGAGCAACTTGGTCAAAATATAACCCTCCTATAATTAGACCTAGAAAAATATGATAGGCTTTCTCACATGCCTATCAAAACATGACAACTTTTCTCGCACACCTAACATAAATCAACACACCTGCTTGTAACTTAGGTGAAACATGACAACCCATGCATAACCTTGATAGACTCTAACGACCTTGTTCATATACCTATTAGAACTCAACTATGTTTCTCAAAATTCCCACAAACTCCAACCATCATGAAAACACCCTTGGTAGATTTTGACATCCTTGCTTGCAATGTAGGTGGACTCTGACCCCCTTGCATGCAAATTTATTCAGCCCCTAGTCACATGGGAGTTAATCCCATGGTCACTTATAACTTAAAAGTGTTTAAATTTTGCTCAAAGGGGGCATACATTTTTAATGGGGAAGTTGATTAAAAAAAATCCAACCCAAACTTTTACACCCAAAATTTATTCAAAGTGGAGATCATTATTTTTGTGAGTAACAAACTTTCATAACTTTCAACCTACTGCTCCTTTTGAAGTGCCTTTTTTTTTAAGTGAGTTTTTTTGAGATCTAAGCCTTTTAAATATTTTTATTTTTAATGTTTAACCTATACATATTTATTGGGCTATATATTCTTAGTCTTTCAACACATAATTTAACACATACTTCATTCTGCACCATGGACCAGAGTTCAATTCTAATTCTTACACCATTCAACTATAAAGAATGGAAATTAAAAGTGAAAATACTCTTGAGGAGCAAAGTCTTACACCAAAATATGATGGGTATAGAAAAATAACTGACACTTAAGGTAGAGAAGATGAAGTGGTTTAACAAAAGTAATGAAGCCTATGATCTACTATGCCTGTCTATGTCTCCCGACTTGCTCTTTCATATTGAATATGCTACTACTCCTAATGAATTATAAACCATATTGGAAAAAATCTTTGGTCAACAAGATATAATGAGGGTCATGAGTTGGAGAATGAGCTCATCAAGTTGAGCCTAGGTGGCTTTGAAACTATACAAGACTTATTCACAAAGTTCAAATCACTCAAGTTACAATTAAAACTATACAACATTGATAAAAAAATATGATCAATTGATTCTTTAAATCCTTGCCAAATTTGTATTTAACTATTTTGTTTTCATTTTTACCTTTCATTTCACCAAGCGTGCCCTTGGAGATACATGGACCATGTCATCCTTGGATGACTTTGTTGCTGAATTGCCTTGAGAGTAAGACAAACTTATTTAAATGGGTACGTTGAAGTCATCTAAATCACATGCCTTAATTATGATTCATGATAAAAAAAATACTTTAATAGTAAGGAGAAGAAACAAAACAAGGACCTAGAGCAAATAAATGGTCAAAAATATGATGCTAATTCCAAAGCATTAAAAGGGTTCTCCTCTTCAGACATGAAACCTAAGAAAGAGTGACTTGCATGTGCTTACTAAAATAAATTTGGCCATGATGAATCAAAATACATGAAAAAGCAAATTGACCAACTAACTAAAATGCTTGAGAAGTACAATATTAGTGTCCCTAATTATTCCAATTAGAGTTCATCAACACATGAGTCTTCTAAGGTCAAAGATAGTAACAAGGGAAAGGTTAAGGGAAAAAAACTTGTTGTAGTCATGTCCCAGCCTTCCATATGGGTAATTGACTCTAGTGTATTGCACCACATGCCTTCATCACAAGACATGTTCTCATATTTAGAGCCTTATTCTATGCCTTCCATTTTGTTGGGTGATAATTTTTCAATAAAAGTTAGTGGGAGAGGATTTGTTGAAGTGAATGATGGGACATTTCATAATGTTCTATGTGTTCCCTCTTTATCCACCAATCTTCTATCTATTTATCAAATCACTAACATCAGTTCAAGCAAGAAAGTTGAGTTCACACTTAATTCAATGGTCATTAGGGAAGAAAATAATGACTCCATTGTTGCATTTGGGAAATCAGGTAAATAGTCACAATTGTATACTTGCTCACATTTTGCTCCTGATCAACCCTCTACTACATTTCTCACTCATTCAACGGGGTGAGTAAATAATGGCATGAGTGATTCAACCATCTTAACTATCATTACCTAGAGTAACTCAATCATTAAGACATAGTTTTAGGGTTGCCACGAGTCAAGTTTTTTGATGGAGTTTTCCAAGGTTGCATACTTGGTTAGCATCCTGAAGAGAAGTATGATAGGGGAAAATAATAGGGAGCTAAATAGATATCGGAGCTTGTCCATAGTGACATTGTTGGTCTATTTATAAAACCTTCATTCAATAGGACAAAATACATGCTTAATTTTATCGATGACTTTTCAAGATATATTTGGGTGTATTTTCTTAATAAAAAATCAAATGTCTCTAATCATCTTCAGCACTTCAAGGTTCTTGTATAAAAATAGTCAGGTAAATCCATCAAGATTTTACACATTGATAATGGTGGTCAGTATGTCAGTAATCATTTTGAGTAATTATACACTTCAAAGGGGATTAAAATATAATCTATAATTTTGTATAGTCCTCATCAAAATGTTGTAAAGAAAAAAAATATGTCCTTGAAATAAATGGTCAATTTTATGCTACACTCTAAGTCTCTTGCAGCTCAGTATTGGGTCAAGGTCATCAACTATGCTTGTTATATCTAGAATTGAGTTCCTCATAAATCATTAAAGGGGGTAACTCCTTTTGAACTTAGAGTGGTCATAAACCCATAATGAATCACTTTTGAGTGTTTTGATCCCCTATTATATTCCACATTTTTAATAATAAATGTAAGGCAATGGAACCTAAGTTTCATAGTTACATCTTCATTGGATATCTTAAGGGTGTTAATGGATACAGGCTTCTCCATCCCACCACTCATGAATTTTTCATTGAGAGAAGTATTCACTTTCAAGAGGGTCTTCTAGAATCAACACATGGCACTTCTCCCTCTTCCTTGGATGCACTTGGATTTGATGATAGTTTTAATGATTTAGATCCACCTGAGCAATTTCTTGATGATCCAGATTCTTCTAGTTATGATGATGAAAGTAGTGATGAGGACTCAACTCCTCTTCCTCCTAGAATATATTTAGAGGATGAAAAATATCTTCCTAACTCTCTAAGCACTGGTACTCTTTGGGATAGATAGACACTTCAAAGTGTTAGCCAATGATTGGAGATCCATTAGACACCAAGTGAACCCATTCATAATTTTATAATTCCCTACATGTTTTCATTGCATTTGATTCATGATTCAAAATAATTTCATGAGGAATCATGCACTATTGAGTGTGACATTGCTATGGAAGATGAGTATAGTTCCTTGCTGAGGAACAAAATTTAGGATTTAGTCCCTATTCCTAAGGGAAGAAACCATGTTCAATGTAGGTGGATCTATCAAACAAATTTTACAACAGATGGGTTTGTAGACATGTTCAAAACATGTTTGGTAGAAAAGGGTTTTTATTAGGTACCAATCATTAACTATATCTAGATGTTTGCCCCAGTTACCAAAATGAACTCAATCTGACTCACTCTCACCATTTATGTAACACAATGTTAGGATGCTCATCTGATGGATATGAAGAGTGCCTTCATTCATAATGACCTCAAAGATGAAATATACATAGAAAAACCACAAGGAATTATGAAATATTCCTCATTAGTTTTTGAACTTCAAAAATCTATCTATGGCCTCAAACAAGCTCCTAGATCTTAGTATGCTAGGATGGACTCCTTTTTTCTTTCAGTTGGGTTCACCAAATGCCATTCTAATTTGAATGTCTACATTTTATGGTAGGATGATTCACTATTGATTTTTTTTTTCTATGTGGATTACCTATTGATCACAAGGAGTTATTCATCCACCATTACAAAATTGAAAATTGATTTATCTTATAGGTTCTCAATAACTAACTTGGATTGGTTGCATTACTTCCTTAGGATTGAAATTTATCAATCTAACTTCAAGATCACTATTTCACAATCCAAGTATGCTCTTGACTTGATTGCGTGGTTTAACATGGTTGAATGTAATCAAACTATGACTCCTTTTCTATCTAGTGTGAAGCTTGATTCTAATATTTCATCTCCTTTGGTTGATTCTACCTCTTATCGACAACTTGTTGGCAGACTCATCTTACTCACACTAGACCTAATATTTCATAGGCTATGGGAATGGTATATATATTTATATAGGAACCACATGATATATATTGGAAAATAGCTAAGTGAATTCTCCACTACATTCAGGGTACTCATATTTTTGAGATTCACTATGGAACAAGCATCGACATTAACTTGATTGGTTATACATATTCAGATTAGGCTGGTGATATTTAGAATCATAAGTCTACTTCAGATGATAGTTTATCTATTGGTTTAAGTCTAATTAGTTGGTCAAGTAAGAATCAAAATTTTATTACTTTATAGCATACTAAAGTAGAATAAAGAGGAGATGTTAATGCTACCACTGAGGCTATTTGGTTTCAAGGGATTTTTACTGAGTTTGAAATCCAATTTCAATGACCAATAATCATATTTTATGACAAATATTACATAATATAAATATGAAAGAATCTAGTCTTACATCAATAGACCAAGAATATCAAGATTCACATGCAATTCATTCAATATCTCATCCATGATCAATTCATGCATCTCTGCTTTATCCAAACAATGAATAAAATTACTGATATATTCACCAAACCCTTCACTAAGAGCAAGTATCTTCATTTATGAGATCTTCTTGGGGTTTGAGTAACTCTGACTTCTTCCTTTTTTGAGAGATGATCTCTATGTACTTAGATACCTCATTAGGCCTTTATACTAAGACCCAATACTTCTACCCACCTAAATTATGCTTAATGGAGGTGTTAGTGTAGGATTTTTCCCACTGTGTAGTTTTAACTACATGATACAATTAGCTTGATTAAGTCAATAATGGGTCATTAAGGGAAATATAATTTAAGACATTTTCTAATTGTGAGTTGAGTTAATTACATTTTTGGATGACCTAATTTTTCACTATATAATAGACCTTCCTATACAACTTTTTAGCTAATGATGCTAATAAAAAATTTTGGTTGTGAAGAGAAGCTTCTTCCATTTTGAGTTTTTCTTTAGATTTCACTGCTTCTTACAGATTCAACTTCATGCATTTGACCATATCCAATTCTATCCTTGATTGTGGCCCACTTTGATATTGAGATTGTTTTCAAATCTGAAACTTGATTTAACTGTGGCCTAGATAACATATTTTCCACTAAGTTTTTTGCCCTTTTCACTTGATCATTAAATGGGATTGTGGAAAGAATATCATCCATTTATAATGTCTTACTATAGTTTTTTTTTGCTTACAAATATTGAATAATTTTGTGGTTAATATTCTAAATAATTTCTTGCCCTATAAATAATGTTTCCATTTATTTATTTCTTGAACTAGTGCATACACTTATTTATCATAAAAATGTATCCCCTTATTATTGAATAAAATACTTTTGAATAATAAAAAATAAGATTATCTCCTTGCAAAAAAAAATCCCCATTAACATACTCACTTGTATCTATTTTAACTTCAAATGGCTACTAAAAATTAGGAAGAGAAAGGATTGGTGCATCGATGATCTTATATTTTAGTGAATCAAAATAACTATCTTGTTCCTCACTCCAATAAAATATCTTACCCATTGTTACAACTATATGTAAATGTGTTTCAATTACAAATAAATCACTTCTTCATGTATTGTACTAGTCCCATAAATCTTCTTCTTTCGATGGCACTCATATATGTTTGAAAATTAGTCATAGTCACAACTTCAACCTTTTTTAGACACACTCTTAGCTCTCCTCTAAACACATGCCCCAAATAGATGAGTGTTTTTTTAACAAACTCACCTTTATTCATATTTCATAATAATTGGTTTTATTTCGAATCTTGAAAGACTTGATTATAATGAATCATATGTTCTTCCCATGTAAAACTAAAAATTATAAATCATATAGATACACTATGACACATATATCTATGAAAGGTATCAATACATCATTCATCAATCTCATAAATGCAATAGGTTCATTAGATAAACTAAATGGAAGTACCAACCATTCATACAAACCTTGTTTTTTCTTGATGGTTGTCTTCCATGTACATCCTCATCCTTCATATGAAATTGATGATAACCTGATTTGAGATTCAACTTTGTAAAGTAATTAACATGATGAAGTTGGTCTAGTAAGTCATTGATCAATGTAAGTGGATATTTGTTCTTTAAGGTGATCTTTTTCAAGGCTCTATATTCTATGCACATTCACCAAGAGTTGTCCTTGTTTTATACCATCACTATGGGTGATGCACATGGTGAAGTACTTAGGCATCTGATTCCTTGTTCTAACAACTTTTGAAATTATTTCATAACCTCACTACTATCCATAAGTGATTGCATATACAAACAAATGTAAGGTAGAGGATTTTGAGATAAAAAATGGATCTCATTATCTACTTCTATTTTTGGAGGCAAACTTTTAGAAGTTTGGAACACATTTTGAAAAGAATGCAATAACTAATTTAGGGAGGAGATTTAGACAATAATTGAATCTCATGCTCTAATTCCCTTTTTAGAGGAATTTTATTGGTGTTTTGGAACACATTTTAAAAATAATGAAAAAAATCATCCAATCCATTCTATCCCTTTTTAACATTATTAATTATATATATATCTAATCTATCCTCTTTCTTATCCTTCAAAATAAGTAAACAAAACTGATTATTTTTCTAAATGAGTCTCTTTTCTTGGTTAACACTTACTAGGTCAAGCTTGGGTTTGATTTGATGTGGCTTGATACTATAGATGATGTATCCTTGACCTATTGATACCTATTAGCTCTCCTCATCAAGATAACATGGGCTAAGATACAAATAAGGACTTCTAAATAACATATCAAATGCATAAAGAGGGATCACACATGTTTCTACCTCATTGATGTATTGTGTGTTAATCCCAAATTTTAATTTACAATTATTACTCACTTTAATATCTACACCCTTCTTTAAAAAACCCAGAGGATATGGATGAGGATGATCATGTTTGTAAACAAAGGTTCTTAACAATTTCATTTGAAATCAAATATGATTGAGACCCAGTATCAACAACTATATTTACCTTAGTTTTCTTGATCCAAATCTTGATTTGGAATAGATTTTGTGTCTCTTCTTTTTATTGTTCCTTTATGTTTGTGTTGGTGGTAGTGCAACTCAAATTTTCATCAAAATCATAATTTTCATCTATCTACACCTATAATTACTCTTTGAAAGATACTGCCTCCTATAGTCCTCCTTAGAATACTTCTTGTGATGTAATTATAGATGTAAGTTTCAAATTTTAGCATTAGTATTTCCATCTATAACACAAGGGATAAAATGGTCCTTAGGATCCTTAGAATTATGAAACATTGTGGCTTTCTTATTACCTTTCCATTTACCCTTCTTGAAGATTTTGTAAAGCTATTTTTTCTCCTTCTTGATCTGATTTGTGGATTGATTTTGTTTTGAGGGCTCTCCCTCTCTTTATTTATTCTCTTCCTTAATGTAGTATGATTATACCCTGCCTCACTTGTGGCTTACTTGAGATGATCCTTCTCCTTGGGCATCTATAGAGACATCTAAAGTACGCAGTCAAGTTGGCTTCATCTTTCAAGTCAAAGCCCATAATCCTATCTTGTCTATGAAACTCCTCGATATACTCCTACACACTTTTTCCCACTCATTACTTCTAATTTTGCTACTCAATTTTATAATTAATCATATGCTTAACAAGATAAAAATTCTTGAAATCTGTCCCACTTATCTACAACCAACTTTTCATTCATTTTAGAAGATGTTAGATATGTTTCTCACCAAATTAGAGCATGGCCTTCCATCTTAAGATGTGAAAAAATAAATATTTTGAGCCTTAGTTACTTTATTACAATAAAATATACCACCATTTTCTTTAACTATTTCTCTAATATTTCACCATTTACTTATCCTTCAAAGGATTTAATGTCAACCTTAGTCTCAAATTTGAAGGGACTATATTTAGATTTTACTTAGACTTTAATTTTTATTGTAAGAGGTTGTTCATTCTCATCTATGGACTCTTCCTCTTTTTCATCTTCTTCCTGGAGCTCTTCTATGCCAAGATTATTGGCTATATCACGAACTATGATATCCATGGATCCATTTGTTTCGTTGTGAGATTTTTTTTTGGTGATAGTGTCTTGGAACTTAATCACACTTTCCATGCATGATTCTAGTGCAATTATTCTCTTGGACATATTTTCATTGCCTTATTGAACCATTTTTATCATTTGTTAATTCTAACTTCTTGTATATATCTCAAGATTGCAACGTAGGAATTATCCCTTTTTAGACTTTTTCATTGTCATATAAATAAGTGAAAAATTCAACAATAACCTAAAGATAAACTTGGCCTAATACCAAAATGATATATAAAAGCTCTAATACAAGCTTGCTAGAATTCATAGAATCACAATTTGTTTTTCTACTTTGAATTTACTTAAAAATGCAAAATCAATTTTAAATGACTTAAAATTAATGAAAAGTGTTGTTGGAAGATAAGTAGTGATTTCAAAACTAAAACATGAATAGAACACACAAACATGGGGACATAAAGACACAAATTGTGGTCTGAAAAACTCAAGATGAGGAAAAACTAGTTGGAAGAGGAAATTACTTAGCTTCCTATCTTATTATGGCCAAAGATATATTACAATGAGAATATTAGAACAAGTACAATTGACTGTTATTTTACTCACTTAGCTTTATCTCTTTTTTTCCTCCAATCCTTCTTACAAATAACTGAACACCAAATTTGTTTTTCAATGCCTTATCAGTATGTGTGCCTCCTTATTTTCATCCTCAGAGATGTCCTTTCATGATCTAAAGGATATCCAAACATTATATATAATCTGAAGATATACATGTTTTGACTTTATTGTACTTGTATGGTTATCACATGTGAAACCATTGGTTGATGAAAATAAATAGTTATGTAACCAATACTTTTATGAAGTGGTGGTTTCATCACCAAGCTTGAAACTCTCCTTGTGAAGCTTTGCTGAAAATTGAAACTATGTTTCGATCTTGTTTTTTGATGGATGGATCATTTTTTACTGGATTCTTATGGATCACTTATGCATTTAGGGGTTTCTTGCACTGTATGCCCCTCGTGCCGATAATTTGAGTCTGTCAAGCATTTGTTTGTTATGTTGATATGCTTAGTCATCTTGGAGATGGATTGAGACCATCTTCCAACTATTTATTCTAGAAATTTTCTCATGGAAAAAGGTACTTCTTAAAGAATTTATCATGTTAGCTATAATATGCATAATCACATTTGGTATTTTTTGACGAAATTATTTGTTAGTTACAGAAAGAAAGGAATAAAGCAATATTTTACCATATTTTTTCAAATCCTTATTTTTTTATTACTAACAAAGTTTTAATATTTATATCTAATTTCATGCTTTAGATACAAGTACAAGTAGAGAAGGTTTGTCGAAAGGTGAAGCATTTACAGTCCCTTCTTGACCATCAGTGAAGTGTCTAATGTGTTACTATTTAGGGTCCTTTAGACTCTCCCCATCAATGGTCTCCCTCTTAGGGCCACAAACATAGGGATTGTGGCAAACATTGTTCAAGAAATAGGGCACAAATTTTCTTGATGCATTCTCAATGTCATTTATCTAGATGCCATATTGGAGGAGGTGGTGGGTTTGGTCACTCTTTCCTCGACACCAGTGGGTGGATGACATAGTAGTAAGGAAATTTTTCTCGATTGAATCTTGAAATTTTCTTATGCAAACAAAAAGAAGAAAAATAAAAATACAAAGCAATCAATAAATGGTGGGGAATCAATACCTAATATGCTAAATCCTTTTGTTGGTGGTGGTTGGGGTGACAACCAAGTGACTTTTTGATGATGTTAGTTGCTTTGATTATTCCAATTGTATAATGATCTTATGTCTTATTTTTTTGGATGCTTAATCTATTATGTTATTTGTGATACTCTATCAATTTTTTATTAATTTTTTTATAATAAATTTAGATTTAATTTATTATAATTTATTAAAATTTTAAATATTTAAAATTACTTTATCTTCTCTCAATTTGATCGATAAGAAGTCTTCTTTTCGAGTGTCATACTTTATGGGGTTATGTTTGTATATTTTCATACAATATAGTAATCCCTACCTTCAAACAATGTTAAAAATCGGAGTATAGTATTTCCGTAATTTTAAATTATACCACTTATAAGCGTTGATAATATTTATAGACCTTCAAATGGGGTGACGTGCAGATTTGGGAATTAAGGTGGTCCACTAATTTTGTTTTATCTGTGCTTTGTTGGTGACATACTCCGTTTTTTAAAATAATGTGGTGACATAATTTGTTGAGTATGTCCATACTTTATAGCTAATGAATTTTAGATTGTGATAGTGGAAGCTTAATTTATGTATTAGGTTGCATGATATCAAATCTTAAGTTTGGATACTTCCCAATATCTTATCTTAGTGGAATGGATGATGCAAGCAAGTTGAGATTTTAATAATCATATAATTTTTTGGTAAATGATTATTGAAAAACCATAGCATTCACATGTCCATCATATAACAAATTAACAATTGGTGATCCATCCAACACGAATAAATAACAGGGAAATATGTATGTTATTATGACCATCTCATCAATTTTACAACTGCATGTTAACAATTATTTTAATTGGCTTTGTACTCTATTTAAATAGGTTTCGGGGCTACCAAGGAAATAGGTTTTGGGGCTACCTAGGAAAGGGACACCACACATTCAAGTATATGTTTAAAAAAATAAAAAATATTTTTTAAGTAATTTTTTTTTGATAAAAGATTTAGCTATTTTTTAAAAAAATCTCTAATAAATATTTATTGTATTAAATAGGTTCATTTGTTTTCTTATTATTTCAAAAAAAAAATTATATGAAAAAAGAATTGTTATTAGAGTAATGATAATGCATAAAGTTCATCTTGAGATAATTTAAATATATATTAGTAAAAATTTTATAAATTTGAAAAGTATCAAAAGGGGTAAGAATTTTTGGTTTTCTACACAAGAAGAAACCATTGCTAAGAATTGGCTTTTATCTATGGATACTAGACTTAATGTGGACTCTAAGATGAAAATAAGAAGTAAAGTTAGATGGTTAACTCTAATACATGGTTGGATTAAACTGAATTTTGATGGGGCTTCTAAAGGCAACTCAAGAATGCCAGGAGGTGGAGGTGTTCTGAGAGATAATAATGGCTTCTTGGTGGGTGCATATAAAAGGAATATGGGGTTTCAAACAAACCACTTGGTTGAAGCTTTATCTTCACTTTTGGGGGTACAATTAACTAGAGATCTAGGTGTTAGTAAGATATTGGTGGATGGAGATTCCCTCAACATCATCAATTGTCTCAAAAAGATCAATAAAGCTAGCTAGATTATTGAAAATTTCATTGAAGAAACCGGTCATTACCCTATCTTTTCATGAGGTTCATTACCAACATATTTTCAGACAGGGTAATCAATAAGCGGGATGCTTTGCTAATAGAGGCGTAGTTGCGTAATCACTCAGAGTTTAGACTAAGAACGAGGTCTTTCCTAATAATGTTGATGTCATCATTGATAGAGACAGCTCTGACTCACATGCTTAATACTACTTTTTTTTTGTTAGTATATTCATTGCCTTCATTTCCTTTCAATGATGGGAAATATTCAAGTTTCTATAAATGTCTAATTATTAGTAGTTACTATAAGGAGTTTAATGATTACACATGGGAGGATAATTATAAGCTACAGTCGAGCTTCAAGTATAGTAAAAAAGTGTCTTGTTCTAAGGTGTATTGGGGTAATACACTAACCTTCATCAGTTGGTCTACTATTATCAATTTTTTTGGGTGTTAGTATTTTAAGATGGGTGGAGATTTGAACAGGGTTAAACAACTATCCGTTGAGAGAATTACGAAAGATTTGAGGATTTGGTAAATTATCCATACTAGATGATTGACAAATTTTATAAATAAAGTTGATGGTTTTGATAAGCTCATGTCTAAAAAATTTGATGCTTATTGGAACGATTATGTAGTGGATATCATAATGTCTCTGTGAAAATCACTAAAGCCCTAATTTCCCATGTGATTGGTATAAAAGTGGAGGAAGTCAAGTACATTAAGTCCCATAGGGACTATAAGGAAGAGAAGGCTATATTCTTGTTGAAGAATGGAAAGTTGATAGAATGCCAAAGGGGTTACTTGAGAAAGGAATTTTTTAAGCGGTATAATGTTTTAGCTAAATAAATCATGAGGTATGTCACTCTTGATGGCAGGTTTTTGGTTGTCCATTATTTTCATATGCCTATTCTAAACTATTTTAGACATAACATTCCCCTTAGTCTTCCCTTCTATATTTTTCACTTGCTGGAAAGCTCTGTGCTTGATGTGAAAATGGGTAAAAAGAAGCTCCCACTCCATCAAGTAATAATATTCCTCATCTACAAAAAATTTAATGTTGTAAACCCTAGTGTTTATATTGGTCTAAGGAAGAGTCATGCTAAAATGGTGAATGCCCCTAAAATAATCTTAAGAAGTTTTACTAAGATAAATCATAGGAAGGTCAACATGGCAAATTAAAATCAGGCTGTTATTGATCTTGATAAGGAGTGTGCAGATCAAGAGGCTTTGGTTAAGGCTTATGGTGTTAGGAACAATGTTGATTTAGATGCGATTATTGGCATGGATGATGTGGACAATATAGAGGAGCCTATAATGAACAATGATCGTAAGGTGCTTAAGAAAAGGATGGATGAGGTTGTGGAAGGGTTGTAACTACTTAAATAAGGAGGTAGGAAAGATAAAAATCATCATAAGGAGACTGCAGATAACAATAATAAATATGCAGAGTTATCCAAGCAAAATCAATGTAACCCTGCATATTTTATATGGGTAAGGATAATGTAAATATTCAAGATAGTCTTGACATAATCTGAGATGAAGTGGAGCTACATAAGGCCATTCTTCACTAGTTCATGAAAGATCACAAAAGACTTTAAGAGGAGGTGAGCAAAATAAGTTAAAATGATGTGATTTTTTATACTAAGTTGGCCCTACTGGAGATGAGTTCTCAATTTATGGAATTGAAAGAAGAATGGACATAATGGAGAGAGAAAATATTAACCTCAAGTATAATCTTGCTATCCTTGTAGATTTTAATCGCATTGCTATGAAAAAATGTTTGTAGAGTATGGAGGGGTTAACACTACTAACTAAGAGGCAAAATGAATATTCTGACATTACTAGGGTTGAAAAGAAGATGAAGGGGTTAGAGAGGAAGATGTGTTTCAGACATCTCATCACATGGAAAACAATATTATGAGCTTGACAAATAATTGGGTGAAAGCATATGAGACTTGGAAGTTTTCAGTGTGTTAGAGTGCTTTTTTGCTACTTTTTTACTAACTTTTGGTTGTTTTTGAGATGATGATGTAGTTTTTCCTATGTTTGTTGTTCTTTTTAGGGAAGGCTTAATGTTATATTAGGTATTTATGACCTAGTCTACATGTCTTTTATAATGGGTAGGGTCTACTTCAAAACCCTCTTTTACCATTAATAAAAAACATCATATTACATTAGATATGTATTTTTTAATTTTTTTACAAGTTTACCATCTATTTTTATAATTGATTTCATTAATTTTTTTTTCTAAAATTTCAAACACATTAGTGCACTTTCATCAATAGTAATATTTCATACTCAAACCATCTATAGTTTATTCAATATTAAATTCTATTACATTTTGTTATATGGGTGCACAATATTCTACTTAAAAATTATAGTACATCAATATATTTAATGTCTCAACAGATGACAAATCTAAAATAAATGACCTTTAGTCATGTCTTCTCTTCATCCAAGTGATCAGATTATGTCGTGATGCTCCATATAATGTCATAAATGTCTAAAGTTGACTTTGATATGTTTTTTTATATATATTATCACAACTTATGTCATGGCATATTTTTAAAATTTATGATATATGAGAGGCTCATAACACTCAGATAAAGAATCCTACCAAATTTCCCCCTAGAATTAACCACTTGTCTCATCTTTGACACAACAAGATGAAGAATATTGTGAGTTGGGAGCGACTTAGTCATTGATGTTCAAAAAAATATATATTTCAAGTGTCCACCAAATATGTCATTTGCTCATTTATTTTGTCCTTTGAAGTACAAATGATACTAATGATATCCATTAAATATAATATGTCATCATAGTAATATCTAGGTGATTCTAGGTTATGTTATGTCAATATGGATATGGTATTATAATGTATATGGGTTTATGAAGAGGGAGATGTGTCACACATCCCCCTTAGTTTATGGATCATATATATGGAGTCAAATGAGTAACTTGTAAAATTAGTTATAATAGGTAATAAATTATCCTACATTGAGATTAGGTGTGTACTGATCCATTATTAGTAGTAGGTGTAGACACTAGAAAGCTGCACACTATGGTCCCAAGTGTAGAAACACCCCTAGCCCGCCCCTAGATCCCCTAGGGACTAACCCTAAACTTTCAATTGCAAACCAAATGTAAGACAAACTAACCCACCTTTTTCCAAACTTTGCCTTAGACCCTTGATTGCCAATGATCACCTTAATCATTAACAGTTAGGTTGACTGTTGACAGTCAGGATTCCACCACCTAAATAATTAAACTACCACATCACTCTAACTTGGTTTTTTATAATTATCTCATCTAATTCATGTGTGAAGCGATGCATGAAAAATATAAAAATAAACTACTTGTTGAGCCTCTTTTTAATGTATTATTGCACCTCTCCTTCCTATAAAGAGAGATGAGGAGAGGGTGAATCAGGATCTAGAATCAAGTGATCATCACCCAGAGCTAGAACTTATTACATTAGCACTTCCTTTTACAGGTGTTATTATAGTGATCCAACAAACTATCAAGTGAAATAGAGATCTGAAGTGCTATCATCCATCAGCCAATAGCCAAGTACCGTTACTTTATCAAAATTACTTTAGGCTCCACCACCTCAACCATTCATCAAATCAACAACCAAAAAGCTAAGTATCTATTTTCAATCATTCAATTACTTGGTTTCTATTCTATAATTAACCCATCCCAATCCCATCTCTCAAAATTCATTTTTTTAACCTCATCTAAATAGCCTTTTCTTGGCTAGACCCAACCCCTAGTAACCATCGATGGTCACTCTGATCATTGACGGTCTATCCCAACCACTAACGGTTACCTCAACCACTAACAATTACTCTAACTACCGATGGTCACCCTAACTCCTAATGGTCACTATGTGACAAAATAATAACAAGCTATTTTCACCTACTAGACCTCAACCAAATCTTACTTTCAAACCCTTTACTTGATCATAGAACCCTGCCCTATTTTTTGAACCCTACCCAGCCTATTTAGCATTAATATTGACCCACTTATTACTATAATTAGTCAATTTCATCTATTCATTTATCAATCACTTCTTGTATTTGATTTTAGTATTCTTTTATTATTTATGCAATTACTTTATCTTTCAGAACTTGATTTTTTTAAAGTGTGGATTGACAACCTCCAAGGAAACTCATGCTTCTTGGATCTAGCTTACTAGGCAATCCACCCTACTATCTAACTAATCAAACCATTTCTTTGAGTGACTTAATATATATAGGTCATTCCTCTAAAGCCAAAGAGGAGTATCTACACTCATCTAGATCAATGCACACACAACATATTAGGTTTTTCTACCATACCCTTCTCAAGTTTCTTTTTTCTTCTTCTAAAAAACATAAGTAAAATTTATCTGAAATATTTTGGCATGCTCGGTGAGACCCTTTAGTCTTTTCTTGGGTTCATAGTTACATCTAGGTGATTTATTCTTCTTATCTCTCTACTTATACAACAAAATCAAAATTTTATTTTGGGCTTAAAATTGACTGCATCCATTGTCTACTTGCTCATTTTAGTTCACATAGATTAATTAAAGCAAATTAATTCAATCATATCTTTACTCTTGTCACACACACAAAACCAAATGACTTACATCTAAACAAGCATTAAACATTGACATAAGGCCCAACTAGGATTTCATTACCTAGTGGTCACCTTTCCTGGCTATTTTACTTAGATTTCATCACCAAGGGGAGAACCAACTTAACTCTTTGGTTGAGTATAAACTCTGGTAACCATTATATTTTGGCTAAGCACCTGACACCCTTATCGTTGTGGTGTGTGAAGTGAGGGGGTAGGCCCCAATGTCAAGCCACCTACTGATTTCCAATACAAATCCCTTTGAGAGCCTAAACATAACATGAAACTAACCATAGAATTATTTTTTAGTACCCACTCTACAAGCCAATTTTAGTCACACAATTATTAAATCTTAAGGCATAAGCCAAAAGAGAGACTAAAAGAAATCTTAGGATTAATGTACTTTATTGTGTGTTTATTTTCCTTGAATTTTTATTGTCTTCTCTTTGTTTGAGTTTTGAGATTGCTTGTATCTTTTACTTTCCCCTCTTTGCATGGTTTTAACTAGGCAACAACTAATGAACCAAGAAAAACTAGGATTCACCTCTTAATCATCCATCTCCCTCTTCCTCTTCATCCATGGATTACATCTTAGATGTAGATGTTTCCCCCCATCCTTCTGATAGTCCTAGCATCCCTCAGATAGTTTCTTAAGGAGATGTGTATTTTGTCACCTTCTTGGATAACAATGATATATCTCTTCAACATTACCTCAACACCATCTCTCACTATACCCCTACTTTGGTTCCACCTACTGATCCTCCCTATGGGTTGCCATCCCACCTCATGGGAACTACCTCTAGTCCACCAAACCTTTGGCTACCTAGGCCTCATCTTCCACCAACCATGCCACTGACGCCACTATCCAAAACTAATCTACCTAACCAATCAATAACCAAACACCATCTACCCCAACTAAAAACTCCTCTAACATGGGAGCAACCTAGCCTTTGGCCACCCATACCCCTCTTAAAGTGGGAGTAACTTCTACTAGTATTTTTACTTTCCCTCTTATCTCTAACCCACCTACCTCCACTCCACTCCAGAGCTTGGTGGTCCCTATACCTTCCACCCTTATTCCTATCAACACCAAAATCACCACTTATCCCCAACCCACCAACTTAACAATACCTCCCGTTCAACCTGTACCAACTTCTCAACAAGTACTGATTGCATCCATCCTAAGATATATCTCAAACCCACAAGGATATATGGCCCCATCCTCCACCCAACCTTCCACATTTACTTACCTATAACCATCACCATCTCAACCACTTTGATCTACATACTAATATGTGTCAACTTCCCAACCTTCTACTGGTTATCTTTATGTTGTGCCTACCCAAACCCAACAAGACCTAACCTATAACCAAAGGGGTGCACAAATTCAAACCAATCTCATCAAAATTTTAATGGATAAAATGACCACCTTAGATTCATCTATCTCTGGTACTTAGAATCTCTTATTGTATGACCAAATCTGTAATGAACCTATTGAGTTTCTAAGTCACCCATTTTTAATCAGCACAAGGCCTCCTAAAGTCCTATAAAAGTTAGTGCACCTATGGAGTATTATGTGCTTCAAGAAGAAGAGGCATAAACACTTCCATTATATTCCATAACCCTATATGAATGCATAAATATATGCAACAAGGCCACAATGATGTGTGCCAACATAAGGAACTCAACACATATCCATGCAAAGGGTTGACGTTGCACAAATCAAGAAGCACATGATCTTTAGAGTATAGACTCTAGGTTTAAAAGTGGATAAGTAATGAACATGATGTAAGAAGTAGACATAGAACAACTCAAATGTGCTTAGGATCTTTAAATCCTCATGAATGTTTTCCTTCAAAATGGTCTTCACATTTATTTTAGAAAGTTCCATGCCCACACACATAGTTCTACATCCACACCTTCTCCTTGTATAATGCACCATCTTCATCCACAACTACCATATGATGGCACTATGCTCATTCAACATAGGTACCTTCCATGTGTCACACCCACACTCCTCTTATCCAGAAAGTCAAGAGAGTTCTCTCAAGGAGCCCATCGAATTGCCACGTGTTAGGTGGTTGCCAAGATTAATTAAGGTCATTAGAGGTAGTTGAGAGGAGCTCTAGGTGCTATCAAAATTAAATATAGAAGTAACCACCATGCATTAGGACCTAAGTACATGCCACCTTCTTACATTGTCAAAAAATATTCCATTCTCCAATGCACATGCATCTAGACGTGATCCTACCACCAACCCATGTCTAATCATATTATAAGTTTCAAGAAATAAGGCCAAGGCACCGCTAAATAATTTAATGTTTTATCCACCACCCAAGTGGTGTATCTATTGTAAAACTGGCTTCATCTTCTATAAAATCATGGTTCTTCTATTATAAAAGGGTTGACACATTTTAGTAGCCTCACGCTACCAAAATTTGTCCCTTATGAGTTCTTGTATTGGTTAAGTCATGTAAAATTAATGAGAATTAAGTTCATCTCTTTTTTTAATTCTAATTATTTATGTCCTCTTTGTGTTTGATTTACACTTGTTTGTGAGTGCTCTTCACCCCTTTTTTTGGTCTTTTCATCCACTGCACTTCTTTGTTAAAACTAGAATTCACTTGTAGTTTGCATCTTATGTGCATAAAAGTCTATGTAGATGATGTTTGTGGATATTTATCATCCCTTTTAGTACTGCATTATGTTTCTACACCTCTATTTGAAGTCCCCTACATGAATAATATCTTTGGCGGGATCTATGTGAAAATTATCTTGTTCTCAAGCGTCTGCAACATGCTTACGATAATAGAAGCATTCACTCCATTTTAGGTGCATCACCCATTTTTGCCTTATGAATTCTCTTACCTTATCCCTCCATTTTCCTTGAATTTATTAAGTTTATACTAGAGGTAGATCACTTTTCTACTCTTTAGGTCTACATGCTAGTTTTAAACTAGGTGCACTTAGAATAGAAGGAATCTAGCCTACTCTCGAGACTTGTCTAAAAGAGTGCAAGGGTCTCATACCTTAGGGATGTTTCCATCATTACAATGAGATAATTGATGCTCATGTATCTATTTATGTAGTAATAATTCTATACCTATTTCCTTAGTCTCTCACACCTTGCACTGAGTCCTCACACCTAGTGTCCCACTACAAATCTTCCCCACATCATTGAACATCCACTAGTACACATTTTGAATGATAAGAGTTTTTGGCATGCCCAGTGGGAAAATATTAAATAAGATAAATTATTGGTGCCTTATCCATTAGCTATCAAGTATAGTAGACACTCAACAAGATCACCTGGTAACTCTTAACACCTTTGATTTACAAAGTTAAGTCCCTTATTTACATACAAAGAATAACAAGATCATCTACAAGAGGTGTTGATTTCCATTTCACTGAGCTTCTAGTGTCATCTAGAGGGAGAGATAGTGTATCCTTGTCCCCTATTAGGAGGTGTGACATAAGTCATTCTCCACCTAGAGCTCAGTCTACCCCACCATTCAAAAGGTTCTATTCTAGGTGAGGTCTATTCCCCATCCCATTCATTGCTATACCAAAGAATCAAGTATTTTTGCCCTTTAATGGAGGCAGCCCATTAGTCCTAGGGTAGTACGATGACATTCTAATGTCTGATCTCAAGATCCTTCCCTATTTTATAGGTGATAATTTGATGCCCCCTATAGAGTATATCTAAGATATCACAAATATCTACATAGTACACCATGTCACCCAGGACAATGTTATGGTTAGATTACTAGATTCTTCCTTAAAAGGAAAAGCTCTTCAATGGTACTAGGGCTTACAACCAAACTCAATTCACAACTAGGATGAACTTGGTGAGGAGTTATGCAAGTATTTCAAGGACCGAAGTGACCATCTATCCTTGATAGAGCAGCTCATGACTATAAATTGAGTACCACATGAAATGATGGTTGACTTCAATTTTAGATTCTAGATGGTTTGGGATAGAATCCCTAAAATGTGTAATCCATTTCCTAACACTATATTCTTATATTTCCTAAGAGCTCTTAATAGTGATATCATAGTGATGATTCAATCCATGGGGGGTAAAATTCTCCCTTATGCTTATGAATTTGTAGTGCACGTAGAGAATTATTCGATTCAAGTAGGAAATATTACATCCATACCCACAATGCCTATATTTGTAGAGACTCCTCCTAACCCAACAACTACGTAACCCATGCTAGTGTTTGTCCCTACTACAGTAAGCCCACCTGCTTCACACTTTGTTCTATCTAATGAATTACACAAGGTGAAAGTGCTATGGTAAAGTTTCAAGAATGAGATAGTTACCCTCAAAAGATAATAAGTGAAATACCCTAGACATCAACTATTCATTAAAAAATACTAGTCAAATAAACCTCCCTACTAAGGTGGTGCACAAGTATAGAACTAACTCACATATTATAGACACCTAAATCTAGCCACTGATAACCTCCAAGTAGGGTTTTGACTAATTTCCACCCAAATCACATAATTTGGCATAAAAACACTAAAAGTCATTAAAATATTTGAATCTAACATATTCAAGTGCTGATTTTGGCTAGAGTATCATAAAATGGGGTAATACAATTTATGGGCCAACTAACTTTGATCAGATCATTTCGAGTCAAACTGCTAATTTTACACCTGGGTGCTCTGGATTGCTATTTCCTATCAAATCTCTTGCACAAGACAATAGACTTTGTAATTTTCTATTTGTAACATCCTAAATGGGATAACAGATCTAATTCATCTGACATTGACTTTCAATTCCAATTCAGTTGAATTTTAGACCAATAACAAGGCATTCTAATCAATTTGAGTAATTTTTGCATAAAGTGCTTAATCATGCTTAAGAGATAATTAAACCAAATTCAAGTCTAATTAATAATTCCATGGAAACTTGTTGAATACTTGTTTTGAGAAATGAATACTGAATATCTACATCATTAGGTGATCTCATTTCTTGGGAAGACATTCCTAGGCCATAAATGCCATAAATATCAAGATTCATGCCTCATCAAATCCCTCCATGCCTCTTAATTGTTCCTCTATCCCAAATATTGATGAGCCTATTTATCAATTTTAATTTCAAAATTTGATTAATCCTTAACCACACATCTCAATCTTGAGATGGATGGTTTAGGTTGATTTTGATCAATCTCAAAAATCTATAAATAAGAGGCCTTGCCTATTAAGTTTTAATATTGGATAATGCAAAGTTATAATGAACAAATGATTCCAAAAGTCATTTAAATTAGTGTTAAAATGCCAAAATATTGAGAGAAGCTTCACACAAGCCAAGCCAAAGCCAAACATGGTGCCAAGAGGAGGTGGAAGATAGTCAAGCTCCATTACAATAGACTTTTTGAGCACAAACTGAGAAAGCCAATCAAAAAACACTCTTGGAGCATCAAGGAAGGTAAGGAATGTGTGTTTCTTGAATTTTAGTTATGCTTTGTTCATTTTTTTTTAATTCACTAAGCTCCCCCTTTGAGATAGGCTTAAGGTGTTAGCATTTAGTGTGTTTTTTTAATTTTGATTTCATTCACTAACATGATACTAATCTCCCCTTATTGTAATCCTATGTTCACAAATGGCACACCCGATGGGACAAAACACATCCCACACATGAAGAAGATCATTATACAACTTTAAATTCTTCATTTAGATAATCAAAACTTTTGCAATTTGATTTTCTAACATTGTTTTTCCATTTTTCTTTGTCATGGGTTTACACAATAACCATCATTGGTTTAGTAAACCACTGATGAACTGTTGTCATTTAAGATATCCATCATCAGTTAAGTTATGAAAATTGACATCTATCTACATAACCATCGTTGGTTAGTAAAACCATCATCAATCTACATAAATGTAATTGTCGCTGGTTAGTATAAATATCAATGGTCACTATGTTTTTTACACAAACCTGAGAGATCATTTATCTAAGTTGGTTATTTCATCTTCAAAAGTGCTTCTAAGCTAAACATCTTGATAACATTTTTTTTGCAGGTTTTACTTGAATCATCAAAGCATGCTTAAATAGATCCTTTTAAAATTCTCTTAGGGTGTTTTAAAATGAATCAAACTTTTCATTTTGGTGCTTAAAAGAAAATAATTTAGGGTGCTATTGCTTAAATCTTATAATTAGCTTTCAAAGTTAAAAATTAAGACCAAGGGGTCAAATGAACACCACCAAATCCTTCATTTGGGCTTAAAATTAAACATAATTGTCATTTTTGTCTTCAATACTTGCTTGATCTAAATTTGCTTAGCAAAGAGAGGGGTGTTGTGTGTATGCTCTTCTATTTGTCCCCTTTAGGGAACCCTTGAAATCAAAAGAGTCATTCCTATTACAAATTGCCTAGTCCAAGGCATAGAAATAACCTCGTCTAAAACACTCCCCAAAAACTCAAAAAGGTATTGGGTGACCTTGGCAATGACCCTAAAGTATTTATATTTTATGCTTTCTTTATTTCATGCAAACTTGGCTTGTGAAGTGGATGTCGTTACCTCTCATGAGTTCTTTAGGGAAGCTTTGACTCAAGGTTTCATCTCCTAGCATTGACTTTATTTGGCTCCATATTAGAGTTGTACATGGGATGTAGTGACACTTTGGACATTGCACTACACTAAGCAAATAACAGGATGTAGTGGTTATAAAAAGGACTAGACCTTTTTGCAACAATCCAAGTGATATGGACCTAAAATCCATGCTTTTATTTTGCATTATTTGACATGAAAGTCATTGTGTAATTGATTCACCTAGACCATTAAAAAACTTGTAGATCTTAGATAAATCCCCACTTACCATGGAAGTATTATTGGTGCAAGGTGTGCCTCAAGGTCCATGTCATAGTACTATCATTTGAGAGAAGCAGGGGTGTAAAAACCCTACTATATAATGCATATTTATTTTTGGATGAACACTTAAGATCCTCTCAAATGAATTATATTGATGGATTCCAATAATACTAAGTAACCTTATCAGTTTAGGATCTAAGGGTAATTAATTAGTTGGTTTTATCCTAGATTAAAGTTTTATTTATAGTCAAAACTTGGTGTAAATAAACAATACAAACCAAAACACATGGTCCTCATTTTCCTTTGAACAAAGAGGCGTTATGTTACCCACGTGAGTTCATCAAAACTTGGACTCATATCATCCACTTTGGCATATTTATGCTACCCAATTGAGTCTAGACCTTTGCCAAAGCTGTTTAAGTCCTTCATTTATAATCTAAATTAGAAACTACACCTTTATAAATTCATAGGATTGATGTGCTAAGTGGGTTCACCATTTGCACTAAACTTGAGGGAACTTAGTTTAAATTTCCAATTTGGGTTAAAATCCATTTAAGACTCATGATCGTTACCACCACTTGATAGACTTAAGTCATTTTGTGCTAAAAACTTGCACTTTGAGTCTATGCACCACAACATTTTTAGTCAAAAAAGGTATTGTTATGCTGTCAAATTTGTGAGAAATTACCTTTGCCTTAGGGAGTTTTTGAAACAAGAATTTTGTCACATATTTTAGGTAGTCTAGCGTTGTTATGCTACCCAAAACATTTTAGATATTGTTTCATAGGCTCTCTTGCATAGAGTTCAAATTTGTTCCTATATTTTTAGACCAATTTGAGTATACTTTTGTGAACCTCGGTCTATCACGGTTACGCTTTTCACTTTTTGTCTAGCTTATTTGTCAAAAGAACCAAGTTTTATACCATTATTTATGAGAAAAAAATCTATCTCTAAGGCACCTTTTGTTTCATACTTTATACCTATTTGATCGAGTCCATGTCCAAGAATCAAATGCCTAGTGTTTGTTATAAGTGTTTCAAATCTGTTAGATTAAAACTTTCATCTATTTTAAAGTCTAGTTTTTAACACTATTTGGCCAAGAGTCCTAGTGCATGCCTTGTGTGATCCTAGCTTTTGATGCCGCATTTTGGCCAAAAGACCTACCAACTTTTAATTTCCTAGATTAGATTGATTTGAAACACTTCAACCTTAGAGTTTGGCATTTCAATTTTTGGTTAATTTACTTAATATTTTTTTGTAAGACATGTAATGTTAGACACTTAACATTAGCTTGTGTTATCACAACTCTTTGCAAAAACCTTTTTGATCCTTTTGATGAATATAGACCAAGTTTGAACACTAGCTTTCAGACATTCTCTTTTTAGATTTTGTAGAACTATTTGACCTTTTATTGCAAAAAAATTAACTATGGATCCCAACATGTATTCCTACACTCATAGTTGACTCATGTACAATTCATGGATTAATAATGTGGTTACATAGGAAGAAATAGTGCAAGACCCCTACACAAATAATATTGCTTATGAGACAGATCCATATCCCTCTTATAATACTCAATTAGGGGCATAAAGCCAAGATCCATTGGCTAATTATTTGGTTAATACACTACCTTATTTAGAACAAGACCAAGAAAAAACTACATAATACCTAACTACAATACCCACAACTGATGAACTTATTCTTCAATAGTCATGCTCTACTAATAGACCTTCCAATTATGATCCATTTTTGTTTGAGCATCATTTATTGGATAATAAAGACAAGATTTTGGTCAGATCCATAGAGGTAGGGGCCAAGTTTCTAGCAAACTTCCCTCATGAGAATTTACCAAGCCTAGTAAGAATTACCCACAACATAATTTATGATCAATAGGCTTCTTCTAGCGATCCTTTAGATCTAGTCCAAACAACATATCAAAGCCCTAATATTCCTAACAGAGGCAAAAACCTCATAGAAGATCACTTTAACCAAATGTAGATAGCATATCAAATCTACCTAAATCTAGCACGTAATTTCCATCAGATGACCATGGTGAGAAAACCTCTTATTGACTTAGTTCCTCCAAAAAAAGTTTTGATAGAGTTAACTGGCCAAGACAATCAGAGTTCAGACCCATTCATGTAAAACACTTTGGTAGACAAATTGTTGCATATGCCCATTATTGAGGAAGTGTCTTTTTCTTCTACATAGAATAATGAGCAAAATATAGTGGATAATATGCAAACAACATCTAATCCAAATCAAAGTAGTAGTAACGTATAAACAACTAGTCAATAAAATGTGCCTTTAGTTAACACTACAAGTGGTTCTCTAAATTAGGGAGTAGGAGTTTCTACATCCCAACCTCAACCAACTAATTCATCAAGTGTGTAACCAATAGGATTAGGTAGTCAACCAGTAACTAATTTCATGCCTCAATAAGAGAATGTGATGAATCCTACTCTTCCTCAACAAGTGATGAGTGGTATTACACAATAGTAGGCACAATCTAGTATACCAACATAATAAAGGCTGAATGTATTTCCACCTAAATAAGGGGAAACTAATGTTCTATCTCATCATGCAGTGATAAACATACCTCTTTAGTCATAGACTAGTGTACCAATTCAAAACTAAATGATGACTAGCCAACAATGTGTATATATTTTTCAGTGACACATGTCGAATCTTCAACATGATTTCATTTCCAAACAAGGATTCATGTAGAAAGGAGGATCCCATGTTTCTTAAGTACCTACTAGACAAAAATTGGTTCAAAATATGCCATAAGTTCAGAGACAAGGTCTTGGTTCACAAGTTCCTTGTCAATAGTAAGGTTCAATTAGTTGGTAGCATATCTCTTTTCAACCACAATAGGCATAGTATAGTTATATCCCTCCATCTGAACCACAAAATCCTCCAAGTCAAACCTTCATATCCAACCCAAACTAGAATATCATACACCCAAATGTGCAATTTCAAGTACATCTTAATCCATGTATGCATATTCCTAGTCCATTTCTCAACCAAACCAATGTACCCGAATAGATATATCTATCATGCCCTAGTCAAAGTGTCCCACTTGTGGCCTCCCAACCATCTATCCAAACCAATATTCTCCCTCAAACCAATGTTCCTTATAGTTTCCTATCACAAGAATTGCAATAGATGAAAGATGGAATTGCTACCATTCAGGTTGGGAAACATACTAAAAAGTTTAAGTTAGATAATGTATTTTATTATCCATTCAACATGGAGTACTTGTAGATACCATTTCCTCTAGGATATGAACCACCAAAATTTGACAAATACAAAGGGAAAGGTGACCCTAAGGCCCATTTAACTGAGTTATTTATCATATGTCAACCAGTGGAATATAACGATATATACCTTTTGTTTTTGTTTCTAAAGATATTGGTTGGACAAGCCTTGGAGTGGTTTTTGAAGTTACCCAAGAATTTAGTAACATATTTTGATGATCTTATTGATAATCTTGTGCAACACTTTTCTTATAATCTTGAACATGAGATTTCATTGGTTGACTTAACACAAGCAAAAAAAAAAGGTTGGTGAGAGTTTTTCAAGTTATCTATAATGATGGAGAGCCCTTGCAAGCCGATTCACCCACAGTTTACTAGATAAATAATTAGTTGTTATGTTTACTAAAAATTTGCATAATGAGATACCTTATCATCTAGAACTATAATGTGCACATACTTCCAAGGAGATCATCGATAAAGGCTTGTTGATTGAGTGAGCCCTTATTAATAAAGGGATCATCAAGGCCATGTCAACTAATAATAATCAAGGTACCAATTAGGGAGGTAGCCAAAACTAACATGTAATCCAAGCATAGCATCATAACCATCACAGGCCAATAACCAAGATAGACCAGAGTAATTCAAATGCAATAGGAATGTTGTGGGTAATGGAGTAACCAAGTCATGCCATGTCTAAATAGTGAAAACATCATCTACACCACCTTTTTAGCTTACTCCTACCTAGCAACCTCTCTAACCAATGCTACAAGCACAACAATTGAGACTTGTGTAACAAATATAAGAACCTTTACCATTACAAACCCCTCCTCTAAAGAGAACTATGCCTACTCATCGTGTATTTAGTGACCTAGGAGAGCCTATTGAGTTTGTATTTTGTAAACTTGCCACTACTAATCTGATTATTTGGCCTACACCAAAGCATTATCCATAAGGCATTCCTTATCCTGATTGGTACCATGAAAATGAATTCTATGAATATCATTGGGTCAATGGGCATAATCTATGAAGATGTGTGAAAATCAAGCATTTGATTGAGAATATGTTGGAGAATGGGGAGATAAAATTTGATAATGGTGATTCCATCTCCAATAAAACTCTTATGATTTATCAAAACCCTTTTCCCCAACATAACACACAATAGAAGCATAATAATTAGCAATAACAATAATAACACCAGTTGGTGAAACAACAAAATCAATAGTATCAAAATCAAAGGCTGAACCAGTAGAATCAAAAACAAAACCCACAACACCAGAATAATGGATAAAACCAAGGTTAGAATGGTAACAACCAACAAACCTACCATGCAGTTTCACATGACTACAATAGAATTATAGGTCATATTATAGGGGTTAGCATTAATACCATCTCCATTAGTCCTAAACAGAGCACTAATCAATATAGACCATTGTTAAATAATACCACTCAACCAAATTACATAGATAATCCTTCTTTGACTTGGGACCGCACATAGGCAAACCAAAAAATTAGGACATCCAATTTTAGACCTTATACCAATAACTTTCCTTTGTCATGTGACCACATACAAGTGCACCAATAGTTGAGACTAATCTTATCTGGTCCCACACCATTCCCAACATTTGTTAGCAATTATGGTCCAACATCTAATCCTAATTATACAATCATAACTCAAAGGTCAAATATTACTATCCCAGGTCCATAACCATCTACCACTTTGCCTATTATCCAACCAACTATTTAGCCTTAGAATAAACCATTCACCATTGACCAAGATAAAAAGTTTGATATTGTGGAACAATTACAAAAGACACCAGCACAAATTTCTATTTTAGATTTCATGCAAACGTCAATAATACACAAGAAAATTTTGAATGAGTTTTAAACCCAATCCATTGTTGCTAGTGACATATCCCCTAATAAATTTCAAGCTTTGGTTGGACACCTAGCTCTAGCCCAATAAGTCACATTCAACCAAAGTGATATGTCTTGTTTTGGTCTGCTCCATAATAATCCATTGTACATAGAAGTTTATATAAAGAGGCATAAATTGAAACGCGTCCTTATAGATAATAGACTAGGACTCAACATAGTGTCTCTAAAGCTCATCATGCTTCTTGGGTACACAATGGTAGATCTCTATCTATAAATGATAATTACCAAAGCTTAAGATAATCAAGAAAGAGAATCATAAGGAACCATTAGCTTACTATTTATCATTGGGCCTTTGACCCATGATACACTTTGCCATGTGCTTGATCTTAAGTTGTCATATAATATGCTTTTTGGTAGGCCCTGGTTACATGAGATTTATGTAGTCTCGTCAACGCTACACCAATGTATCAAGTTATCCCACTAAGAGATGGAAGTGAATATTCTAAGAGATTTACACCTATATGAACACTATAAATATCTTGAGGCTGAGTTTCAAAGTTATAATTACCAATAAAATGTGAATCTAAGTTCCAAGAAGGATAAAGGAAAGTCCATACTTATTGATCCTCCATAGGATAATTGCATAGATCCTAATACCTTGGATTCCCTTTCCCACATGCCACCTCCTGAAGCTTCCAATCATTTCACCTTTTTAGATAATGGCCAAGGGGAGTATTTGAACCATGATACTTTCCATATTGCCAAATCTTCCTTAGAATCTAAAGACCTTTGGGTGACCTAAAAATACCCCACACATGCATTGGAAACAAAAGAACAAAGATAAGGGACCTGTCATGTTTGTACCAACATCTGGCCTAGAACCAAACCCTCTTGAAGGGGATGAATCATAGTTATAAAATGAAAATCAATATAATTTTTATAAAAGCGTAAAGTATCCTATTCCCAATAGGATCATGGAGCATCAAGATTATGAAGGAAGAGGCCTCAAACTAAATCAACAAGGAATCATTGAGCCAATTTCCATGACTAAGTACAAAATACCCTATGGCCTTGGATTTAAACTACCTAGGGGTGGCCCCACATATCCTATTCAAGTTCCATCATTAGTGACTAGTGATGATGATGTCAATAGTGAAGTAGAATCTAATCATAGTGTCACCTTTGATGACCTAATTGAGACTAACTTATTTGATAACAATGCCATTTGTACCCTTACTCTAGTCATTCATCACAACCCATTACCATTTTACTATCCCCAACTGATAGATTAGGACCAATAAAAATCCAATTTGTTGATTGATGAGTTTCAGAATGATAAGGCATTCTATGAATTTTTAGGCCTTAGAGACAACATTCCATTTGGAGATCATAAATCAAGATTCTCAATTACATTAGATAGTGAAGCCTATTTTGGAGAGTGGGTGAACACCCTTAGCCAAAAACAAATAAATAAAACATTGAGGTCCCAAAGTGAAAACCTCTTTGTGGCACTTTCTAACCAGGGAGAAAGTAAAGATAAAGGCTAGTCTAGTGGTGAAAACTTATTTTAGGTGTCATTAGATGGGGGCGTTCATTATTCTTCAAATTTAGACCAAGAGACCACCAATGATGACCTTACCTATGGATCTGATTTTAATTTTGTAAAACAAGTATTTGATCAAATTATTTAAGAAAGTTTGACTATTTTTATAACATGGATAGATCTCCCATTGGGGGACTTAGATTCATCATGCCTAGGATATGTTATAGAGCAAGTCTTAACAGAGGACCCTGATATAGTCCAATAGTTCAATTATTTGCCTCCTATCTTAGAAGATTTTTTGACCCTTCTATTTGAAGATACAATAGAGGTAAACATCGAGACTTCATTGGACCCAAAATGTATAAAATTAGGCATGTCCCTCACTGAGGAGGAACATGAAGTCTATACAACTTTGTTGAGAGAATTTGTAGATATCTTTGCATGGGCTTATTTCGACATGCTAGGTTTGGACCCTACCTTGGTTCTAGACCACCTTGTGGTCGATCCTGATGCTAAACCAGTGAAACAAAAGCTACATAAGATGCATCCTCACATTGATATCTTGGTAAAGAAAGAGTTGGAAAAATTCTTAGAATTAGGATGTATTCGATCCATTGACTACTCAAAATGGATATCTAATATTATACCTATTAGCAAAAAGCCTAAAGGAATTTGAATCTATACTAATTTCTAAGACATAAACAAAGCTTGTCCTAAGGATGAATTTTCATTACCTAATATTGATGTGATCATTGAATCCACAGTGGGCTATGAAATGATTTCACTCATGGATGGATTTGTAAGATACAACCAGATCATAATAACACTAGAAGACCAACATAAAACAACATTCACCACTCCATGGGGAACATTTTGTTATCATGTAATACCATTTGGTCTTAAGAATGCTGGAGCTACATATAAAAGGTCCATAACTATCATATTCCATGATATGAAGCATGATATTGTTAAAGACTATATCGATGACATATTAGGAAAATCCAAGACTAGGGCTGACCATCCAATAGTGCTACGTAGGATATTTTAAAGATTATGAGAGTACAAAGTTAGTATCAATACAAAGAAATGTGTGTTTAGAATAACCTCAAGAAGTTTACTTGGCTTCATTGTGTCTCGTAGGGGCATTGAAGTTGATCTACCCATAGTCCATGTTATAATCAAGATGCTGCCACCAACTAATTTGAAGTAACTCCACAATTTATAGGGAAATATCCATTCAATCCAACACTTCTTCTCTCAGCTAGTAGACAAGTGTCATCCATTTACACATATTTTGAATAAGGGAGTTGCATTTCACTAGGATGACCACTGCTAAATATATTTTCAACAACTCAAGGACTATCTAGTTAATCCACCTATTTTCTTACCTCCTATGCTAAGAAAGCCATTTTTATTGTATCTATTAGCTACTGACAATGCCTTGGGGGAACTTTTGGCTCAACATGATAACAATGGAAAATATCATGTAGTATACTACTTAAGCCATACATTGGTCACATATGAACACAACTATGCACCTATTGAAAAAGCTTGTCTAGCCATGATTTTCACAACTCAAAAAATATGCCATTACATGTTAAATAATAAGACCATGGTCATTTCAAAAGTATATCTACTCAAGTATCTACTATCTAAAATGACTTTACAAGGAAGAATGGCCAAATGGATCATGCTTCTTAGTAATTTTGACATAGAGTATGTCAATCAAAAGGAAATCAAAGGATAGGTTCTTATAGATCAACTTGCTGAAGCACCCCTTATAGACATAAAGCCACTCACATTTCATTTTCTTGATGAATCCATAATGACCGTCATTAACACACATTTTGAGGAGAAACACTGGAAGATGTATTTTGATGGTTCATTTACTATACATGGATCAAGAGCAGGGCTCTTATTTATTACACCACAAGGGGATCTAATCCCTAAATCATTTAGAATTGGTTTTATTTGTACAAACAACATGGATGAGTATGAAGCACTTGTCACAGGACCTCAATAGGTAGTAGAATGGAATATATCTCATTTAAAGGTTTATTGTGATTATCAGTTAATCATCAATCAAGTCATAGACCATTTTTAGACCAAATATGACAAGTTGGTTCCATATAAGGCTATGGTCGATACCCTAAAAAATAAATTGGTGACATTCAGTTTGAGCATATACCAAGGGCTAGTAATAGAACTATAGATATCATGGCTATTATTGGCTCTATAATTCAACAAATAGACAAAGATAGAGAGTGTTAGTTCCTCATCAAGAATTTTGTTACACCAGCTCATGAACCTTCAACCATTGTAATGATTTATGATATTGTTGGTACTAATTCTATCTGGTACTCAAATCTTTACAACTACCTTCATGACCAAGTTATACTAACTAACCTATCTCAAAAACAAACCAAAGCCTTTATCCATCACTCCACTCATTATACTCTACTTGGATCCACCCTTTACGGTCGTAGTTTTGATGGAACTTTGCTTCGTTGTTTGACTTTGGTAAAGTCTACACTAGCATTAAGAGAAGTTCACGAAGGGGTATGTAGAGTTCATTCTAGTGGGGAAGTCCTATCTAAAAACCTCTTGAGTACTAGTTATTATTGGCCCATGATGGATGCAGATGTAACTACATATGTAAAGAAGTGTGACAAATGTCAATGACATACTAATCTAATTCATGCCCTAACATAAAATTAAAACTGATGTTGACATAATGGCCATTTACTATATGGTTACTTGACCTCATTGGGAAGATCAACCCCACTTCATCTGATAGCCATAAACATATCTTTACTGCCACCAAGTATTTAACTAAGTGGGTTGAAGCTATATCCCTCACATGATTGGAAAGCAAATTTCTAAATTCATCTTTAACCATCTCATTTTCCACTACAATATCCCCTCTAACATTATATATGATAATGGAGGATCATTCAAGAACAAGGATGTAGACCAGTTATGTACCAAATATAAAATCACATAATATTTTTCTATAGCATATTACCCTCAAAATAATGGCTAAGTTGAAGCATCAAACAAAAACATTATCAATATTCTCAAAAAGATTATCAATGATGCTGGTCATGATTGGCACCTATAGATATTACCTTCCCTTTGGGAATAACGTACTAATCACTGTACCCCCACATGAGCCACTCCATATTCACTTGTTTATGGTATAGAAGCCATCCTTCCCATTAAGGTTGAGTTACCTTCATTACACATATCTTTCAAGCATGTCCTAGATGATCAAGACTATCGAGTAGCTCACCTACAAGAGCTAGACCTACTTGATGAAAAATTCATAGCTACACTCAATAATCTTTAGGCATATAAGAACTAACTCAAAGGCCACTATATTCGACATGTCAAGTATAGAACATTTGAACTTGGTGATCTTGTTCTTAAAGAAAACCAAAATAATACCATGGCTGAGAAGAAGCATAAAGATAAATTCAAACCAAATTGGATAGGGCCTTTTATCATTACTACAAATTATGGATCAAGATCAGACATGCTTGCCACAATAGATGGAGATGAACTTCTTGTGCTGATGAATATTATTCACCTCAAGTGGTACTATTCTTGAGTGCTAAGGTGTATTATCTGTAAGGACCATTTTATGTTGTGCTAATTTATCACTATTCTTCTTTGTACAAATGTCGTTATTATCATTCCTTTTAGCCCATTCCATTTGATTTACCATTATGCTCTATTGACCAAACATGTTCTAAAGCCTAGCCCATTTTACCTTAGTTTTTGCCATTCATTACGCATTTTCATCACCAAGGAATCTAATCATTTTCATTAGTTGTTTCAAGTACTTTAGATAGAGATCATATTTTGGAGCAGTATGATAGAAGTTTCAACAATTACATCCATCGTTTGTTATTCCTTTCTTATCACCAGTCTTTCTACTAATTCTAACCACCTTTGGGATAATTATTACCACTGATCCATGTCATTGTGTCGTAGTTATAACTACCTATGGGCAAACTATGGGAAATATGTGTTTATTGGGCCTTAACATACCAACTTACCACTTCCTATGCCATACAATGCCTATTTACCAACTATTTCTATTTTATTTGAATTGACTATTACACTAGTTGAATTCCTCTATTGTAGGGTAGAACTATAGTGACTTGAGGTCCTACTCTGGGACTATGTAGGTAGTGTTTGATATTGTTGAGGTAAAATCAGTCACCCTAAGCCATTTTCTCACCATTTTGTGAGTAACCTAAGCCATGTTCTTGCCATTTTGAGAGCAACCTAAGCCATACTCTCATCATTTTATGAGCAACCTAAGTTTAAACGCTCTCTCCATTTTGCAAGCTTAAACCATTTAGTGACTCATCATTCTTGATCAATTTAATATACTTCAAAAAATTCTAAAAACATTTGTAAAATCATTAGAAAAACCCAAAAATATTGACCATTTCTTTGCCATAAGGATTTTGGGAACCCTTACTAAGTTGAAAGAAAACCACTTGTCACTTAGTTTCCCAAACCTTTTTGGCCTTTTCTCTCATGCACATGCCATTTTGAAAGACCATTCTTATTCTTCTATTGCATCCATTATGTTTTTTTTCATCATTTATCACATTCTTCCCATTCCTTGGGAGAACTACATTTGACCCAATTGGATATTACATCCATGGAACTATGTAGGCAATGTCCACTTGCCTAGTGCATATGGAGATAGCTCGACCACCCCCTTCCTTTTATTTTATTCCCCCATTTTGTTTATTTGTTAATTTTTTGACTATTTTCTAGGGGCAATATTCATATGGTTTCTATTACGTTGTTTTTTTGTTTGTTTCTACTTATTTTATTTGTTTGTTTGCCTATTTATTTACTTTCATCCCTATTTCCTTGATTAAATTTTTATCTATTCATTGGGTGATTCCTTACCCAAAATTACACTAGAATCCATCCATATTCATATGTTTACATTGTCATCATGGTTTCTATCATTGGTGAATCATTTTCTATTGAGTATTGGATTACGAGAGTCAGTCTTTATGCATATTTTGGCCAAGTCCTCATGATGTTATACCATGATGCCTATCAACATGTGATAAAACAAAACTTAGCTTCAATAAGTATATTCAATAATGGTAGCATCAACATTTATTCAACACCAATATCCCATTTTGATCCTAATCATATCCCAAATAGAGTAATTAACCATGAAAGAATTTCAACCTTTATTAGTTTGAATGAGCATCTCCCTACTAGTAGGTTGTTCCAATTCATCATTACCCTCTGTGTTATGTTACCATCATCATTAGCCAATAAATCAAGTTTACCATAATTGAGGTCTAATGATTATAACCACCTTTGGGCAAATCATTACATACCATCCCACTTGTATTTCTCAATGATCATAACTACCTTTAGACAACTCATTGTGTTGTCACCCCTTTAATTTTTTTGCCCACATAGTGGCATGTTATTATCTTGTTTGTCTATCCTAACTATGGAAACTCCATCTTCTCAATGATTATAACCACCTTTAGGTAAATCATTGTGTTATCATACCATACTGCCACTATTTGGGTATAATGCTTATAACTGCCTTTGGGAAAACCATTATACACCATCTCATTTGCATTTTCAATGATTTTGACTACTTTTTCAAAATCATTGTGTTTTTCCCCATCATTTTTCCTTTCTATGGTCCCCTCATTTCACTTCTTTCTTTTCGAGGGACCATTTGCCAACCTACTTGTGCCAACCATTCCCTCAAAGGGGCATCATACAGTTAGTTTATCATCATTATAGTTTTAGGAATACAAGACCTTTTAATTCTTTGAGAATATGTTACTATGCTTATAGCTTGTAATGCCTTCTCAAATAGGGGCAAACTATAGACACCTAAATCTGGCCACCAATAACTTCCAATCAATATTTTGACAAATTTCCACCCAAAGCACACAATTTGGCTTAAAGACACTAAAACACATTTAAAGATTTGAATCTGACATATTCAAGTGTCAATTTTAGCTAGAGTATCATAAAATGGGGTAATGCAATTTATGGGCCAGCTAACTTTGATCAGATCATTTCGAGTCAAAATGCCAATTTTACATCTGGGTGCTCTGGATTGTTATTTATTATCAAATCTCTTTCACAAGACATGCATTTTTTATTTGATGTTGGTAACATCCTAAATGAGACAATGGATCCAACACATCTAACATTGACTTATAATTCCAATTCAGTTAAATTTTAGAATAATAACAAGGCATTCTGATCAATTTGAGTAATTTGTGCATAAAGTGCTTAATCATGCTTAAGAGCTAATTAAACCAAATTAGAGCCTAATTAATAATTCCATGAAAAATTGTTGAATACTTGTTTTAAAAAATGAATATTGAATATCTGCATCATCAAGTGACCTCATTTCCTGAGAAGACATTTATAGGCCATAAATGCCACAAATATCAAGATTCATGCCTCTCATGCTTCATCAAAGCCCTCCATGCCTCTTAATTGTTCCTCTATCCCAAATATTGATGAGCCTATTTATCAATTTTAATTGTAAAATTTGATTAATCCTTAGCCACACATATCAATATTGAGATGGATGATTTAGGTTGATTTTGATCAATCTCAAAAATCTATAAATAGGAGGCCTTGCCTATTGAATTTTAAGCTTGGATAATGAAAATTTATAATGCACAAATGATTCCAAAAGTCATTAAAATTAGTGTTATAATGACAAAATAATGAGAGAAGCTTCACACAAGCCAAGCCAAAGCCAAACATGGTGCCAAGAGGAGGTGGAGGATAGTCAAGCTCAATTACAACAGACCTTTTTAAGCACAAACCAAGGAAGCCAATTTAAGAACACTCTTGGAGCATCAAGGAAGGTAAAGAATGTGTTTTTATTGCATTTTAGTTGTGTTTTGTTCATTTATTTTTCTTCAATAAGCTCCCCCTTTGAGATAGGCTTAAGTTGTTAGCATTTAGTGTGTTTTATTTTATTTTGATTTCATTCACTAACATGATACTAATCTCCCCTTATTGAAATCCTATGTTCACACATATAATAGAGAGTCTTATGCATAGAAGGTTAACACTACTAGTACCTCTAAATCCCTCATTCTAGTACAAAATAATCTAGCATAGGATTCAGAATGGTGCTTTCCATGCAACCAGTCACATGATCAAGCTACTTACATAAATGGTATTTTGGACTAAGCACTTATGGTTCAAGACATGAATTAGTTGTAGGAGTAGACAAGTGGCACTACTCTACAAAGGGGAGAGACCTAAGCATTGACTCACCCATAAGATGGGTCTGCCTTCATAAATTGGTAGGAGGAGGACTTTGGTTATATAAACCAGGCCAGTGCACCTAGTAGGGGAAGCACCTCAATTTATTTTAATATAAGATTTAAGAGGAGATCGATAGAGGAAGCTATGCCAGTTACAGTTCCCTTACTTTTGATCCCTTATATTAATCACATAGGTACATAGGCTAAAGCACTTGTGCATCCTAAGCACCTAAAGGAAGTTGTGTAACAATATGGACCACTTAGAATTATCATGCTAGCTTTAGAAGAATCTATCCCATCAAAACCACAATCAAATGGATCCTTGATCCATTTCAACATAGTGGAGAAAATGAATAAGACTACCCTCAATGTTATAATGTATGATGCACTTACCATTCCATCCCAATGGAATTTGCTTCAAGATGCATTAAAAGGATTTCAAGAGTGTCAAGTGCCCCAACCAATCCTCACCACTTATACAAGCTTATGCCAACCAAAAGATAAAGTGTAGGTGCACAATGTTAGTAGCAAGCCACCTGAATTCTATGTATCTTTGATCAACAAACAACACCTAGTACATAATTATATGATAGATTTTAGTGTAAGCAACTCGGTAATGCCAAAAAAGATTGAAAACATGCCTGAAGTTGTGTATACCCCTATTTATAAAGGAATGGTCTAATTTGATGGCATGACAATCAATGTTTTAGGTGTAATCAAGGATTTAAATTTAACATTGCATGCATGTCCAAGCCTTTTTATCATGTAAGACATCACTATCATTGACTTACCTCCCTATTTTACCATCTGTCTCTATTGAGACTTCATGACAAAAATGGGTGGGTATTTATCTTCAGATTAGTCATATATGTTATTGAGGACCAGATATGGGATGAAAATAACCATCGGTTTAGAGCCTCTATTCAAAATCCATGTCAAGTCATATACTCCTATCCCTATTAAGTAGAATTATGTGATGTTCAACCAAGAGGAGAATTTGATTATCCATGAGGTCGTGACACTATTAGTGGAAACCCCAAAAAACCTATTGGATGAATGTGCATGTGAACTCTTTAAGTGTGACCCATATGATAATGTAGAGATAGGGCTCAATAAATATTGCATCATGAAGGAAAACCTTTCACTTCCTGAACTTATGAAGGTACATGAGAATCTTGAAGGCATATGGTAACTATACTTTGATGGCTATCAAAACAAGAATGGCATAGGAGCTGACATCATGTTAGTATTTCCCCAAAAGTAAAAATACTTCCATGCCTACAAACTATAGTTTTCTTGCATGAATAATGCTATCGAGTATGAATCCCTTATTCAAGGCCTTCAACTAGAATATAAAAAGGAATCAAGGTGCAGAGTATGACTAGGAATGGCTTGATGAAAGCATACATACATAAAGTATGGGATATGATAAAAGGTTTTTATGCTTTCAATATCATCTCCATTTTGTGAGCATAGAATTTAGATGTAGATATGTTGGCAACCATAGGTGCATAACATGATATTCTATGCAATATAATGAAAGAGTCTGAATAACTTATCAAGCTGGTGGTTAGACTAGTAGTCCTTGATAATGTAAAAAGTTAGAAAGTGTTTAACAGTGATGAGAAAATCATCAATTTCCTTTAGGATGAATTATATTTTTTCACCATGAATTAGGCATAGCTGCAAGCCCAATATGAACAATAAGTCATCTAGCTAAAGGGGAACAAATTGCCAAAGGGGTTAGTCACCCTGGAGAGTATCTTTGATTCTAATGACCAATTTAGAGGAGAAAGGCACAACATGATAGCCAAAGAAGACATCTCTATGCCTATAGACATTTTAGAAGGAAAATCTCTTAAATTTGGTTAGGTGTGCTCTGCACTAGAAATTGAAAGCTTCATTCAACTCAGTAAGAGATATGAATATGAAGGCACTCTCCTCAGGTAAATTATTTATAAAAAGGGACTCACAATAGATCCAAAGTGAGTCAAGACTATCTTATCTCTTCCCCTTTCAAGCCACAAAATTAGCCTCCATAATATTTTGGGGAGAATAAACTTTCTGAGAAGGTTTGTGCCTAGTTTTGCTATCCTATTCAAGCCTCTCATTATGATGTTAAAGAATAATATTGTATTCAATTGAATGCTTGAAGGAAATGAAAGTTTTGAAGCCATCAACCATGTCATCACACAAGCTCCCACCTTGATTAACCCAAATTATAATAATGAATTCATCTTATATGCATTCAATAGAACTGAAGGCATCTCAACCATCCTATTGCAACATAAAAATGATAAAATAAAGCAACCAATTTCTTTCTTCAGCAAGGCATTGAAGGATTATGAGCTATGATAAAAATTTGTAGAGAATCATGTACTTGCAATTATGATAACATTGAAAAAAATTAGGCACATGGTCTCCAACAACAATATCCAACTCATGGTAGTACATGCAAGTATCAAGGAGTTCCTCCTTAGTAGTAACATCAGTGAGAAAAGGGTTAGATGGATCACAAAAGTAATGGAGTATGACATAGACATCTAAGTCACCAAGTTGATGTGAGGAAAGGGACTCTGTAGGTAATTAGTCATAGTATAAAATCCAAAGGATGTATCAATCCTAGTTTCACATGAAAAAGAGCATGAAAATGAAGCTTTAACTATCTAGGCATAGGATATGAAGTCCATCTTTTGACATAACATATACCCTCTTTGACTTGATAAGGCCAAGCATAGGAACTTTAGATTGTAGTCCATTCCCTATGTGCTTATGAATGATTAAATTTTTCTAAAAGACCTCAATGGGTTTCTCTCGAGATGTGTTGAAGTAGAGAAAATAGGCATAATTCTCTAGGAATTCCATGATGGCCTTATAGGAGGCCACTACTCACCTAAGACCACTGTTGTGAAAATCATGTAGGTTGGCTATTATTGGTCAACCCTATTTAAATATGTGCACGTGTATGTGTGAGATTGTAAAAAATATACCTTCTTCATAGGAAAGTAAAGGCTAGAAGCCTTACCACTATGTCTAGTTCAATATGATCAACCCTTTGTGTAATGGGGCCTAGATTTCATAGATATGATTAATCTACCATAAAGCGAGAGACACAAATGGATCCTTATGGCTACCAACTATTTCACAAGTTGGATGGATGTAGTTACACTAAAATAGGTTAATGAGACATCCATCCTTAGTTTATATGAAAGCATTGTGATGAGATTTAGTGATCCAACCACCATTATCCCAACAATGCGCTAGCCTTCCTTGGGACTAGAATCAATGAATGGGCCATCAAGCACAACATCCACTTGAGTGCCTCATCAAACTATTACCCCTAGGGTAACAGTCTAGCTAATTCCATGAGCAATACCCTGATTAATATCATCAAAAGGACTATGGAGGATAATCAATAGGCTTGGCACACAAAGCTCAAAACCATGCTTTGGTCTTATTGAATTATGCCCAAAAGGATACTGGGGAACTCACCCTTCTTGCTAGTTTATGGAAAGTGAGCCAAGTTATCAAAATCCCTCAAGTTGCCTTCATTGAAACTTACTCACCAGTTAGATTTGCTTGAAAATGATCCCCTTGAAGTAATAATGGTAGAGCTTAGGCAGCTTGAAGAGACTAGAATGCAAGTTGTGCACATAATGGAATTATAACAAGCACAAACCAAGAGGGTATTTGATAAAAAGGTTGGCACTAGAAGTATTAAAGTGGGGGACTTAGTGTTGAAATGGGATACATATAGACCAAAGCCTAGAAGGCATACTAAATTTGATGTAATATGGTGTGGTCCATACACCATCACTAGTTACAAACCCTACAATGCCTTCTAGCTTGCTAGAATGAATGGAGAAGAGCTTCCAATCCCATTCAATGGGATTCATCTTAAGCACTATCTCCATTAAAATATTATATATCTTTGTAAATAAGTAGAGTAGAAGTGTTTCGTTTCCCTAAAGGCATGACTCTTATTCCCTTGTTTCTAGATTAGTTTCATTTCCTCCAAGTACTTGTGTATAGTATTTTCTTAGTTAAGTCTTTTCCTCTAAGCACCTTTGGTGCAATTATCTATTTTTCAAGGTGAATTTAAGCTCAATTAAAATCCAAGGTGCATATATAATACATTCACAAGTGGAGGGTTTATAAGTCCAAAAGACTCTATGCCTAATGGATCACTAAAAGGCTAATGGGTTCCCACTTAATAGGCAAGCAGCCTACAAAGATCGTTAAAAGTGTTGACATTCTAAGTCATCCCTTTTTAATTAGTACAAGGTCTCATAAAGTTCTAAAAAAGTTAGCGTACCTATGGAGTATTCCATGCTTCAATCATACGAGGCATAGACACTTCCCATCTATGCCAAAGCCCTTGATGAATGCATAAGTCTACATAGTAGGGCCTTAATAATCCATGATAGCATAAAGAACTCAATGCATATCCATGTGTAGGGTTTGGTGTTTCAAAAATCAAGAAGCACATGATCTTTAGAGTACATACTCTAGGCTTTAAAGTGGCTAAGTAAGGAACACGGTGCAAGAAATAGACATATAAAAACTTGAACATGACCAAGATATTAAAATTATCATGCATGCTCTCCTTCAAAATGGTCTTCACATCTATTCTAAAAAGTTTCATGCCCATGTGCAGAGTTCTACATCTACACCTTCTCCTTGCATAGTGCACATCCTTCTTTCAGAAATACCACATGGTATCATCATGCTCATTCAACATAGGGACCTTCAAAGTCATCCTAAGGGAAGTGCCAACCTTCCACATGTCACACCCATCCTCTTGTTATCTAGTAATCCAAGAGAGCGCTCTCAAGGATCCCATCAAAGTGCCATATTTCAAGTGGTTTCAAAACTTATTGAGGGCCATTAGAGGTAGTTGAGAGGAGCTTAAGGTGCTATCAAAATTAAATACAAAAGTGGCCATCATGTATTAGGACCTAAGTGCACCCCACCTTTTGACATTTTCAAAAAATCTTCCATTCTCCAATGCACGTGCATATAGTTATGATCCTATCACCAACCCAAGTCTAATCATTAGACAAGTTTCAAGAAACAAGGCTAAGGCACTGCTAAAGAATTTAATGTTTTATCTACTACCCAAGTGGCACATTTATTGTAAAACTGACTTGATCTTCAATAAAATCCTATTTATTCTATTGTAAAAGGGTCAACACATTTTAGTAGACTCACATTGCCAAAATTTCCCCCCCCCCATGACTTCTTGTATTGTTTAAGTCCTACAAAATTAATGATAATTAAGTTCACCTTTTTCTATTATTCTAATGATTTGTGTGCTCTTTGTATTTTATCAACACCTATTCATGGGCACTCCTCACCCCTTTCTTTGGTTTTTTCATCCCCTATACCTCTTCATTGAACCTGGAATTCACTTGTAGTTTTCATCTTGTGTGCATTAAGGTCTATGTAGATGTTATCTATGGATATTTATCATCCTTCTTGATACTATGATGTGTTCTTATGCCTCTATGTGAACTCTCCTACATTAAGAATATTTTGGTAGGATTTATGTGGAAATTATCTTATTCTCAAGCATCTGCAACATGCTTATGATAGTAGAAACACTCACTCTATTTTAGGCACATCACCCCTTTTTTCCTTATGCATTCTTTTACCCTCTCCCTCCCTTTCCCTTTAAGTTAATAGGTTTAGACTAGTGATAGATCATATTTTTGATCTTTAGGTCTACATGCTAGTTTTAAACTAGGTGCACTTAGAATAAAAGGAATCTAGCCTACTCCAAAGAATCATCCCAAGGAACACAAGGTTCCCACACCTTGGGGATGTTTCCATCAATGTGAAAAGATAGTTGATGCTCATGCACATAGCTGTGTAGTAGTACTTTTGTGCTCAGTGCCTTGGCCTCTCATACCCCACACTAAGTCATGTCTAGTGCTCCACCACAAATCTTCCCTACACCATCGAGCATCCATGGGTGCATGTTTTGAATGAAAAAAAAACCTATTCACCCATCTATCCCTATCCAACCTTACCCAACTCAGTGGGAACTTTCCAATTTTTCTAAATTTCAAAGTAAGGAAAATCCTTAACAACATTTGAGGTCATTTAGGCATTTGTGATACTTGATTGCCTACGATGATGCTCTCCTCATTTAGAACTTCCCCATGCCTCTATCAGGTCTTAGACTAGATTGGTATAGTGTTATTCATAGGCACTCCCTCTTCTATTTTTCTCAACTTACCCAAACATTCCTATACCACTTTTCTAAAAACATCTCTAGGAAGGTTTCCATCACCGATCTATACTCCATCTGGTAGTTTGATGATGAGTCTTTTGCTGACTTTGTGGCCTATTGGAGAAGTCTCATCAACCAACTTTATTTATCTCTACCCCAACCTGATTTGATTGAGCTCTTTGCCTAGGCATGTGCCAAACACATTTCCTCAACTTTGTGAGTTCAGAGCTTTAGGACCTTTAACAAGGTTTTTACCATGGCTTGTAAACTAGAAAATAGAGCCATTAATGAGGGAAAACTAAATTTGAAAAATAATAACTCCACCTTCAAATCAAGTGAAACCTTATCCTCTAAACCCAACAACCAAAACAACACCCAACTCAAAAATAAGGAACCACAAATGTATCTATCCTTAAAACCATCACTCCACCCATTATTAACCAATCTAAATCTTCCACATCATCCAATAAAAATACTAGGAAAACCAAAACAAAGGAGATAACTTGGAAAACCAAGAACTATTAACATGGTGCTTAGTGAACTCATTATCTAGGAGACCAATATCCAACCTACCCTACCATCCCCTCCACTTATTGAGGTAGTGGATTCACCAACCTCTCCTTTGAAAACCAAAATAAAGGAGACAACTTTTTATCTTCTTCCACTTATCAAAATAGAGGAACAACCAACCCCTCTGATACACATACCAAAAAAGACAACCATTCCCACCACACCTATTTCTTCCATTATACAAAAATCCACTCTCCCTATAGAAATCATCCCTAAGCAAGAAATCACTTTACCTACTCCTCCCATCAAGGAACTACTTTCCCAAGCCTCAGAATCTTTGATGGAGGTAAAGGAGGAGCTACCCATTCCCGTTTATCCACCTATAGGCTTATATTTTAATACCAACACTAAGGGTATCAAAATTCTCTACAAAACTTTTTCTTGACTGGTCCAAAACTTAGGATACCTATCCCAACCTAACATGGATCATGTCATATTTGAATATCACCTCAAGCTTCCTTACTCGACTAGGAAAGCACCCCTAACCACACCCTTATCAAACCAACCTATCACCTCTACTGGCAAACCTGCCACCATTACACCCTAACCATTAGACATCTCTATCAACCAAACCATCACCAAATCATCTCAACCTAACCTATCTAAAGTAACCAAGTCACCTCTCATCATTCCAACTAAGCCTACCATGAATTTTGGCATGTTTCCTACTCAAAACCTTACTCATCCATTAGTAAAGGTGGATTTAACCCTATGAAACCCACAAAACAAACCCCTAACTCAACCAAGAGTATAAAACCACCCAAGATCTGACAAACCAAAAATTTACCTCCCCTCTCCACTTTACCTTCTATTTTGGGACCTCACCCCTCTACCTTAGCAAGGAAACTCCACCCCAAGCAAATCTCAAACCCAACCACAAATCTTGGTTAAACCATCACTCCTACTTTCACCCTTGCTTATTTTAACCATACCTCCTCTAACCAAATTACCTATCCTTCATATATCTACCCCAAAAACTCCTACCTCTAATTCACCCACCACTAAGCTATCCACACCTAAACCATCTACCAAGGGCACCCCTTCACCTAAGTCTTTGACCATCAAGACCACTCCTAAAAATTCTTCCACCCCCATTACCAAGCCTAATCCCTCCACAAATCTACCACCATTTTCTGAGTCTTACTCCACCATCCTACAAAATCTATTACAAGCATCTTGATTAACCTTACCACCTATCAAGCCATTTGACCCATAATGTCCTAAACCATCTTCGTACAATGACAAAATAGTATGTTCATATCATAGGACATTAGGGCATGATATAGAGAACTATAAGACTCTCCAAGTATTAGTCCATAGGCTATATCATGAGGATGACTTCGTATTTGATGAGCCTCCTCCATGCCCACCATTGACCCAAGAACCATAAATCATCAACCAACACCCACTTACCTTCCAATATCACCTCAGAGTGAAGAACTAAAGTAATCACCTAGCCTAACTCCTCCCCTAATCCATATCATCCATATGATCACATGATCACATGCTAAACCAAAGGATAAGGGACAGGCAAAGGTGTCCATTATATGGACATATCCCTCTTCTACCACCCAAACACCTTGTGAACACCAACCACCTTCTACTAAGCCCAAGGTAGCCATCTTAGGTCCATCTCAATCTAATCCATCTAAATCAATCCAATGAGTATTTTTGAAATAGCTTCACCAAACCCCAGTGAAGATGAGTTTATATGAATTGATCAACACCTCACCCCACCACCACCAAACAATGATATAAGCATTATAATCTATAGAGGTTAGGTCAGAGGACCCTCAACCTTTAAAAGCCTTTATCATAGCTCTTCACATTTCTAACCTTGTTACCTTTAAGGATTTATAAATACCCTCTATCCATCCAGATGACCTAGATTCTCCTCTCTTCATTACCACCTATATCAACTAGACCTACATCAAGAGGGTTATGATTGATGGGAGAGCTAGTATCAACGTCATCTCTTCCCATGCCTACAACCAACTCAAATTACCTAAAAAAATCATGTCATAAACCTTAATAGTACTCTAATCATTTAATGATACCATAGCCATGAGTTTAGGAACTATCATAATTCATATTCACCTAAGACCCCACATACTTCCTAATCTCTTATATGTATTGGAAGGAGAATTCTAGAACAACACCCTTGGATTCATTTCATGGGTTATGTGCCATCTAATCTACATTGGTGCATCAAATTTGAGCACGATGGTCAAGTTGTTACCATACAAGTTGACCTAAGCCTTTTCACATCACACAACATGATGTACAGACCTAATGACATTACCCTTCATCCACCTAACAAGCCTTCACTAGTGATGGATGAAGCCCTATCTTATTCTACCAACCAAACATCCACCATTTATTCCATCCCTTCCATCCAAATCCCCATAATGGACCCTTTGAAATTAACCTTCTAACGTCTTTCATTGGGGGAGTATCGCCTTTTCACCCTTGATGCCTTCCCTACTCTTTAAGATCATGGGAAACTTGACCACCAAGCTAGTTATGATACCAATATCAGAATCATTATTCCTTTTAGACCCTCAACATGTCAAACCAATTTCATCTATGAGGGATTTGATAAACCCCTTGGCACTTTTTCCACCCTTTTTCACCTCAACCATTCACCTCCAACTTCTCCTATCTAGATAAACCAAAATTTGCCAAGACATACCTCTACAGGTGTACTTGGAAGGGATTTGGCCTAGGTCAATATGAACATAGGCCACACAAATTACTTTTAATCAAAAACCAAAAACCTCAAAAATATCATGGCCTCAGTTTTACCCCACCTAAACAACAAACTAAACCACCTTTGATTACAGTCATTGATGAGGAAATCCCATCCTCACTATCCACTCCACCTTTGACAACTGAGGATTTCAATATCATCCCCCGTAATTTTTTTCATCAACATGATCAGCCTCAGACCCCTAAATTATCAAAAGCATGGGGTGATCATAACCATTCCTTTGACCCATCCTAAAATGATAGGAGATGACTCTCCTACCATTAATAAAGTTTAGTGTCAAGATGATGATTCTATTCTCACCTATCTTGGTGCACTAGATTCCTCTATCCACAAATCCATACCATTGAAGACTTCAACCATGTTGAAAAAATCCACCATGGATATCAACTTGGGCACTTTGGACAACCCCCACATTGTCAAAATTGGCTAATCCCTAAATTTCAAGGATCCTCAGGACTTCCCCTCCTTCTTGCAAGACTATAACATAGCATTTGCTTGGTCTTATAGTGACATGATAAAAATTGACCCTTACATTTATACCATAACATAGTCACCAACCACAATGCTAAGCTTGTTAGGTAGAAACTAAGATGAATGCACCCTCTCAAATCCCTTCTCATCAAAGAAGAGCTCCAACATCTCATATCCATCAATTTCATTCAATCAATTGAATATCCCCAATGGGTCTTTAACATCATAAATATCACTAAAGTCATAGGAGGACTATGCATTTGTGTGGAATTTTGTGACCTCAACCTTGCTTACCTAAAAGATGATTTTCCTCTACCAAGCATTGACTAGGTAGTTGATCTTACAATCGACCATGAGATATTATCTCTCATAGATAGATTCTTAGGTCACAATTAGATCCTAATTACCCTCAAAGATCAACATAAAAATACCTTCATCACCCTATGGGGGACCTTATGCTATAGGGCCATGCCGTTTGGACTAAAAAATATTGGTGCAACCTACCAATGCACTATGACATACATCTTCCATGACCTTATCCATAAAATTATCGAAGAATATATTGATGACCTTCTTAGGATATCCAAATATCATAAGGATCATTTGGCCATTCTCAACATTATCTTTGAGTGACTCATCTATTACCATGTTCACCTTAACCCCAAGAAGTGCATTTTTAGGGTCTTTTTAGGATAATTCCTTGGCTTTATTGTTTCCCTTTGGTGAATCAAATTCAATCCTACCAAAATCAAAGCAATCCTCAACATTCCTCCTCTTACCCACCTCAAGAAACTCCACAACCTATAGGGGAAGCTCCAATCTATTCATTTTTTTATCTACTAGCTCTCAGACCAATGCTAACCCTTCCATCACCTCCTGAAGAAGGATGTATCTTTTAAATGGAACAATTACTATTAAAATGCATTTGATTCACTTAAAAATTACCTTTTATTTCCACCTATCCTCACTCCTCCTAAATATCATCAACCTTTCTACCTTTATATCTTTGCCATTGACCACTTCTTAGGGGCAATGCTTGTTCATCAGGATAAACAACACAAAGAGCAAGATGTATACTACATTAGTCACATACTTATATAGTATGAGACTTGGTACACCCATACCAATAAGCTTTGATTAGATTTAGTCTTTGTGGCCACCAATTTTTTCCACTACCTTCTCAACCACAAGACCTATGTCATAACCAATACCAACCCACTCAAGTATATGTACTCCAAGCCATACCAAATTCAAGAATGCCCAAGTGTCTCATGTTCTTAGTTGAGTTTGACCTTGAGTTTCTTTAGTAGAAGTTAATTAAAGGGCAAGTCATTTCCAACCAATTGGCCAAACCACCGTTAGAATATGATTAACCTCCTCCCCTTTAGTTTCTTGATGAGTCCATCATAACCCTCTCTCAGGCAGACCTCACCTATCAAGCAACCTATTTATTTGATGGATAAAAGTGTCAACATGGTGGGTGAGCTAGCATTATCCTTATCCACCTTCATGGTGAACCTCTTCCTTTATCCTTCAATCTATATTTCAAATTCACCAACAACATGGTTGAGTACAAAGCCCTAGTGATAGGTGTAGAGAGGATTACAAAGTAAGTTAGTCAAGCATTAGTCCATAAATAATGAAGCATACATAAAGAGATAACTAACCAAGCATATCTATTCCTATGGTAATTACAAAGGATAACAAGAAACAAATGAAAGAAAACAACACCATATTACCTTCCCAAATGGATTCACCATACCCATATGGCTCAAAAACATGTTCTCCTTTGATCAAACATCCTTGTCTTTGTCAACAATGGTGGTAAGCTCATCCAATGTCACAAGAACACTCCATAAAACCTAGGCTTTTAATTTTAAATCACTAAACTAGCCTATCAATGAAGCTTTGTGGAAACAATTTGGCATTATAACTTTGGAATATTCAAGCTTTGAATATATTTGAGCATAATGACCTTGCACCAAAATAGCTTAGAAATGATGTTCATGGCCTCTCTATTTATAGATTTTTGAGATTGGTTAGGATCAACCATGACCATCCATCTCAAGATTAAGATGTGTGGCCATGGATAATCCTAATATTTGGAATTAAATCCATAAATATCTTCAAGATAAATAAGCATGAAAGAGGCATGGGAGGCATTAATTAGGCATGGGTGACCCATAATCCTAATATTTTATGCACTTATGGCTTGATTGATGCCACCCCATAGATGATGTCACTAGGTGATGCAAATAATAAGAATCAATTTTCAAAAATAAATATTCAAAAACTCTCATGGAAAATCCACTTAAGCTATTGATTTAGATTAATTAACCTTAAACAAGGTTAATTGACATTTGTACAATTATTTGAAAATTGGCCCTCAATTAATCAAAATGGTCAGAAAGTCATATTAATGGATTATAATTTGACTTGAGAAGAATTAGAAGGTGACGTTAGATGCGTTGCAACCATATTTCCATTTAAGATGTTTCCAAAAAAAATAACAAAGGTACGTGATGTGTACCAATGAATTAGAAGTAAAGAGTGATCCAGAGCACTAAATGGCAAAATTGTCATTTTGACTCAAAAATGATCTGATCAGAGTTAGTTGGTCCATAAAATGTATTTCCCTATTTAGGGATACTTTGACTTAAACTAGCACTTGTAAGTGACAAGTTCAAACCATTTATGGCATTTTATAGATTTTGATCTAGAATGTGCATTTGAGTGCAATTTGAGTAAGATTGATAATTTCAATGCAAATGGTGTTAGGAATTGGATGTATACATTTTACCCCTATTTGAGGTGTAGTGAGACATTCAAGTGAAGCAACATCTTTTTAAAGAAAAGAGTTGTCAAGAATAAATTGGAACAGACCCATGATGCCACCTTGAGAGGACATACTAGGATGAAATAGAAGGATGGACTCTTGAAAAGAGAGAGAAAGTGAGAGATTAACCCATCGAATAGATCACATTCAGTCGAGCTAATGTTTGCACACATGATTACCATTAATGATCAAAATATAATGAGAGGTATAATAGGCCCCAGAGATGGGGGGAATGGGAAGATATAATCCATAAATTTAAGAGACACACTATAAACATACCTAATTTGAGAGTACAACTTGTGTGCTTATGACATTGATCAATCCCAAGACAAGTTGCACACTAAAATATTACCATCATGGGATTTAATGTAGAGAGATTTGAATTAGAGGAAAATGGAGAATGTTGTGCTTTAGGAAGGGAATCACCATTAAAATGGGGTATCCAAAGAGAATATAATAAGAAGTGCCCCAATAGAGTAGATGTGATGATGATAAAATAATTTTTCCCTAGTAGGGAAAATCTTGATCATTGATAAAGAATAACTAATGATTTTCTCCTATAGAGTTGATTTGATTTAGATTTTGTTCAGATGTTTTGCCCCAGCATGGGTAATTGGTAAGTAAAATAGCTCAAAGATATAACCAAAAAAGATAGGTTAAAGCAAGTGGGCACAAACATACATGTGATGGTGTAATGGCTTAAAAATCCATATAAAACCAAGCATATGAGAATGCACAAAGTGATGAGAGAGATGAAAAGAATAATGTAGATAGCTAAGCTGACCTTAATAGAAATTAAGCACTACCTACATAGTTCTATGAACTCATGTTCCAATATGAACTTCAAGCCAATGTAGTTCACCCAAGTTTGGGAGAGAATGGATTGAAGAATGATGATAAATGACCAAGAATTTATTAGACTCACAATGTATGTGAAGAGATGCATGTCTAATCATACACAAATAAGCTTGAAATGCATGTTACCTATATGCCTAATTCCACATTATGAGCCTAGGTTTTATAGCGTGTTCTTGAGAATCATTCATTGGAGTTGATGTTGACATTAAGACGCTAAGACCTAAGCATAAAATTATTGCTATAGAAAAAATAATTAGGTATCATAAGTATGAATAACTTAGAATGACATAAGATTCCAATTACACTGAGCCAGTTTAAATGTGAATATCTATAACTAAGGATAATGGTAAAATAATGACAACAATCAGAGTTACAACAATTTACATTTAGATAAAAAAGAAAAAACAAAGAAAAAGATAAACATAAATGAACCTAACTTGAAATCAAGATATGATTTATCAAGACTTAAGTGGGAACAAAAATGTTTAAAAATAAAAGGTAAGAACATCTTAATGACATGAGACCAAGATATGAATAATCAAGATCCATGTGGACCATCAAGGCATTCTTGAACATAAAAGAGAAAAGAAAAGAAAAGAAAAAGACACCAACAACAATCAAATAAAAAAAATGGTCCAAGAACAATGTAATAACATAGGATCAAGATATAAGCAATCGAGATCCATGTGAATCATCAAGATGTTCTGAAACATAAAAGAGATAAGCAAAAAACAATAAAGGAAACACATGACCAAGAATGGAGACAAGAAGTAATAAAAAGAGAGAAAGAGAAGAAATAAAAGGAGAGGTGAGAAAGCACCAAAAAAAAACCAAGAAAATCCAAATAAACACACATAAACAAAAACCAAGCTGGTGCAATTTAAAGACAAATGTTCATCCATGTGTGATAGAGGCGTTACTTTCTACCACATCATATCAAAGAATAATGACATGATAATTGTTCCCTAATTAAAGAGGAATAATGACAGAAGAAATGGGGGAAAAGAAGAAAAAGAAGGGGTTGGCCAAGTTGACTCCAAATGTATAAGATAAGTGGATGCTGCCTACATAGTTCCATGGATGCATGCTCCAACATAAACTTTAGGCCAAATATATTTCTCCCAAAAAATGGGATATAAGAAAAATGATGATCAGACCAACATGATTAATGTTATAGAAGAAATGGAATATATGGCAAACAAATGAGAATGGTCTGGTAAACAAGAAGCTGATGAGATGAGCAAGAATGACCTTGAAAAATGGTAAGTGCATGGGATAATTTGAAACAAATTGGTGTTTTTGTGCTTGAAAAATGGAAAGATAATTCAAAATTAACAATTTCTCACAAAATAATGAGAATGTTTAAACTTAATAGTTGCTCACAAAATGGCAAGAGCATTCAAACTTAACAATTGCACATAAAATGGTGAGAACATTCAAACTTAATAGTTGCTTGCAACATGGTGAGAAAATTCAAACCTAACAAGTACATAAAAAATGGTGAGAGCATTTAAATTGAATATTTTCTCAAAAAATGATGTGAGAATGGGATGGTGGAATAGGAATGTATAAATATACAGAAGTGTGAGATAATGTTTTGTTCTTTTATGGATCATCTTTTGATGTTTTTGGTATTTTCAAAGTATTTCTAATGTTTTTGGTGTTTTTGGGATAAAATATGCATAAGGTGGGACCATCTAATCAAGGAGATGCACATCCTAAGAGTAGAGGTTTCAATAAGATAGCTAAGCTGGCTGCAATGACACATGCTCACAAATTGGCAAGAGTTAGGTTCTTGATAAAACAAGAAAACAACAAATATTTGTAATGAGAAGATGTGACTATTCACCTATCTGAAACTACACAAGACTGTCCTGGTTGACCTGCTTTGTAGAACTACTACTGAAGACATCCATAATGTGCATGAAACATAATTGAGATTATATTTGGTTAAGGGACAAAAAGTGTTCAAGATTATAACATGTCTTACATATAACAAAGAATATGCCTCTCAAAGAGAGTAATCCATGATGGGATGAAGAATGTGTTTAGAGTGCCAAGTGTTCAAAACCTTTACCATCAAGATTCATGAAAAGTGGACCAAGGTAGTATAAAATGTGTTTAAGGTAAGATAAAAAGGTGGGATAAAATTATGACAGCACAAGTTGCCCCCAAGTCAGGGGTCTTATAGATAATGGTTCAAAGTTATTCATGCATAAAATCTCTCAATATGTATGATTTTCATGGGATATAAAAGTTATTCACCATTAGGTTTAGCCAATCGATATGCTCCTAATCCATAGTTCACTGTGACAATATATGGTCCTAACCAATTAGGCTAAAACTTGCCTTTCTTTTTGGGCTCAACATTTGTGTTCTTTTGGTTCTCTTTCAAAACTAAGTCACTAATCTCAAATTATTGAGGGATAATGCATTTATTGTAGCTTGTCTACAACCTATTTTGATAGGCCTACAAGTTTTCTAGGGTAACCAAATGCTTACCATCAAGAATTTCTAGTTCTTATAGTCATGAGGCTCTATAGTCTACATCATCTTCAGTGTGCTCTAGTGATATTCTTAATGATGGGATCTCAATCTCGATTATGATGATAGCTTTAGTGCCAAAAACAAGGGAGTATAGAGTAGCTTCGGTTGGGGTGTGATGATTGGTTCTATAAGCCCAAAGGGTAGGAAAAAGTTGCAAGTGTGTATTACAACCAACATCATTGACAATAATTTTTAAGATGGCTAGAATGGTTTTATTTAATGCCGCAACTTATCCATTTTCTTGCATGTTATATGGAGTGGATTTCTTGTGCTTGATATTGAATTTTTCATAAAGATATTTCACATCTTGGTTCATAAAGTATCTACCATTATCAAATATAATACGGGTTGGGATGCCATATCGACAGATGATATGGTAATGAATGAATTTGGCTATTTGTTTTCCAATAATATAAGTGAGAGGAATGGCCTCAATCCACTTTATAAAGTACTCGGTTGCAGTCAAAATGTGCTTATGGCCATTTGAAGATGTTGGGTTAATTTTGCCAATGAGATCGAGACCTCATGTTGAGAATGGCCATGGTGTTGTAATTAGCTACAATAGTAAGGAAGGTGCATGTATCAGGTTACCATGCTATTGATAAAGAAAAAACTTCTTTACATAATTAAAAGCATCTATCTCAATTTTAGGCCAATAATAGCTTATTCTAAGAAGTTTCTTTGCTAGGACTACACTATTGGTATGGGCCCCACACATTCCTTCATGAACCTCCTTTAGTGCCAGCTTGGATTCTCCCAAAGATAAACAACAAATAAGCATTCCATCATAGAATTTTTGATAAAGCTTATTTCCAAGGAGGATATAATGTGTTAAGCGATGAAGGAAAAATTTTTTTTGGTTATTGGAAAGTTTGGTGGGAAATACATGACTATGGAAATAGTTATAAAAATCTTAGTACCATGGTAGCTCAGATGAGGAATTAGGATCAGCAATGGTGCATATCCTCTCTAAATATGATAGAATATGTGCTAGGTGAAGAAGATTTTCAATCAAAAATTGATACTCTTTAGCACTATCCTACATTTGAATCATGGAACCAATTTTTTCCATGGCATTGGTAAATCTATTGTTGACTCATGGAACTTTCTCAAACTACAGAGACTTAAAATGTGATTTAAGGTTATTAACAATTTACTTGTAAGGAACAAGCTTATTATCTTTTGTTTGATAGTGATCAATTATCTAATTTATGATTAGCTATGAATCTCCATAGACCTTTAAGCTTTAAATATCCCACTATATGGCAAGATAGAGCCCTACAACTAATGCCTCATATTTGGCCATGTTATTTGTACACTAAAATTGTATATGGAATTATTTGGGGATCAAGTCCCCCTATGGCATGATTAATAATATACCATCTCCAGACCCTCAAGATGTGAAGGACCCATAAAAATAGAGTGTCCACTATTTAGGTTCTTATGATGTTTGGTCTATCGTCATGCTAGAATCATTTGGAAGGTCAAAGTTGAGGGGTTGAGTGGCCATAATAGGAGCTTTTACAAGTTGGTCCATAAGAACCTATCCTTTGATTGACTTTTGATTCTGGTACTCAATATCAAACTCACTAATAATCATAATCCATTTAGCCATTCATCCTTGAAGAACTAATTTAGACAAAAGGAACTTGAGAGGATCTACCTTAGCGATAACAATAGTTTTGTTATTTAGCATATAATGTCATAATTTTTGAGTGGTGAACACCATAACTAAACACACCTTCTCAATGGGCATATAATTATGTTCATAGGCTACCAATGTGTGGATTAAATAATAAACCATGTGTTCCTTACCATGGTCATCATGTTGAGCCAAAAGTGCCCCTAGTGTATATTTTGTGGCTGATATATAAAGAAGCAGTGGCCTTCCTTGTGTTTGAGGTTATAAGACTAGTGGATTGGCCAAGTATGTTTTAAGCTTAGAAAATGCTATCTAACAATCTTCATCCCGCTATAATTATACCCATTTCCTTAAGAGATGAGTAAATGGGTGGCACTTATCTACCAATTGAGAAATGAACTTGCGTATAGACTGGACCTTTCCTTGTAGACCTCATAATTGTTTAAGATTATTTGGCAGAGGCATCTCCATAATAGCAGTGACCTTTGTAGAGTTGACTTCAATCCATCATTGTGATACAATGAACCCTAGAAATTTTCTCGATGTGACTCCAAAGACACACTTCTTAGGATTCAAATGGACTTTATACATACAAAGCCTCTCAAATATTCTTTGTAGAATATTAGGGTGTCTAGCTCTTGTTCTTGATTTTAATAGTATATCATAAACATAGTCCTAAATAATATCATGCATCATGTCATATAAGATGATAGTTATTGCATGCTGATATGTGGCTCCATCATTCTTTTAACCAAATGGCATGACTTGGTAGCAGAAGTCCCCCAAAAAGAGGTGAATGCAGTCTTATGCTGATCTTTAGGGGCTATCTTGATCTTATTATAACCAAAAAATCCATCCATTAAGGATAGAATCTCATACCCAACAGTTGAGTCAACAATCATGTCAATCTTAGGTAGAGGAAAATCATCTTTGGGACATGTTTTGTTAATATCATGAAAATCAATACAAACACATATGTCTAGGGTCTTTTTAGTTACTAGTGCTATGTTAGAAATCCATTTAGAGTAGTCTAATGGTCTTATAAAATTGGATCCTAAAAAATTTTCTAACTCAGCCTTAACTAAAAGGGTGATGCGTGGATGCATTTTTATCAACTTTTGCTTGATTGGTTTAGCATCAAGGTGAACAACAAGGTGATGCATAACTAAATCTAGATCCAGGCCTATCATGTCAGAATATGCCCATGAAAAGATGTCTATATAATCCTTAAGAATGGATATAATATGTCCATGCTCTGCTTAAATAAAGGAAGCCTCAAGATAAACATTTTTTGGATCCTCATGGGTTCCCAAATTCACTTCTATTGTGCTCTCCATAAGGAGTGTGGATCTATCTTCTAGAATTTTAGGCAATGTATGGTCATGATCTTCTTTTTTTGATATATCCTCTTGTTGTTCCTCCCAAATATATAGATAATATGAAGAATCAGAATCTATTTTCTTAGGTAAAGGCCAATTGGGAAAAACCTCTATAAACTCAAGATCAAGATGCTCAAATATTTGATGTTGCTGTGAAGATATGCTTTAACTAGCTATGGAACTTGGGCAAGATTTTCTTTCTACATTCTGAGGGGATGATAAAACTTCCCCACCTAGGACCACCTGAAATAGGTTTTCACTCAAAGGCTTGTCTTTTTCTTTACTTTTCCATTGATCAACAAGTGCCTCAAAGAGGTTTTCACCTGAAGATCTTGATGTTTGTTCTTTATTGTGACCAAGAAAGTTTTCCTACTCTCCAAAGTAGGTAGAAGAGTTCAATGAAAAATCAAAACCCTACTTATGATCACCAATGGGGAATAAATCTCATAGACACATGTATTCTATAATTGATTCTTCATTTTGAAACTCATCAAGGCATATGACCAAATTTTGTGTATCCCAATCTATGAGTTTAAGATGGCAAAGGCATAGATTACAGTGAGGTTTTACTTTAGGATGAGAAGAACCAATGCTAAAGATATAATGTCCCACTTTAAGAAGGGAAGAACCATTAGGATAGGTTTTTTCTTTAGGATGGGAAGCTCCAATAAGTGTTATGGTTGATATGGGAATTGAATTAAACAAATATGAATCAGCAAGCTCATCAAAAAGGCTGCAATGGGATGTTATGTCACTGCTAAGAGTCTCGATACTAGTCACTTTAGAAGATTCACTACCAAATGTTATGAGGTCATCCTCTGGGGGTTTAAATTGGAGACCATGATTCTAATTAACAACTCTAGCTGATAAGGGTTCTAAAACTCCTTGCACCTATGGGCCAAGATCTTTCCTTGTATAGTCAAGATGATCCATTATCCTAATAGGGATAGGATACTTTGGATTTTAAAAATAATTTGTAAGACCCTCAAAATATAACCAATCTCCATTGTTAAAATTCTCTTTATCTTTGTTTGGTGCAATTGTAGGTACAAAAACCACATGAAGTTTTGGTTGCTTCTTCTTTGGTTACCAAATCTAATCGGGTCTGTTAGGATTCTAGGAAGTTTTAGGCTTCTCAAATGTTTTAGGGGATTTTGGTAATTTTTCAATATGAAATATTTCCTTTAGATGGTATGTGGAAATTTCTACCTCTTTAATAATTACCTATTTGGCTAGAGCTACAAGAAATGGATTAGTTGAAGTGGAGGCTAGATCACCAGGGTCTATATAATTAGATGGAGATGGATGAGAAATGATGGATTTTCTCTTCTTTGTAATGAATTTAGAACCTGGGAAATAGTTATAATTATGAAACTCTACTTTAATATTTTGTATTAATGGTATGGTTGTTGATCAGTAGGAATAGTAACCTCAATCCCATCATGGGGAAACTTAAGGAATTGGTGAAGAGTAGATGGAATTGCATGTACTTCATAGATCCAAGGATGACCAAGAAGTATGTTATAAGGAAGGTCAATATCCACAATATAGAATAATGTGTGATGAGAAATAAACCCAATCATGATTGGAAACCAAATTGTACTGAATGACTCCCTCTTAGTGCTGTCATAAGCCTTGATTGTAATAGTCTCTAGCTGAATGTCTTTATCTATATAACCCAATCATTGTACCAATTTAAGAGATATGATGTTCAATCCTAAACTATTATCTATAATAACCCACTTCATCTTGTGACCATAATGATTATATAAATGCAGAGTGGGTTATTATGGTTTGGGCTAAGGGTGGACATGTCATTTTGATTAAATGTGATTTGCTAAAATGAAGACAAATGTCTAACTAGGTTCTAGAACTAATCAAAATTTATATCATTAGGCACAATAGGCTCTTGCAAAAGTTTGTTGAAGATGGTTATATAGACATCAGATGTCTGCAAGAGTTCTAATATGGAAATTTGTGCAGGGGTTTTATCTAATTGATCCATTATACTATAAGGCCTTTGAATTATGGATTAAACTAGTTTAGTCTTTGTTGGGATAGTATTCAAATTTGGAACCATTGGCACAATGTTCTCATTGGGTTTATGGAAATAAGTGGGTGAAGGGCCCTGGATGGTAACTCACATGAATCTAATTATGACTGCACAACCTAGAGGTGGCAAGGAGTTATTATAATTATAAGAGTGAGGCAAAGGGCCTTGGATGGTGACCCATGGGTGATTAATAGTATTATGACAAGTTTGGGTTAGTGAAGAGCCTTTATAATTAGAAGAATTGTACTATAGTTTAGGATTAGTAACCTATACAAATGGAGTAGCAACATGATGATGCAAACTCAACATGGTATTACTAGGGGAAGAGGGTGCTGACCCTATAATGATGGGTCTCATGTTGCAAAAAACACAAGATTGGCCACATGGTGTTATAGTAACAATGGAAATATGGGTTGAAAAAAGGCATCCCATAGTTTTATTGTAGTTTTAAGGTACATTATTATAATCTACATTATTAGTATGGGCATTATGATCTTAATTATGCTCATTACAATTCTAACCTTGTTGTTGGTTCTAATTCTACCTCTATCCTTGATTGTGACCATTTTGATTGTTCCTTGGTGGTAGTGGATCATGTTAAGGGAAGGAGTATTTATAGATTCCTATATCCTAATTTATGACCTAAGTAGGGGCCAATTTAATTTCTATCTCATCATTTTCAATAAAGTCCTCAATAATATGTTGTAATTGAATGCAATGATATGCACCATGACTAACAACATGATGAAAGTTACACCATTCATTCTCTTTATACAAATTTGGTTTTGGTTGATCTTGAGGAAATGGCCTTCATACTAGCCATATAATTAAAGTAGCTACAATGAGCTTTTGTAACATTGATTCAACTGATTCTCCTAACTTGCTAAAGGCTTTAAAATTGTTATGAAATGTCCTTCATGGAGGTTGTCTCTGCAAAGTAGGTAGTGGATTTTTGGGAGTTAATTGTACATTTGAAGGAGGCATAGCATGTACCATTTGTAAATGTCTTATTTCTATCACCCTTTTTCCAACCATGTTCTTATTTTTAATAAATCCCTTAGGCTTATCCTATGTAATTATTTGAGGAGGTGATTTAGTTTGATTAGATGTTTGTCCTTGTGCAAATATATTAACAAGGCCTCTAGCAATAAGAGCCTTCTCAATCTACACTCCTTTGTCAATAATTTCTTCAAATGAGTTAGCACAAGCTAACCATAGATTATACACAACTTTAGGATGCAAATTCTGTGAAAAGATATTAGCCAACTGTTTGTCTAGTAAATTATGTCGAAATCAGCATGCGAATGCTCTCTACCTTTGTAGATATGTAGCAAAACTTTCACCATCACATGTATTAGCTTTGCATAAGTTAAAAATGGTTAATTCATGTTCTATGTTGTATGATAAATTCTTAACAAACTTTTTTGATAAGTCATTCCAATCCAAAATTGATCCCTTGGGTAGTTTAAGTAGCCAATCAAGAGCTTGTCCCACTAATATTCATGGAAATAGTCATAGTAAGTACTCGTTACTATAAGAAACCTCTTGACACAATATGGAGAATGATTGTATGTGTTCATGTAAATCTCCTTTCCCTTTGTATTTGTCAAATTTGGGTGCCTCAAAATGAGGTGGAAAGGGGTTTTAGAGAATAGATAAGTCAAATGGATATGGGAATATCTCATCAAATTTGTACTTTTTGACTTTATTATTCATCTCCAATCTTTGGAAAATTTCCTTCATAGAGTTCTATTCTTGCATGTTTGGTGCATTTTTGGATTGGATAAGATGCTATTATGGTGGAATGTGCCCTTGGTTTTATTTCTATTGGGGTGGAATGTACCCCTAGTTTTGTTGTTGTTGTTGGGGTAGAATGTGCCCATGGTTTTGTTACTGTTGGGGTGGAATGTGCCCCTAGTTTTGTTACTTTTGGGGTGGAATGTGCCAATGGTTTTGTTTCTATTGGGGTGTAATGTGCCCCTAATTTTTTTGCTATTGGGGTGGAATGTGCCCCTAGTTTTGTTACTGCTAGGGTGGAATGTGCCCTTGATTTTATTGTTGTTGGGGTGGAATGTGCCCCTAGTTTTGGGTGGATCTATAAAGAGAGTATACTTTTCAATCCATGATTTGGTTCTGATTTGCTGCTTGAGTTAAGAATATAGGCTGTTGATTTTTGGATTGTAAAATATTCCGTAAATTTGGTTGTTTCACACTTTAGTAATTTTGAAAATTTCAATGTCTACTTACCAATCTTTGGGTTGGTTGAAAAGAACTAGCCACATTATCTTGAGGGATTTCCTCAATTAGAACTGAATGTTTGGGTTTCTAAGTTTGTAAAGTAACAAGAGGTTCTTGATTATTAAAAAATGTATGTTCAATATCAAATGGAATATCTTGTAAGGTCTCTTGTGACTTTAACTGTTCATTTAGATTTCTTTGACTCACTATGGTAATGTTCTCATCTAATACTTGTTGCATTCTTCCAACCATATCTTCATGTTCCTTCGAAGCATTATTATGAATTTAAGTGGAAACTAGGGAGTATGTTAAGTTTGTGACAAGTTGATCTACATATCATTGACTTATTATCTTTATCTTAGCTAGAAGATCTGGATTTATGGGTTTTAACTCTATTTGTATTTCCTTTCCTTTGTTAGAAGAAGAAGGTATGTCTATTTATGCAAAAGGGCTTGCTCTTTCCATCATTGTTCTCCTTCTCTAACTAAGGTAGGCAATTATTCTATAGGAAAATCAGAAGTTAGTCTAGCACCTGATTCTATAAATCTAAGAAGGGTTTCATCTTGATCTTCTTGGGGTTGACATTCATTGTAATCATCTTTGAATCCTACTATTATGGGGATATCATTAAAAATAATGGGGTTATCTTGACCATCATAAAATTGCTCATCTTCATAACTAAGACCATAAGAGGCCCCATGATGAGTGAACCTTTGAGTCATGTCTAAAAAAGATCTGCTCTATGTGTTTGATTAACTTTGGACCGATATTCGGCAACCAATCAAAGTATGCTTTGGCTCTCTTTTAAACAAATAACCAAGGTACCAATGAGACTATAAAAGGATGGTGGTTTGAAACCATGCACAATTTATAAGATTTGTTTCACGAGTTTACTCAACCTTTGGTAAATTTGAAATCATATAGATCAAAAGAGAGTAAGGTATCCCCAAATACCCAAGGTGAAAACTAGTACACCAAAGCCTAGATCTGTGTGGTACACCCACACTACAAAAGCTAGCTTCAAATTTGAAAATTTGACCCTATAAGTTTAGAGAAAAGCTCTCTGAATTATGAAGAAGATAAGATGAACTAAGAAACTCAAGATGTAAAAACATACATGAATCACTAAGTATAAAGCTAGGACCAAATAGGTAGCATAACGTCACCACATGATTCTAGTAGGATAAAATATGTTCTAGGACTCAAAGCATGAGCGATATGCAAGATGACTTGAGTCCATCAAGATAATAATGTGATTTTGAGTCTTAATAAATGACCTTCAATCCAAATATAAAATTGAACCCAAGTTAAAATAAGCTTAGTGCATAAATGGCAAACCCACCTTGACACACCAACCCTTAAAACTCGAAAAGGTTCAAATTCAAATGTGGATTATAAATGAAGGATTTGAAAAAAATTAGTAAAAGATCTAGACTCAACTGGGTAACATAACTACACCAAAATAGATGACATGACACAAAGCTTTTGATAACAAATTTAACAAGGAAAAGATGAATTTTCCATTTGGACAACATAACACCTCCCTTGCTCAAGAAAATTGAGGACAATGTGTTTTGGTTAAGTTCATTGGGTTAAAAATTAGTTTTAGACACAAATCAAGACCAAGTAAGCTAATGACAAAAAATAAACGTCTTAAGTCTAAACTGACAAGGTATGGCAAAGTGGGGTCTACTAAACTAGTAAGGTGTCGATCATTCTAGGGGAATCAACTACACAATGACTTTCATGTCAAATGATGCAAAAGACAAACACATAAATTGGTTGACCATAGCATTGGCTAGTTGTAAAAATGTCTAGTCCTTTTTATAACCACTACATCCTATTGTTTACTCAGTGTAGTGCAATGTCCAAATGCAGATACATCCCATGTGCAACTCCAAAGGAGTCAAATGAAGTCAATGTCAGGAGGTAAAACCCCAGGTCAAATCTTCCCTAAAGAATTCACAAGAGGTAATGACATCCCCCTCACAAACCAAGTTTGCATGAAAATAAAGAAAGCATAAAATAGAAAGACTTTAGGGTTGTTTTCAAGATCACTCAAACTTTGGCATGTTTTTGGGGAGTGCTTTAGGTGACATTATTTCTAAGCCTTGGAATAGGCTATTTGCACTAGGAATGGCACTTTTGATTCCAAGGGTTCCCTATAGGGGAAAAATGGAAGATCATACAACCAACATACCTCTTTTTTCCAAATAAAAATCTAACTAAACAACTATTGTAAGCAAGAATTGACAAGTGAGTTCAATATTAAACTCAAATAAAATGTTTGATGGTGTTCATTTGACCCCTTGGTCTTAGTTGTAAAATTTGAAAAACATTCACTAAAAACACCTAAATTATTTGTTAAATATCCAAAACAATGTTCCTAATCAATTTTTAAGCATGTAAAGGTGATTTAAACATGTTTTGAGCAAATTTTAAACTAGGTCTTGTAGCAAAATTGTTAGCATGTCCTTTAGCTTTGAAGCTCTTTTTAGCTTGAAATAATAAACTTTGAAAACATAGGTCTCAGGTCTATGTTTTTGGAAAAAACACAGTGACTGACATTAGTTATTACCATCGATATCAATTATAGCCAACCAAGATATAATTGATGTCAATTTTTTGACAAACGTTAGTTAAGTCAGGTAATTGATGTTGATATTTTTGGCGATGTTGGTTACTGTGTAAAAATTGTGGTAATAAAAAATGCCAAAATAAAGTTAAAAACTAAATTTACAAGAGTTGTAAGGGTCTAAATGGACATTTTAGAGTTTCAAAATGATCTCGTTCAGGTGTGAGATGCATCTTGTCCCACCAAGCATTCCAAGATGTAGAGAGGATTACAAAGTAAGTTAGTCAAGTATTAGTCTATAAAAAATGAAGCATGCATAAAGAGATAACTAACAAAGCCTATCTATTCCTATGGGAATTAAAAAGGATAGCAAGAAAAAAATGAAAGAAAGAAACACCATATTACTTTCCCAAATGGATTCACCATACCTATTTGGCTCAAAAACATGTTCTCCCTTGATCAAACATCCTTGTCTTTGTTAACAATGGTGGTAAGCTCCTCCAATGTCTCGAGAACACTCCATAAAACCAAGGATTTTGATTGTAAATCACTAAACTAGCCTATCAATGAAGCTTTGTGGAAATAATTTGGCATTATAACCCTGCAATATTCAAGCTTTGAAGATATTTGAGCATAATAACCTTGCACCAAAATAACTTAAAAATGATGTTCATGGACTTTCTATTTATATATTTTTGAGATTGGTCAAGATCAACCATGACCATCCATCTCAAGATTAATATGTGTGGCCATGGATAATCCTAATATTTGGAATTTAATCCATAAATATCCTCAAGATAAATAAGCTTTAAAGAGGCATGGGAGGCATTAACTAGGCATAGGTGACCCATAATCCTGATATTTTATGCACTTATGGCTTGATGGGCATCCCCATAGATGATGTCACTAGGTGATGCAGATAATAATAATCAATTTTTAAAAGAAATACTCAACAACTCTCATGAAAAATCTGCTTAAGCTCTTGATTTGGATTAATTAGCCTTAAAAAAGGCTAATCAACATTTGTGCAATTATTTGAAAATTGGCCCTCAATTAATCAAAATGGTCAGAAAGTCATATTACTGGGTTATAATTTGACTGGACAAGAATTAGAAGGTGACATTAGATGCATTGGAACTATATTCCCATTTAGGATGTTGCCAATATCAAATAAAAAAGTACGTGATGTGTACCAATGAATTAAAAGAAAAGAGTGATCTAGAGCACTAAATGACAAAAATTCTATTTTGACTTGAAATGATCTGATCAAAGTTAACTAGTCCATAAAATGCATTGCCCTATTTAGGGATACATTGACATAAACTAACACTTTTAAGTGACAAGTTCAAACCATTTAGGGTGTTTTTTAGATTTTGATCTAGAATGTGCATTTGACGGCAATTTGAGTAAGATTGATAATTTCAATGCAAATGGTGTTATGAATTAGATGTCTATAATAGGCCTTCAAACTACATTATCCTTGGGAGTCAAAATGATCAACATCTTTAGTGACTCTCAAATTGTGGTCAATCAAATGAATAGCTCTTACCAACGTAAGAATGATGTTTTTCAATAGTACAAATAATTAGCTGACATACTCTTAGCCATTTGAGCACTACCTATCCAAACCACCCCATGATTTACACATAAGTTTGTCGATACAATGGCTTCCCTTGCCTCTTAGATCCCATATGTACCCTCTAACTATAAGATATCTATCATCATCCATCGACTTACTAAGTCTTCCTACATCAAGTCAGACTCTACTACCATCTTTAATGTAGGGGAGACCCAACATGATCTTTGGTATCAGCAAACCTTCAACTATCTCAACATTTCCATCTTTCCTTTTAGTCTTTCCAAGAATGCTCAAAGAGTGTTTATCTAGATTACCTCCAATTATACTATATTTGGGGGAATTCTTTATAAACATGGCTTTGATGATCTCCTCTTTCGTTGCCTATGTAGTCATAAAGCCTCTCATGCTATCAGGGAAATGTATGTGGGATATGTGGGGGACACTTTAGTGCACTCACCATTGCCAAACACATCATTTACCTTGGCTATTACTGACCTACCCTTAACCAAGATTGTTTTGATTATGTGAAAAAGTGTGTTAAGTACCAACAACATGCTAATTTGTATCATGCACCTAGCCATAGTCTTCATGTATCAAAAAAACATTGGACCTTCTCATAATGGGGCCTAGACCTTATTAGTGAAATTAACCCCCATTATTCATAGTGAAATCATTCTATCATCACTATGACTGAGTATTTTACCAAATGGGTTGAGGTTATTCCTCTTTTCTCAATAAAAGCTGAAAAGATTATTGACTTTATCAACCATCACATTATCTGTTGTTTTGGTGTTCCTCACAAAATCATCATAAATAATGGAAAATACTTCAAAAATAAACAATTCCAAGGTATTTGTGATGCATTCGATATCAATTTTAGGTTTTCTTGACCCTATCATCCTCAAGCTAATGGATAAGTGGAAGCATCTAACAAAACTCTCAATAATATGCTAACTAGAATGGTCAATGCATCTAGTCAAGATTGGATTTTACACATCCCCTTCACCCTATGGGCATATCATAATAACATTTGAACCCCTATGGGTGCCAACCCATTCTCTCTTGTGTTTATAATGGAGGTCATCTTACCTCTCAAAATCCAAATTCCCTCCCTTCATATATCCTTTCAAAATCTCATCTTTGAAAGTGATTATCATCAAGAACATTTATCCCAAATTGAGATATTTGATGAGAAACATTTAGAAACCCTTACCCACCTTCATGTCTATCAATAATGGATCAAATGTGCCTATAAAAACACCTTAAAATCTGAGAATTCAATATCAGAGACCTCATCCTAAAGGAAAACTGACATGTTACCAATATGGAGAAAATAAAGTGAGGTAAATATGTTTTCAATTGGCTTAGGCATTATATCATAACACGCAAGTATAGATCAAGAGCTTACCATTTATCCTCTCTTGAGGGAAACCTAGAGCCTGATCCTATCAATGCTTCGTATTTGCATCCTTTCTTTTGTTAAAAAGGATCAATCTCACCTTTGTCTAACTTAAGTTCATCCCTTACTTTCAAACAATGTTTATCTCCCTATTTTAGGGTCAACTGATTAAAATTGAATCATGTGATTATCCACCACAATCATAGCCTAATATTGAAACAGTGGGTACCACAGCTCTACCCATAACATGATTCTCATGGTACTTTATACCCCTTTCCTAAAATAGATTCCCATGGTCATTGTTACCTAAATTTATTTCAAAACCACTCAATATTCTTATGCTTTTTAGATTTTCCTTCATACAAGGAGACCCTTTAAGAATACGTAAGTAAGTCTATGCTAATCAAAATCATGAGAAAATTCATAACTAAAAATGATCATGGTTCATTCCTAGCATTCACAGACTACTCTCTTGAAGGACAACTACCCAAAACATATCAAAATAACTAAAAATAAGGTAGACTACTTCCTTGAAGGACATATATCAAAAAGCATTAAAACAAAGCACATAAACTTAGACTACTCCTTTGAAGGATGGCTGAGTAAAGCATTTGTCAAAACATAACGACTTATTGGAAGCTTCCTACATTGATCAACTTCCCCAACCCTCCTAAGAAATAATAAAATAAGCAAAATACCCATTATCAAACATTATAAAAATTAAAATAATTTGAAATATGCAATCAGCTCTCATGAGTAGAATTCTCACATCGATCAATCTACATCTTATATGACATAGAATTTTTTATGACTCTTTGGTAACCTCTTGAAGAGGCATGCTAGTCTCAGAAGAAGGTTCCATTTTCATCCATCTCCCCTTTATACACTATAGGCAAGGGATTTATGAACTTACTTGACATAATGTGATCAAGACACCTTTTTTAACCAACTAACGAATGCTAATGCGAAACATTTGAAGGGATTTTATTCCTTAAGCCAATCCAACTTTGATATTTTTTAGTCCTTTCCAAAGAAGAAGCCCTATACCCTCTTCTTATCCTCTCATATTGGTTGATATATTCACTTAGATATTGGTCTCTTGATTATCTCCCCTTTATTACATTTGGTTTTATTATTTAACTTACTTTATGTGTTTCACCTTAAAGAAAATGACCAGAATCATAACCACATCATATCATAAACAAAAACAAACATCATCAGCATAAACCATATCTATGCACATACTCATTACCATCAACATCATAACCTTCATGAACAATAAAGTAATAAACCACTTTCAACACATGTCTAAATATAAAAGAGGAAACACATACTCATTAAAGCAATAAACCAATTTCACCATAATAGTATCAACATATCAACATCATAGTAAAAGCCCTCCATAAATGACATCATCAGGAAGAATAGTCATAATTGTCATAAACCTCATCCTAATCATCCATAAACAACATCATCACCATAAAAAATAACAATAAATCATAAACAATAATCCATGTGATCAAAATCATATCATTATCCATTCATCATTTAAATGATTATCATATCAAATGTACCAACTATAACCATCATAACAATATCATCATGAACATAAACAAAAGCCATTGCATCACATGCCTATCTAGGTGAGTCTATTTTAGCATCCATATTCCTATTATCATGAGCTTAACCATAATCATTAATCACATCATCAATAATCAACATGAGCATCACAACCATGAACCATAAATAATAGAGAAAGATCATATCTATAAATCATGAGTCTATAATCAACCATAAAAATCATTGTGTATACTATAATATACATCTATCTCTCAGATTAAATATACATCTCACTGCATTCACTCACAATTTAATATAAAAAATCATATACATAATAAGTATACTATATCAAAAACAAACTAAGAACCTGAGGCACCACTACCTCCTAGGGCACTATTGCCTCCTGATGCCTATCATCCTAAGGTACCTTGTCTATCCCCCTATAGATGTAACCCACTAACTTGGTGTCACCATGCCCACACCTCCAACCATACTAGCTCTATACTCACCTTATCAGGGTTCATTTGGATAATGCCTAAAGACTATGGCCTTATAATAATGGAGCTCCTCCACTGTGGCTATATATCATGCCATCAAGATAGTGCCTAGTGGTCTTATAGGTGATGTTTCTCATTCTCTAGCCCACCTCAAGGAATATATCTTAGGTAACCAAGGCTATCATATATCTATCTTGGTCCCTCTCACTTGTGCCTATATCTACCTGACCCTATGCCACTACCAACTGAACCTATAGTGATACCATAGAAGCTTATGCCATGGTTAATTTTTCTTATGCTTGATCCCTCTACGTGGTCACTACCTATACATCTAGAGTAACCCCATATACATGTCCTTATTGAGGTCATTGGATCAACATCCATATCTTGTCAACCACCATCATCACTCCCAAAATCAACCACCATATAAAGTGCTTGGTACCATGTAGGGTAACCATCTACAACACCTACATCATCTATCTCTAGCCTCACTAACAACTCCTCATGATCAACAAAAACATGTACTGGCTATGGATCAGGAAGTAGGATCTCTACATCCTCCCACCAGTATCTCAAGAATGGGCTTGGAATACCCTGTACTAGAAAAAACTATCATCACACCATATCAAAAGGAATGATCTCTATCTCACCCTCTCTCTTAAAAAAAATCTATCAATAGCTATGCAAGGATAGTGTATGTCTCCTATAGTGATCCCACTTTAAAAAATTGACTTAGGGTCTCTAGATCATGTCTTCAAAAACCAAGGCATCCAATGCACCTCTGAACCAATCAACATTGTGAACCCCTCCACCTGGTCCTAAAAGGATAAAATCATATCTTCACCTCATAAACCCAACTCTAAAGTCCATCTAAATGTACCCCTCCCATGACAACCCCATCAACCTCAAAACCTAAATGTGCTTGTAGGCCCAATAGTGGAGAAAAAATATGATGTTGATACCATACCTCTTATGGGCTATGAATCCCTATAGCGCCCTATATATCTAAACTAATAACATAAGCACCCAACTGCACACTATGCAACCTAATAAAATCTAAATAAATACCCCCATAATAGATAAGTGAACCTCCCATTTTTTGAATCTAGTATGGTAAAGCATGAAATTACCATCATCATCATCATCATTAGTAGCCTCCTATCATCTCTCACCCTTTGGTATAATGGAGTGTAGCTGAAGCCTCCTACATGCCACCTCACAAAGTTGAGGTAATCTCCATAAAATAACTCCATGAATTCATGCCGCTCCTCCCTCTATATATGATAAATTGGTTCACCCTAAATGGTTAGTTTTTTAATCCTATGGACATCCTCCAGTAAGATGGTCATCTCACCTATAGGTAACATAAATGTGTTTATGATAGGATCCCATCTCTCAATGAGCAACATGATCTTTATCACATCCCACAACACATGATGGTAATGCATCAAAGGCACCAAGGCCCACCTCCTCCATATGAGCCCATTCATTTTTAATCATCCCTCAATGAATCTTTGGAAATATCCAGATCACTCAGTCTCACATCTATATCTGCTCCCATGTTTGTAATACTTGATAGAAAATAAACTTAGTTATCTATACTATTTTTGCCTACAAACTTAACCTCTTTCACCCACATCTTATGCTATGAACAACATTTGCCTACTCTAACATATACCTCTAACTTATCTTTGAATCCAAACCCTTAACCTATCAATTAACCTAATCAACATTACCTACCAAACATCCTCCTTAACTATTTAGACCACTACTTATTTATACCTTCACCTATTACATCCACCTTAACCTAAGATGTGACCCTTGACCTTGACCTTTGCTATTGGCCTTTAAATATTACCTCTCAAACCCTTGACATCATTATTAATAGAATGTTTAATCCACTAGCATAAATAACTACACTTCAAATATTCAAATTGTCAAGCTAAAATAACCACTCAACTCACCCTTTTAAAAATTCATGATCATTTGCTCAACTACTGATGGTCATGGTGACCATCGATAGTCAAGTGATCCAACCACTGATAGTTATTGATCATTGATGGTTAGGTATGACTGCTGATGATCATTGTAATATAACTATTGATAGAACATCCCAACCCTACCCTACCCAAACACCCATCTCCCAACCATAATCAACCTAAGAATTACTACCTAATCCTATCCCCACCTACCCAAAACCAACCTACCCTTCTAATTTCAGTTTTGACTTTAAAACAAACTATCCAACCCTAAACCTAGGTCAAACCAAAACTAAACCCATATACAACAAGCACTCAATCATAATACAACCAAATCTAAATCTAATGAATTTTACAAAATCAATCTACTCTATCAATTAAATACAACCCCTACCTCATTACTCAACTATCATCAAGGAAGAATCTTGGGACCCACTGCCTGGCCACATCCTTATTCACCCTGCATCTTGGCTAGGTCCACCCTCCAAAGCTTGGTCAACAATCCAACTCAACCACTATCCCACTCATCAAACTCCATCATAATTTTCCCATAACATGCTAGTGAGAAAAACACCAAATTTAAAATATTCAAATGAATGAAAATGACCCATGACCTCACTTTTACCTCTGCCCTTTTAGGGTTGATGCTTGACCATCTATGGTTAGGGTGACCACCAACAGTCAACCTAGAGGGTCCACCATGACCATCGACGGTCAGTGTTTTGAAGTTTTCTCTTCAAAACCTAACGAATATTTCTAGTAACTTTTTCAACCAAACCAATCCTAATATTTAACCAATTAGAGATTGACTTCTGTACCAACCCTTCCTTTGACCATGTCACCTCATTACTAGCCATTTTGACACAAACTAGTGCACATTTTGGGTTGACCTTACCTTGGTATTTTTGACCACACCAACTACTTTCCATATTGAACAAATTTTGAACCTACACCACCTTGCACACACCTGATCAATTTGTGTCTTCACGAGAGTACTTCCTATCATGGATACCCACAAAAACATTGACCTTCTCTAGGAGACTTGAGTTTATGAGTGTAACCCAACCATCACTTATGGTCATGTGGTCTAGTTGTCACTTGTCCTAATACTAACCTAAATTTTTACGAACTATGTTAACTTAGTCATTGCATGATCTTGGATATCACACTTTTTTTGCACTTTATATACGTGTTTGCATTTTAGTGCCCAACCTATCAAACACCAAATCAACACCAACTTAACCACTTATCAAAACCATACCCAATTTAGTTTTACCTCATCACTTCCTAGTTTGAGGGGGAACACCTCCTCCTATACTCAAGGTAACTAAACCTTTGATCTGCACTCCATTTTTATTTTGTCACTTGCTGATACAAATTGCATAACAAAAAGGGGGAAAATGTAGACACTAAAAAACCACACACTATGGTCCCAAGTGTCGAAATACCCCTAAACCACCCATAGACCACCTAGGGATCAACCCTGACCTTTTGATCATAAACCAAACCTAATTAAACTAACTCACCTTTTGCCAAAAAAAAAAAAAGGCCCTTAATCACTGATGGTCACCCTAACTGTCAAAGGTTAGGCTGACTACCGATGG